>WAAD01013613.1:234168-352400 GCA_013389945.1 Fregata magnificens | reverse complement strand
TGGGGGTCACCCGGTGCCCTTCCTGCCAGCGGGGGGACGCGCTGCCTCTCCCCCCAGACGCCTGCTACCGGGGGAGGCGGGCAGGGACACCGCCGCGCTGGGGGGGCAGCGCCGGTGGTGACCCTGTGCGGGACCCGCCGGGGGGAAGCGCCGGGAGATGCCCGTGAATAGCTGCGGGCGGGATTTTGCTGGAGGGGCCCCTAGGGCACCCGGGGGGAGAAGGTGTCTCCGGGGCACCACCGAGAAGTGCCTCTGCTTTAGTGAGGGAGCAGCGTTTGGCAGAGGGGCTCTGAAACCTGTTGGCGGCGGAGTCTCGGGGCAAGGGACCATTCGGCTCCTTCCTTCTGCGCCTGGGACAGTGCTGCCGTGCTGTCAGGTATTCCCCTTGGTTCCCCTGCACCCCTGCTTGTGAGCTGCCCAAGGAGCACGTTCCTGCATGCTCCACGGCATCTTCCAAACTGTTGTGGGTTTGTCTATTTTTGAAGGGGTTGAGTTTTCTCTTTTTTTTTTCTTTTTTTTTTTTTTTATTACTTAAACTTTGGTGTGCTTCCAGGCATCCCTGGAGACCTTGTGGGTGAATCCTGGCAACAACTGTAAAACAAAGACCAAAATGTTCTCCCCGCCCTCTTTGCCGTAGACCGGGGTGACCCAGTGACACACTGTTCGTGGCGCATTTGGGTTGTGAGGATGTGGTGTTCACTCTGGCTGGAGAGTGTTGTGTCAGCGGAGCCAGGCTCTCGGAGATCAGCGGCTCCTCCAGGTCACCCCGGCTGGTTTGTGGCAGCGAGCAACAGTTGGAGGGAAGCAGAGGACAGGCCAGGTCTTGCCAGGATGGAGGGGAGGGTAAAGGGGGGCTGTTACCCCCTCCTTGCATGCAGGGATGTGATGTGGCTGCTGCTGCCCAACCCCTTAACACCCCTTCTTCCTCTCCTGCCCTGCCTGCAGCTTTATCAGCCCTGGCTGAGCCCGGCCCCAGCTCCAGATGTGCCCCCCCCTCCTGCCATGTCCATCCCAGACTTACTCGTCGTAGCTGGGTTATGCATCTGATTTGGAGGAGCGTGTACGTGAGGAGGTTTGCTGAGCTGCGTACACTTCTCTTTGTCTTGGCGGATCTGTTGCACCGCTGTCAGGTCCCATAACTGGATTCGGATGGGGTTGCCTGCGGCTGCTCCTCCGCTCTCCCTTCTGGCCCTTCCCATTCCCTTGCTGGGGCTGGGGGCTCCTCGCACCCATCCAGACCCGTGTCCCTACAGCTGGGACATGCACCCCAAGAGCTGGACATGATCTGTTTTGGGCACTGTCCCATCCCTGCTTACCCTCCACCCGCAGGGGTGAGGCAGCTGGAGTTGGGCATAGCACAAATAATCCCTGTGACACTGGAAATCTGGGACAGAGGTGTTTTATAAAAAGAGAGAGGTATGGCAGGGCAGCTGGGTGGGGGCACCAGAGCAGAAGCTCCCAGGGCAGTGGGAGAAGGTGGCTGCATACAGCTCGTAACAGCCAGCTGTGCAGCTCGGCTACCTGCTCCCTCCTCAACCAGCGACTTGAGACCTCTGCCCCTAACCTTTCCCTGTACTTGTCTTGGACCAAAACCCGGCAGCACAAGCCAGTGCAGCTCGCAGCAGAGGCTGAGCCCAGGGAGGGGCAGGCAGCTTGCAGGCAGCAGCCTCCCCGGGGCAGCGCTGGAGTGAACGCTGGGCACTCGCCTTGTTTGAGGGGATCAATAGGAACTAGGCAGATTCACAAAGCCAGTTAATTATATGCAATCAAACCCTTCTTTTTTTTTTTGTTCCTCCTTCTGCAAAGAGAGGGAGAGGAGGGGCAGCAAATCGCAGCTGAGTCATCTTACTTTAGACCGTATCTGCTGGCATGCTGCAAATCCGAGTCAACCACAAAGTGTACGTATTAAGCCTTTGCTCTCTGGCTTCTCATTGCTGAGCATAAATGCGCTCTCCATCCCATGGGGCAGCTGCTTGCTGTCCCCGGGGAGGCTGGAGGAGCATGCTGGCTCTTCCTCACATTGCCTCTGCGCTGGCCTGACCGGCGAGTGACCCATACGGCTTGGGCTTGGGCTGCTCTCTGCATCGGCGAGAGGCTTTTCTTTGCTGGACAAAGGTGCAGTTGTTGGCTGTAGTGAGGCCGCAACAGAAAGTCATGAATTCCAGTTTCCCAGAAAAGTGAGATCAAACCAGTGTTTCAAAGTCCTTACTGACTCCCGCGGTGGGGAGGGGCTGTAGGAAAGGCCAGCTCTATTCAGGCCAGCGTAGTTCACCCATCACCTTAGTAATAGACACAAAAAGAGTTGTGTTGCCTGAGACAAAAACTTGTGGTTTTTTGCAGCTCTGATTTGAAGCAGGAGACACAATATTTCCCCAAACCCCTCGGCCTGGGTGAGGACCCAGCAAGGTGCTGGGAAGGGTTTGCGTAGCTGAGTGCCAGCTAAAATGTGTGCTGAGCTGAGTGTTTGGATTTAACTGGGGACCCAAACGCAGCTCCATGCCCTCGAATGTGTGTGTATGCCCGTGAATGGCACTGGCTCAAATCCTGGTGCAAGAGAGCATCAGTCTGGCATGCTGCTGTCTTGCTGCTTCTCACAGCGTGTGTGGTGGCCATGCTCCCCTGGAGGGATATGCTGGGACAACAGTGCATTAGTCCCATCTCCTTTCCATTCTCCTTACCCTCGTGACAGCCCAGTACCTGACCTGAGGATGGGAGGAGCTGGGTGGGTTGTTCAAAGAAGCCCAGGCATGTTTAAAGCCATTTGGGGGATGGGGGAAATGGGAACAGCCTCTTGATTGCTCTCCTCCCCAGCGAGGTGTTAAACCCTTTGGTGGGTACTGCAGTGAGCACCACTGGCAGGGGTCAGGCTAAATTGCAATTAGTGGGGGGTACTCTCCCCTTGCATGCTTTTTTCCTTGGAGTCAGCCTTGTGCTCCTGGAAGGTTTTTGCTGCCATGGTGTTGGCATGGTGCAAGGCCGACAGGTCTGCTCCTGTTCTTGTCAAACCAACTCTGCTCACACATATGAAAGGGCCAAGAGGTGAAGGATAACCGAGCTTCTTGCTCTGAGTGATAGGGGCCTTGAATTTGCTCTGCTGGCTGTGAAACAGTATCACACTATTGCAGTGGCACCTCTCCTGGACTGCTAACCCTGGCTGCTTCAACTGCACTTGTGCCATTTGTATCTTTAAGCTTTTTTCATGGGCAGTACCTGGAAGGGACAGTGAGAAATGATCCTTTTGCAGGTGTTCGTTGCAGGATGCACTGCTCTGATCCTGTCAAGAGAGAACAACTGAGCTCAGGATCTCGGCAGCCCACTGTCCAAGTGAAGAAGGGGACTCCCATCCTTCAGGCAGTGGCTGGAGGGTCACCCTGCAGTGACATTTCCCATACAATCCTATGTTAAGTCATTACAGCTCATGCCCCCCAGGGACGCTGCTGGCAAGGGCTTCAGGGCCATGTTGCAAATCTGAAAAGGCAAAGTCCAAGAGCAAAGTTTAAAAATAATCATTCTGGGTGACAGAGTAGCAGACTGTCATTTCTATGGTCTGGCCAAGTCTCAAATTCTGATAAATGAATGTTTATTCAGAAAAGACCCAAAACAAAGCCATAGTTGAAACAGACTAAATTTTCCTTTAAAGGACTTCACGCAGGATCTTTTTATAGTTTTGTGTTTGTTATTCTCTAGTAGAAGTTCCTAAAATAAAGCTTTTCCCTGCTAAATCCAGATTTTGGTTGGTTTTTTGCCCTTAGGCAAGCTTCAGGACCTTTTGTTTTAATACAGCTGCAATTTGTGTATTTTGTTCTATGTGTTAATAACAACGTCATTGAATCACGTCTTCATTTCTACCATCCTGTCTGCCAAGAGCACTTCCATAGTTCGTATAGTTTTAAATGGTTGCTCCAGAGCACAAACCAAGAATATATATATACATCTGACAGGAAAGAAAGAGCAGCACGCTCTTTGGTTGTGTTAGTTTTTTGGACAATCTGGGCTATGCTCTCGCAGGACGTCCTTTCCTGGCCTCCATGCACACACGTATCACTTTGAAAAAGGGAAATTCAAACAAAGTGTGCAGCATACATTTATTTTGCAAGCTCAGTTAACAAGATTGCAAACTTTAAACAAGGTAAATACCCATGCATATTGAACCACCTCATTTGTGGCAGCTGCCTTGTGAAAGTAATTAACAGTGCGTGTTGGAATCTGGTGCCTAGATGATAGCATCTGTAGATATTTTAAAACAAGTTTGATGACAAACACATTCAAAAAGTAAATGTGTTATATTTTTGATGTGGAATTTGTGATGTGATGGTAGGTGTCTTTCCTCCTCCTGTTCCTTGTAGCGGTGAGGCCGTTTGTGGTTTCATTCATTGTCCAACCCAACCTCATTACTTATCTGGAATTGATTATGGAGCATTCAGAGAAGAGTGCTTGAACGGCAAGAGGAGGAGGAGGGCTGCTGGTCTACAGATTCAGTCATTCTTCGGTGCCTTGTATGTATAGAGCAGAAGATGTCTTCTGAAGAACATGTGTCCTATGGACCTGTGTGTCAATGGTCCCCTGGTCCTGACTTGCCCAGCTGAAGCAGAGCTCTGTGGAGGCTTGGCGCAGTATCACCTTGTACAGCTGTGTTATTTCTGCCGTTGTGAATCATGCAAGTTGCTTGGCTTAAGAAGGGCATTGGAGGATGACTCCCCCCATGCCATGCTCTCTGGGGAGCGTGACCGTGCTCTTGGTATGGCGGGAATGTCCTGTGGGGAACCAAAGGTTGCCTTTAGACCAAGGGAGCAGGATGTTAAAATGAATAGTGTGAAATCCATCCAGGGGCTGTTAACTAAACTAGGAATGAAAGAGAGCAAAAGTGAAACCAGAATGTATGAAGTAAGGCTGAATCCAGGAAGCTGGAGTCTCTGCCATGGCAAAGAGTTTCTGAGCATCGGTGGCCCCCAGAGGTTTGAGGGCTTTCTCAGCAACCTCAGCAGTATTTTGCTGCCATATCCTGTGGTTCTGCTGTATCTCATCCTGTTTCCTGGCTGACACTGTCCTGCTTGAGGCAGGCCACAGGCCGGGCATTTGGAGCCCGTAGGTGGTAGAAATTTGGACCTGTCCTTGCGCCTGGCCCTGCTCTGCTGCACAGCATTACAGAGCCAATCAATCCTTCCTTCCCCCTCACTTCTCAAGAGAGTTGGGGCTTAAGGGAGCACTGTTGGCTTTGGGGATGAAAACCAACACTCAAACGCAAACTATCCTTTGTTTTTCTTCCCTAGTCATCTTACTTAAGGCTGTTGAAAACTTTGAATGTCGCAGTTCAGTGCAAGGGCCAAATCTTGCCTGGCACATGGCCACTGAGGCAGATGCAGCTCTGTGTGGAAAGCTGGTGCTCCTACACAGTTCCAGCAGTGAACTTCGGTGTAGGGGCCATCCATTGCCTCTGCCCACTCAGAGGTCTGGTGACCTTGATCCCTTGCAGCTTTGCTTTGGAGGGTATCTCTATCTTCCAACCATTTCACATAGCAGTGGGAAATAGGAAACAAATGAATCTATATGTTTGACCTTCAGCGTGACTCAGAGCAAACAAGTGGGTGCATATGTTGTATGGCTGAGGGGCCTGCACTGCAGCTGAGTGGGGCTCGTTGGGTTGTCCTTGGGGTCCCCATGCTTGGTGTAACCCCGTGTGTGTGCGCTCCATCCCAGCAGCTTTGACTGTGTGCTCAGGCAGCACTGTGCCCTGGTGAGCTGTACAACAGCAGAGCGGGAAGAGCTGTCGCTTGCTGGGGTTTTAGGGAGGGTACAGTCAAAGGGATGAATCAGAGCGAGGGGAGGTGGCTGCTTTGTAGTCCTGCGTGTGTGGGCAGATTAACTTGGGTTATTTGCCACGGTGGTGAGGATATGCCTGTCCTCGTGCTGCCTGCATCCCTGTTACCCAGCTCCTCCCAGCAGCTCTGACTTGTTGCTTCTGCCTCTCTCTGCTAGATCTGAGGGACTGCAGCAGCATCCCCAATGCCCTGCAGTTACCGCTGGGATTTGCTTCTCCATGCCTTTCCCAGTGCCGTCTGAACTGGCACAACCGTTTTCCTGGCTCTCCCTGTCCACGGAGCAGGAGCGAGGGGGTGACAAGGTGTCCAGGGATGGAGCAGGGGGCTGGCTGTCCCTCTCCCACTCCGACCTTCAGTGTCCCACGGCGCAAGAGCCCCGCGCTCCCCTCCCCAGCCCCGCACGCCTGCGGCAGCGAAGGTTGATGGAGAGGGGCCAAGCACAGCAGCTCGCTGCCAAGAACCTTCTTTGTTTCCAGCCACCTCCCTCCTTTTTTTTCTTTTCCTCTTACAATTTCCCACTCCCTTTCTATATTAAACCCTGCTCTGGTTTGGCTCGATCCCTCAGCTGCTTCAGTTTCTCTGCCCCTTTGAATTTCTCAGCACTGCTTTCTCGCAGCAGTGGCCAAAGCCAGGGGACAAGGTTCTCACATCGCTTCCCCATGTTTTGGGGTTGAGGGGGAGTGCAGGTGGAATAGAGAGACTGATGCTTTTTCTCCTCTGCTGGCAAAAGATGCTTTAAATATGTGGAGTTTTCCACAGAGAGGTTTATTGTACATAGTCTCCCTGGACCCGAGACCACACAGGCTCAAACCCATTGGAAACAGCTCTGCAGACAGCTCTGCCTCTGCTGGAGGCTGTTATGTCTGGCTTTCCTGTAGGAGCTCTGCTGAGTGGCTGGGGACCTACGCTGATGCCCGTTGGTGGCGGGTCGCAGAGCTGCGTGTCCCTCTTAGCCCCGTGGAAGTGTCTTTCCAAGTGACCGTGGCATCGCTTTCTGCCCTGCCGTTGTTCATGTGCCTCTGGTGTGGCTGGCATGGAAACGGGAGGATCTCAGTGCGCAGGAGCTCTGGGTACGGGGATACTTCAGGGCTGGGGAAGCTCAGGGATTGCTGCAGAGCCACCCATGGAGGGTTGTGCTGTGCCAGGGAGGGCTGCTGGCGGGTTGTTGGCTCACAGGGATGTGTCAGTGTGGGTGTGCTGCTCCTGGGCTTGAGCTGGCATAGCTGGATGATGCTGAGCTCAGGGTGGACTTGCTGCCTCGTTCAGCTGTGTGCTGGGTGCCAGGCAGAGAGCTCGCAGGCCAGCCAGCAGCTGCCCTCTCCCCAAAGCCTTACCTGTGGGCTTTATGTGTGCCCCCCCGCAGCCAGGATGCCTTGCAAGTCTCCTTGGAAAACTTGGGAACACTCCTCCTGTGGGAGGAGAGAGGCCAAAACTGTAGCTCTAGGTTTTCCTGCAACTTCAGTCTCCCTTTTTCCTACTCAAATTTAAGCAGTCCAGGCTGCTTCCCAGGTTGTGTTTTGTGCATGTCCATAGTGTGTTTATGCAAGGAGTCCAGAAGTGATTCTTCTGGGAGGTCACATGGCCTCATGTTTCAAGAACAGGAAACTGTTTCTGTTAGTTTTTTGATGGTTTTTTTTTTAGTATCTTCTTAATTCCATTGCCTCAAGTCAGCTGCTTGAATCATCTCCTCTCTCTAGCCACGTTGCTGCATGGGACAATGTGCCTCGGGAAGGTGCAGGACTGAGGGCTTGTGAAGGACTCCAGAGTCCTCAGTCCCTTTGAGCGGTGGAAGTCACCAGGAGCTGTTCCTATCTGCAACACTGAGGCTCTTTATCAGTCCCTGGAAAAATACTTCTGGGGTCTGACAGTGCTCAGGGCTTATGCTTGCTACTTCGTTTTGTCAAGAGAAAAAAAAAAATCTCTGGCTGCCCTTTCAGATAGAGATAATTTGCGCTGGCGTCTCATCCCCTCTGTTCTCGTGCTCTAGTCCCTGTGATTCCGACAGCTTTGGATGTGCGTCTAAGCTGGCTCCTTCAGCTTCCCTGCTCTTCTGGTGATGCCTGACATGGGAGCTCGTGCCCTGCCTGGGGTGCTGTCCTACCTGGGAGGGATGTCCTGGATCTCCCTCCAGTGTCCACCCACTGCGGGTTGCCTGCGTGTTTCCCCCCGGGCTGCAGAGCCCTTGCTGCCATGTGAGCTGACTGGCAGCTCTTGTTGACAGCTCTGTTATGGTTGGCCAGGTGCCATTTGCATTTCTTTTAGCAACCTGTCATTTTTTGACAGTTCCCTTATGAAGGTTTTCAGTCCTGCTTTCCACTGGCCTGTTCTCCCTCTGAGCTGCTTCTCCAGAGATGCTGGGGAGGGGAGAGTGGCGGCGGGGATGCCGCGGGGGCTGAGCTCACGATGCCCAGCAGGGTGGGCTGCAAGATCCCCAGGGCCTTTTTTTTCCATCTTCATATTTCTATTTAGGGCACTCGCTTTCAAATGTGACCAAGGAGAATCCTGGGCGATGGAGGTCCTGATGGTAAACTTCTCAATCCGTGATTTTTAAGTAGCTGGTATGTGGCCAGTTACTTGTAATGCAGGCAGATTGAGGAACCCAGGGAGTTTGGGAGCCAAATCCCCATGGTGTCTGTTGGAGTTCAGCCTTTTGCACCTGTAGGTTTCCATTTTCTGTGAAGGATCTGATCTGCTTCTGCCCTCCAAGGGACAGGAGCACTGGGAGCATTTGGCATTAGTGTGAAGTGCTCCTCTCCTCCGACATTAAACAACATCCACCTGCATCTCCAAAACTGTCCAGGGCCTCTGCACCCCCTGTGACGAGCCCCCGGAGAGCAGAGGGCAGGTCTTGTTTCCTTGCTTTGGTCTTTGCTACAGCTCTGGCAAGGTTGTCCTGTTGGGAACTCCTCCTGCTCCATGACTCAGCTTGCTGCAGCATGGGCCTGTGGTTTCATGGCACGAGGGCAGGGGAGCTGGTGGCTGGGAGATGGGGGGGGGGGGCTGAGGGTGCATGCATGAGGCTGTCTTAATCCCAAAAGCAGAATTTTGAGTGTATTTGAGTGACCCTGAAATCTCTGTACCCTTCCTCTGTACCTTGCTCTAGTAGGACAAATGCCATGAGCTGTGTCTCAAGGATTTCAGAAGCACAGGCATGAATTTCAGCTATGCTCCCCTGACCTGTGGCTGAAATGAAGCAAAGGGTGGTTGAGCCCCAGTGATTTCTGTCTGTTCCAAAGCTCTGCCTGGCCCATTGCCTTCAGGCATCAGATCTAGCTGTGGGGTTTGACGTGACATGTGTGCAGGAACAAAGGCTGGAGCCAACGTAGACTGGAGCGGAGCAAGGGATGGAGGCTCTCGGGTTGGGAGTGGGGCAGGGTAAGGCATCCTTCCTGGAGGGAGGGAGGGGAGCAGCGGGTTCCTGGGTTTCACCAAGTCAGCTAGTTCCCTCCACAGTGCAGACCCTGCCGCTGGCCCAAGAAGGGCTGTAAATATTTAGATAGCTCTGCCTGTTGGTTTTGGCCTTGGGCCCGTCCCATGTGGTGGGGTTGCAGAGCCCCTTTCCTGGATCTGGCTGCCCGCCGCCTCCCTGCCATCTGCTCGGCTCTCCCCACCCGTTGAGGAAACGGTGGAGCAGGATCTGAGCAGCAGCCCCCCCATTCCCAGCTGTGCTCCCCATGGGTGCACGTCCCCGAGGCAGCGCCAGCTGCAGCCATGGGAGATCCCCTCACCCTTTCCATGGAAAGGGGCCTGCTGGTGGTTTCTCTGATATTTCTTTGAAGGACCGTAGAAATCGGAGCTGGAGAAGACCCATGAAATAACTGTTTCCACATGCCCTCACCCACACAGCTGGGCTGGGAAAAAGCCCGTCCTTGGAGCAGCCTCTGCAGGACTGAGGGTTGTGGGAGCAGGTGATGGGGTGGCTCCTGCCAGGACAAAATAGGGTTTGTTTGGGCTGCTGCTCCATGGTGGGTGCTCCTGGCAGGACATGGTGCAGTGCCAGGCCAGGAGGGGAAACTTCAGACCAAGTGCAATGTTTTCAAAACTGTTTTAATCATTGAAAGTGTCTTCCAAAAGCACCTGAGAAAGGAATGTGTGGGTGCTTGGGGTAGCTTGGTGCCTCATCATCTCCAGTCCCTGTGAAAACCATCGCTGAGTGGCCAACTGCACCATTCATCCCTTTCAAAATCTGCACTTTTGTTGTCAGTTGAGGAGAGCACCTGAGTTATGCTTTCTGGTATCTTTTTTGTCCCTAGGGCAGCAGGGACTGGATTAGAGGTATTGGCAGAGACCAAGATCTGTGATGGTTTTGGCCAGCAGAATACCCCGGTGGAATGGGGCCGTCAGAGTGAAGGACGAGGGATATTCACAAGAGAGAGGAAGCCAGCTTTACTGAGACAGTGTTTTTATAGATACTGAGGAGCTCCCGTTCCTGTGGGCTTCCCCATCTTTTCCAGTTTCCACCAGTAGGTGAGGAGACACCCCTGGAGACCTTTCTGCTGTTCAAATGGGATGTGCAAGAAACAAATATCCAGACTCCAGGGAGATCTGCATTTTAGCAAAATAGGAGTGAGCTCATCAATTGGGGGAAGTGCTCCTTCCCTCAATTGCAAAGGGTATAATAAAGCATGGTGTGCCCTCAAATCTCATGGCTTTATTACTCTTAAGAGCTTTGAATTCATTTTGGCTTGAGCAAATCCACATCCTGATTAAAATCCCAGTCTAATAAGCTGTTGACTCCAAATAAAGGCAGGATAGGAATAAACAATGAAGAAAAGTTGGCTCTTCCTCCTGCCCCAGTGGAAGGCTTTCTCCAGGCAGGCAGCCAGCAGTGATATAACCCTGTAAAGTGCTGTAGACTGGTAAGAAAGCTGGGATATCAGCTGAGCTTCCAACCAAAATGAGCTCATGCTGGCCTGCCGGCAAGTCCTGGGGTGAGGGTAAAGGCAGCTTGGATGCTTTCTTAGTGTCAAGTTAACGCTTAGTTTGCTGATGGTATGGTGGTGACTGTATGGTTGCTGTCAGATACTTCAGAGGCCACATCATGCAAATTTACCAGTTTTCATTACAAACTGTGGTCAGCCAAGTTGTTCCTGACCTGTTGAGGTCTAGAAGCATGTTCTTGAATGGGTGTTGTGCCTGACCCGATGCAGAGTACTTGTCAAGCCACGTCTGGTGATAAGTAAGCACAGTGTCTGGGCCTCCCTTGTAGTAAATCATGGTCCATCCAGGTCTCCATGGCTGCTACAGAGGCTGTCTTGCAGGAGCCCTCTGTCTTCCTTGTGTTGATATGCAGAAAGCAAAGGTCTTTCAGCTCAAAAAAAGAATTTGTGAATGAAAGGAGAGGATTGTGGTTAGCTGAATAAGGCCTGTGAGGCAATGCTGAGTGATTCAGATTTTGTCTGGGAGAGGGTGGTGGTGCCTGTGACGCCCAGCCAGCTCACTGCAAGTTAGCAAAGCAGTCGCAGCTGTATTTGGGCTGATCATCTGGTTTAAGAAAAGTGGTCATTGAATTGCTGGGTTGAAAGTACTGAAGTTCTTCATTTTAGCAGTAAGAACTTGCTTCATCTTGCTGCCTCTTTTCCCATCTTTATTTGGAAGTGATTCCACTGGGAAGAGTTTGTGGTTCCTTAGGAGTCTCTTCACCTTGGTAGGTCATGCTGCATCAGCCCTCTGAGCAGCAGTGACCTTTTGATTAGATTTTTAGTATAGCATTCAAGTAGGTTTGATGAGCTCAAATAACTTAGCATTGTGCTATCCATTTGAGTCTCCTGGTGTTTGAATTTGGCTGTTGGGCTGGGATGTTGGTCACATTCCAGCATCTGGAAAAATGTGCGTCTCTGTGGGAAACCTTGTGAAACTCCTAAGGGATTCTGTTTTAAATACCAAAACATCAGCATCCTGAGAGCCTTCACGCTTCATTATGTTAACTGAAGTTCTAGCAGGTCCATTCATCTGAGCTTCTGAATGCTTTGTTCCTGCTTCAGTGAATCGATACTTGAATTTGTGGAGGAAATAAGCAGGACATGAGAGTCAGAAGAAAAAATGAACATGCCCTTGTTCTGCTTAGTCAATCTGTTATCAGTCAGTGAAGGCTGAGGTTTGCATCACTTGTGTGTTACGCTGGCATCTCGTCAAGGGTCATCTTTAGTTTCTGAGAGCAACAAGTGAGGACATTAGTTAAGTAATTGCCTAATTCTGTTATTTGCCTGTCTTTCGTAGAAGAATAAAAAAACTGGGTTGGGTTTTTGGGGTTTTTTTTTTTTTTTTGCATTCATCACCAGTAAAAGCCTGGTCATATGGTCTGTGAATAACCTGCAATTACTAGAATTGATTGTGTAGCATTTTAAGGAACAGGAGGGTAATTTGCACCCCAGCAAATTTAAGTAAACAAAACCTCAGAGCTGCTTATGGAAGAACAGAAGGAGTTTCAAACCGTGTGGGTTTGAGTTCTTGCAAGCCCCAGCCCCAGGCTGGTGGTGGTGCGGCACACTGCGGGCTGCAGTTTTGAGATCTCTACATCAAACTTAGTACTGTAGCCATAGGTGGGATGGCCAAGGCATAGTTATTAACTCATAATGTGTCTGTGTCTGGAGAGATTTTAACTGTGTTTTTACATAGAAGTGCCGTTTCACGTTCGATGTATGCCCCTATATAGGGAGAGGGAGCTGTCTTAGTTCGCAACTATCAATAAGCATTTAGTAGACAGTTAAGTTGCAGCAGTGGAGCTTAATAATTTAATCTTACATATTTTCTAGTATTGCTGAAATGACTTTAAGTGGTCCCATGAACTTCCCTGATTGACGCCCAGCCATGGGGGCTGTGTTGGCAGCTTTAGCAGCATTGGATTGTGGTGCAGCTTGTTGGGTCACTCTTCTCTGATTTCTTCCTCTGTTCCCTACAGGTGTACATTATCAAAGTCACCTGGTCCAATGGGTCCACAGAAGTCATATACCGACGGTACAGCAAGTTCTTTGACCTGCAGGTAAGCATTTTGCCAGTTCTTGGGTTTTTGACTTCAGAGGGTCGAAAGCTGTGGTCAGTTGAGAAGCGTGGTTTCTGCCTTATGCTAAGCATGCCTTTTGTAATCTACCAGAAAATGTTTTGATCTGAGGAAACTTAAATGCAAATGCTTGAAAAAAGCAAGACCAAGGCAACCTCAAAAGCTGGACTCTTCGCTCTGATGCCTCTTGCATGTAGGTGGGGACACCCTGGGGCTTTTGCATGTCCCATTATTTTCAATTAAAGTTCTGCTGTCTGGACTAAATACATGCAGGGCTGAGTAGGTGTGTTTGAATTCCTACAACAGAAATCTGTGCAAGTGGTGGGGTTTTTGTTGGGGTTTCTTGTTTGCTTTGGGGGTGGATTTTGTTAAAGTTAGGCCCAAATTCCATTCCTGCGGCGCTAATGCCATGCCTTTCTCAGCTGCTATCACAGCAAAACAGGGCTGCTGCTGAAAAGCGCTGGTTCCCTGGGTCCATGTCTCGTTGGCTGGTGTTTCGGGGAGCAGGCGCTGCGGAAATGCCCGCTGCCCGGAGCGGTGCGGTGCACTGCCAGCCGGGAGGGCAGCTGACAGCAGCTGCTTTAGCAATTACCTCCTGGTGCAGGGGGGAGCTGGGAGGGAAGGAGGAGGCTGGAAAGGCAATTGGGACAGGCTGGGTTGCAGAAAACCGAAGCCAGTGTTCTGGGTGAGCAGGCAAAGGGTGTTTTCCACCCCCTCCTTGGTGGAGATGAGCCAAGGGGTCTGGCTGAGCTTTATGAGCCAAAACACAAACTGAGCTGCTGGAACAGACTCTGTGCAGATGAGAAGGGAAAACGCATGAAGTGATCTATGGACTGGCAGCAGCTGCCAGAAGAGTCATCGGCATGTCCCTCCTGGCCTGTGTGCGGGACTGGGAGAGGAGCTGGGCACCCTCTGCCTCCAGCAACCCGCTCACATGAAGTTGAGCATCGCTATATGCTTTACTTGAAAGGGTGCTGTAGTTGCCGGGGTATGAGGATGCCTTTCCTGAAACCACTGCATCCAGACACAAATATGCTGCTAAAATTACAGCGCATCTGGGCCTGCCCAGTGAAGCAAGTCCATGGGAATCCAGATGGCTTTCCCAGGTTCAGCTGGTCAGCTGGCTTCAGGTCAGCCTGCAAAGCCTAGGATTGTGTGAGACGGCTGCTCACATCGATGGTGCCCTGTCCCCTGCCCGACAACGCACCTTCTGCAGAGCCGTGGACGTGGCCATGAGGATGACCACGTTGAGTAAGCCCTGGCCAGCCAGCGAGAGCCCAGCTTTGGCAAGACCCTGGGTGTCCTTACCCTGCCCCATGCTGCTGTCCCACAGCATCGTGCCAGGCAAGGTAAGGTAGGGTGGCACGGGCGGCTGCTGGTGCAGGCAGGGGTTAAGCTGTGTGTAGCTGCTTGTGTAACCAAGGAAATATTAAAGTAAATAAACAGGGAACAGCTGTTGGGCAGCAGCCAGGGCTGGAAGGAAATGGAGTTCACTGCTTCCTTCTCCACAGTATTGTGTCTTCACTGGTGCTCCAAGGTGGTGGCCAAGCTCACGCTGTTGTTTGCTGCAAGGGAAGCACAGTCTTTTGGGGTTTATATGTGATAAACAGGTGCCTCCAGCTGTGCTGTTTCCCTGGGCTGCCTTGCTCCTCATGGGGAAGGACATGTAGGGAAATAGTGGCTGTCCTTCCTCTTTTCCTTCTCTTCCATCTTGGCTGGAGCTGTGCATGCTCCTAGATGGAAAGCATTGTCACTGGAGGCTGTCTGGAGCCAGAGACTCAAACAGGCTGTGCAAAACACGCTGGAGCACCTTTACAGGCAGAGGTGCTTTATATATATATCATGGTGCAGATGGGAAAGTTTAAAGCAAACATCTCCCTCCTTCCCTGTTCCCTGCAACTTTTTTTTTTTTTTTTTTTTTTTTAACAAAAAAAAAGTAACCACTCCTTTTTGGCTCTGTTGAAAGAATGAATGAAATTGTGGTTTTTCCCTTCCTTCCCCCTTATCACACATGCTTCCTGGTGTCCTTATTTTAAACTTGTGGTGCAGTACAGTGGAAATTGGATTGAAAGGCGAGGAGTGAAACAGATCCTCTTAGCACAGTGGAAAAAAATGCTCTAGGTAGGCTTGGTAGCACTGACTGTTGCCATTGCTGGAGGCCTTTATTATATGACTGTTGGATGATTCTATGCCAATTTTAGCTCTTTAGGCAGAAATTTTCCATGCTGGAAATTATTCATGCCTCCAGTTATTAAAAAAAAAACCCCAAAACCCAAACCAAAAAAACCCCACAAAGTAACTGATTGGCTAAAATGGTTCGGCTGCTTCTGAAAACATAGTAAGAGAGAAAAATATTTTTCCCGGGTCCAATTCTGATGATCTTCTTGATGTGTTGGAGGAAGAATTGGAAACTTGAGTCGCAGGTGATCCCTGAGTCAAGAATCTGTCTTTCATGTTATCCAGTGAAAATCCATCCAAATTTATTCATACTTATAGCCTTGAGCAATCACAGTACATGCATGTTTGGGTAGAGATATTTGTTAATTTAATATCTATGTTCCCAGTGATTCTGGCTGCACTTTTCCATGCTCCTGCCAGAAGCTGAGCAGGGTTTTGTTTTTTCAATAGCAGCTCTGGCCACATTTGGGTGAAGGTTGGTTCACCCTCTTTTGCTGTCAGTGACCCTTCTGCTAAGCCCAGGCAGGAGGACAAGGAAGCCATTTGATCCAAGTAGGAGAGAAGAGAAGAACTTCTTGGGCCAGCGGTGAGGGCTGACCCCCAGGCTGATGTGATGCTGCAGTTTAGAGCAGCCCAGGCATGGTCGTGTGAGTGGTTGGGGATTTTCTCCTGATATTCCCTGTGGGGCCACAGCTGAATCGCTTGTCACCTTCCATTGTGACCAAACAATTATTTTAGGAGTAGGGCCAAGTAAAACATGTGCACACTTACTACGGACAGCCTTGCCGGCTAGCCTGCTCCCACTGCAACCGCAGGGCAAAGCTCCTTCCCTCCTGAGCGAGGCAGGAATGACACTCAAAACACAAACCACCAGCACAGCCAAAACAGGGGTGAAGCCTGGAGTTTGCCCAGTGCTGGTCTCTGCCTCCATCTAGGTACAGAGACGTCAGACCAGCCACGTTCCCCGTACTGGAATGGGGAATGTCGAAAGCCACCTTGCTGGTGGCAGTAATGCCGCAGGCTGTGCTGTTATAAGCTGGGAGCATTTAAGGTTTTATTTGAATACTGTGAACTTCCAGAGCTCTTCCCTTTGGCTGTCATTGATACCCGAGGCTGGCCCTCTTCTGCAAAAGTCCTGGTTTACAGCTCATCGCTGTAGCAGCCTTTCCAAGCACCACCCTGCTTTTCTCTTCCAAGGGTGGCAAGACCTCCTCTGTCTGCCTAATTACGTGTTTTCATTCCATTGACCACACCATGGGCCATCTTCTGTCACGCAGGAGATTGTCACCTCCTCTCTAAGGGCTGGTGACCGATATTCGTTCTGCAATTCAGCTCGTGTGTCCCAGTGTGAGGCACAGGCTGCTTCCTCCTGGTCCCAGTCCAGCGTTTTCAGCAGATGAAGTGGTGGCCCTCATCCCTTGGGAAGCACGCAGGCCATACCTTTTCCTGCTCTGGGGTCATCACAGGAAGGCTTGGCATACCATGCCAGGTGGTAAAATTGGGAAGGGGAGGTATTCCTTAAGCCGAGGAATACCTCCACCTCCTATACACTGCTCATTGCAGGAGGAAACCTTCAGCGACCTGTGCAGTGCTCAGGAGCGTTTTTGCTGTGTAGATCCTCTGTGCTCAGGTTCCTACCACCTCTTCTCCTTGCTTTCTCTGTAAATGTTTTCTGTCACATGGCGATTTACATAAGAGCAACTTTTTAGGGATTAAGAAACAAACCCTAGATTAAATTGTCATTCTAACGTTTGAAACCTCAGGTAACTATGATTTGTAGTAGATTTGTAACTACAAGTACTAAACTCAGTTCTGCATGAATCTCTTGGCTGGAGGAATAATTTCCTTCGAATAGGATTGAGGCTTTTTCGTAACACTCAGTATGCCAGATGTGAGCTATTGGGAGCAGATGGATGCTGTTCCTAAGAAATAAAGGCAATAAGATTGATGCTTGCAAGGATGCCGGTTGTATTCTGGACACTAATTGGGGCTGGCAGGTATGCTGGAAATGTTAGCTGGCATGGAAGTTGGTAATCAGATAAGTGAGTAGCTGTTTCCGGTGGACAGAGATAGAGTATCGGGGTCTTGTGTGCCTGAGAGATGCTTCCAGCCCTGCCAGTGGGGGAAGAGCCGTGCAGTGACTGCAGGGCTCCGTTGGATCACGTCGGATGTATCACACAGGAGGAGGTTAACAAGTCTCTTGGAAGGATCCTCTTGAAACCATCGGCTGTACGGAGCGACACTGTTGGTTGGAGAATAGATACTGGCTTGTATTTTGTGTTTTNCCCCCCCCCCCCCGTAATTATGAGCTCATCAGCCATGATAGTAGTCATTTCAAGTCTTCATGTGACCAAGAGCCACTGTTGTCTCGCTACGCTCCTAAAACATCCTTACACTCAAACCTGACCCTTTTACACCTTTCCCACTATTACCAGACCCCCGTGCTTTCCCTGGGCAGGAGCCCTGCTGCATGTCCTCGGCCTCCTCTGCCTTTCAGCTGCAGCCATGCTCTCCTCGACTAGGAGTCTTTGCCTG
Organism: Fregata magnificens; assembly: GCA_013389945.1. NCBI lineage: Eukaryota > Metazoa > Chordata > Aves > Suliformes > Fregatidae > Fregata > Fregata magnificens. Next base: position 334,868 of record WAAD01013613.1, on the reverse strand, counting down.
GCTCTTTTCAGTCCTGTCTTGTTTTGTGTCCTGGACAGCAAGGCTTGTGTCTCCACAGTTGGGTACGGATCCGATCGGTCACAAAGTGAGCTGCTTGCGAGCTGTGATGGAGCCAGGTCTCAAATGTCCCCCTTGGAGCAGGCTTTGCCGTTCATGCTGTGTCCTGCCTTCTCACCACCAAAGCAGTAGCTTCTCCTTTGGCAGGCAGCTGCAAGCCCTTAAAAATCAAATTGCCATTCAGGGGTGCCCTGCTTGGGGACAGGTTACCCCAGGGCTTTTCCCCTTCCAGTCAGAAACCTTTCCTTCAGTCCTTGTCCCAGCTGAAGGCTGTAGGAGAGCGTGATGCTGCATGGCTGCTCCTCTGCACGGAGTTTTAATTTTGAGCCAAGGGATGGAGACATGACATAGGCTGGAGGAAGCGTGCTTGCTGCGCGATTCAGAGACAGAAAAACTGAGAATTTTAAGCAACCTTAAAAATGGCTCTGGCTCTCTCCCCTACTCCTTTCTGCATGCACACTGAGTGTGTTTCCCAGTCCTCTTGTTTGTCCATATGTTTCACAAATCCTTCAGGTTCTTAGCTGGAAACTTTCAGCTTTGACCCACCTGGAGCGATGTCATCTTGGAGAGAGTCCTGCAGTCCTCAGGCCAACAGCTTTGTGTGTAACACAAAAAAAAATAGGCTGTTGAAATGGTGCCTACTTTTATGAGCAAACTGGCAAAAGGCAGTGGTCTGTGCATGTTGTCTTGACGTGGAAGACAGATTAGCCCTTCTGGAGGGGGTTCTTCACCTGTTGCGTACGTGCACCCACCAGGCAAAGACGGGGAGGGGGAAAAGTCAGTATTTTAATAATTCAGACTTTTTACATAAAACGCTACATTGAAATGGGCTCAGAAGACGCTAGCTGGCACACAGAAAAGAATTGTTCTCATCAGCCTGTTTCAGGCAGTCGGACTCTTGAAAAATTAAAATGAGCCTTGCGCATTGCTTCCAGTACTGCAAGCCCCGTGCTGACCTTCTTCCGCCTGCACTCCTCCTGCGCCTCCTCCTCCTCCACTCTTTAAGTTGGGCTCCTGGCAGGGCACATGGTTCACAAAGGTGAAGTAAGTGTTATCTTAATTCTCCAGATGTGGAAAGCAAGGGGCAGGCGTGCTGAGTAATGTGTCCCAAACAGCACAAGGCTCCTTCAGGTCGGAACGCAAGCCGAGGCACTGCTTGGATTTCACCCCTCTTCTGGGTTGCACCTGGTCCTGGCAGCCTGTGATGAAAAAGCCCTAAGGCACCTCGGCTGTGTGGCTGCAGGAGATGGATGTCTTTTTGTGTCCAGGGATTGTAAACAGGGCTCTTTCGGTAGCTCTTTCATAACAGGAATCTTATTTCAACACTTTGGGGATTTCTTTTTTCTCCAGGGTTTATGGAGTTCAGCAAAATTCTGCGCAGTTGCGTGTGCAATGTGCTTCGTGGTTTCACCCTGCCACAAAAATAAATCATCAGGATCTCGCTTTTAGACAGCTGGATCGTGAAAGACAGGCCCTTGCGTGACCAAGGACAAGAAAATAAAAAACCCGCAGCATCCTACAGTGAGGTTCCTGCTGCAAAGCACCAGCAACTATTTTTTCCTCTGTGCCCGGACTGCACTGAGAGCCATGAGTGTAAGCACCATATGCAGAAGTATAGAAATAGTGAATTGCCATAATCAAACTTGAGAGAAGAAGAAACACTTTCCATTAAATAAGGACTACCTCTGTCTGTAGAAGAAACAGCTGGTGTTTTTCCAGCAGTGCATCAAAGATCTTCATCATTCTCCTCCTCTCTCCCTCCACAAAGAACATGTACAGTCCAATGCACTTCAGCCTAGTTAAAAGTTGGCTCCTTAATTTTTTCTCTCTCCAAATGTCTCCCATTTATAGCTTTCCAGCATTTGGCAGCCGTGAGCCAGCGCATTCCCGTGCGTGCTAGCGCCAAGGCAGGTCAGTGGAGTTATAATTGGCTCTAGCTGGCACCCTGACTAGCTGCTGCATTCTGTGCCTGGCAGCCGAGTGGGGCTCTGAGCTGCTGAAAGCCATGCCTGCCTCTGGGAAACAGCAGCCCATCCTCCCTGAGAGTCGGTGTTGGATGAAAGTTCCCAGGGCCAGCGTACACCTGGGGCAAGTGCAGCAGCACTGGGCAGCGCATGTCTGCAGCGGAAATAATTTTCAATTCTTGTAGCTAAAGCCTTTCTCGAGCAGCTGCTGGGAACAGCACTTGATGATTTTTGGTTTATTCCAAGCTGATGGCCAGCGTTTCCCCTTTCCTTTTGCTCCGAGCATGCAGCTCCACAGGCCATGTCTGCGCCCTCACCAGGTTTCTGCAATCCTCCCTCTTGCCTCCGGAGGCAACTCTTTTCCTCCGGAAACCTTGCTTCTTGCTGGTTTGCTGTGAGCCCTGAGGGCTCCCACTCACCTCCTGGCTCTCATCTCCGCCTGCTCCCATCAGATGGTTCCTTCTTGTTCCCAGGCTCATCGCCTGGTGCTGCCATGGTGGCCCCATGGCAAAGGAGGGCTGGCTCCTGAGCCCATGCTCTGTGCATTCATCCCTGTTGGCACCCCCGGTCTCCTCCCCTGTGGAAACCTGGCAGAGCAGCCAGCGTTCGCAGCCTTTGCAGCCTTTGCCTCCCAGCCCTGGGGAAAGTATATCCCATGCAAAACATCGCTTGGTGGGTGCAATCTAGAGGGGAGCCTGTACTGAGTGTAACCCGTGGAGGGGGGAGGCAGAAAGATCGGATGGTTAAAACAGTTTCAAGCCCTTGGGGACAGAGCTAAGATCTCTTGCTGACAATCCGGTGTGGTTTCATTTGGTGAGGCTTTTGGTAACGTGGTGTTTAAAAGTTGTCCTGTAACACGAGGCAAGGGGTGACACACCTCTCCCTGTCTCAGGGGTGAGCTAAGGCCCTTCCGCTCCCCAGCTACTTAATGAAAAAGCCCTGGAAGTTCAGCTGCCCCGTTCCTGGGAGAGCTGAGCAGGATCCCCAGGAGGGCAGGAGCTCACTGGTGGCCCCTCTCCTGCCCACTGCCCATGGGATTGGTCCCTGGGAAGGTGCCCAGGGCCCCACCGCAGGTGCCTGCCTGGAGCCGGTTGTGGCTGGGGGTTTTGATGAGGTTTGCGTGGGTCTGGGTTGACATGAGCCCCAGCATCTCTGCCATGCTCTTAATCAATCTAATGCAGCTCAGTTTTCTGGTGGAAAGACCTGCAATTTATATCATGTGGCAGCAGCCCTGGATCCAAAACAAACCAGTTTCAAGCTGACTGATGCTGCCTGGGGAGGAGCTGAGGATGGATAGCAGTAAACCAGTGCAAAGGAGTCTGTATCATCAGAGTGCTGAATTTTTAGTAAAATGGCCAAGACCTGTTTATATTGCTAAATCCATATGATATAGTACAGACTGTAGCATGCACCACACATGTATCATGGGCATCTAAGTAGTGGAAGCATCTGTGCAGTTTTATGGTGAATGGGAGATGGAAATAAGAGCTGAGAGAGACAGAGGGAGATGGTGGTTCTGGGCTTGTCCTGCCCTTGCAGAGGGAGGTGATAAAGCTGAAGAGACAATGTGTTTTTCCACGGTCTTGATTTCTCACTTCTTTTCTGTGCCTTTCATTTGATTACATCAGGCTGTCGCAGGTCTAGCACGGTGCTGTAAATCACTGCTCCCACGCTGGCTGTGGAAAGTGCTTTCGGTGAAAGATGTCTTGCAGTCCCCTTGCGAAGCGAGGTGTGGACCTCTGCAATGATCTCCCTGGGATCCTGGTGGGCCTGGGTACAAATGAAGAGTTTAACCGCCTGCTCTCCCTTCCCAGCGCTCTGCTCCATCCGAGAAGTGATGCTCCTTTCCTCATACTTTCCTTGCATGTTTTTTTCCCCTTCTCCTATATGCTCTCTGCCCTGAGGCTTGCCTGGCTCCTCATTCCCATCCCTGGGAGCCAGCACAGACTTTTCCTGGGCACGTGGCAGGCATCCTGCATGAGGGATGAGGAAGGCAGGTCTGTGCCAGCTGCAGCGAGGCTGCTCCATCGACTGGAGTAGGGGAGACCTCGCGGGGAGAGAAGGATGGGTGTGCAGGATCTGCCCTTCCTCTGTGATTCATGCCTTCCAGCCAGCTGGCAGCGGGGAGGGGGACCTCATTAACCAGAAAACAGCGAGGGGAAAACATGATGTGGTGCCAGCGGGTAGATGCTGTAGGGCTCCAGCAGCCAGCCCATCCCCTCCTCAGTGCCATGGTGACTCCGTGGTTTTCCTGCCAGTGGCTGAGGCTTTGCTTCTGCACCGCTGCGGGGGTGTTGCAGTGCTGCTGGATGCATGGCACCCCTCCTGCTTGTCTTCCCATCACCTCATGGCTCCCACACATCTCCAGGCTGCAGGATGTTGCTCTACACGCTGTTTTATGGTAACTTTTATATTCTGGTGTTACCTAGGATTGCAATGTGAGCAATAACCTACATGAAAATAGTCTCCCTTGTGATGTGGCGGCATGAGGAGAGCCAGCATTTTCCCTGTCTTAATTCCACCTCCCTGAGCCTTTCTGCCTTACTGGTACCATATCTTGAGGCCATTGCAATGGGGGTGAGTCACTGAGCAGTGAATTACAAATGATGTTTATGGCTGTCTTTACCTGGCAGTGTGGAAATTAGATCTTGGAGATTAGGTTTGGGAGGTGTAATTAAGGTTGGTGGATTTATTGTTTTAATACTGCCTTTGATAGAATATTTAGGGTTTGGGCAAGAAAAAGCGTTCATTCGAATGCCATTTTTCAGTGCTGATACCATATTAAATTAGCCAAACCAGGTATATTTTAATATGCAAGATGCTGTTGTGCACCTTATGGAGAATTCCTTGTGCTCCCGTTTTCCTCTGCAAGCTCAGCTTGCTGATCATTTACCATGAGCCGTGGTCTGATACTTGACCTTTTTGGAGAGGAAGAAGATATTTTGTCATAGCAGACTTTGAGAAATGCCTCCCTCAGCAAGCAGTTTGGGTGCAAAGAGGTTTGGGACCCCTCTGGGGCTGATCCCCCCCTCCCCAAGCTGGCAGCAAACCAGCCCACATCCCTGCAAGTTTGGAGTAGCTCCAGGAGGGCTAGGAATGAGGAGGAGGAGGGTGGAGGTGAGACCTCTCCATGTCTTGTGCTGCAGGCAAAAGTTCGGTTGGTTCAACTATACTATGCAAATTCACTCTGGGGTAGGTTGACAGCTTGCCCCAGGCACTGCAGAACCATCCCAACAGCCATCAATGGGGGCTGGCTGAGGTGTTCAGCCTTGCAGAGTGCAGCTGCCATTTAGGGGGGGAGGCGGTGGTGGTTATTTTAGGAAAAGATATTGCTGAAAAATGGAGGCAATGTTGTTTTTTAGAAAAATTAAGTTGTGGGTCTTCCTCCCTATCTGAGAATTTCTGCCTGTAAAGCCGCTGCTGGTAGCGGGCGTTGCCCCTCTCCTGCCCTGGGGAGCACCGGGGTGTGGAAACTACCAGCACCTCTGGTAGGGACCCAAAATCTTGGAGTTCTCACCCAATCTCAGTCAACAGAAAGTTGCAATCCCGTATTTTTTAACTGCACGCATACACGCTGAAAACGGCTGATGAAATGGCTACTGAAGGCTTTGTGTTTGGCCATGCAGAGTGCCAAGCCAGCTGGAAAGTTGTGCAGCTCTTCAAAATGGTGAGGTTTCCTCGTCTTAAGTTGGGAGGAAAGTTGGTGTTTAAATTTTAGCAAAGAAACTCCGTTCAGTATGTGTAAAATGCTCTCCTGGTTTTTCACTATTAGTTTTTTTAAAAAACGCTTTCCCCTTGATGAGTCACTTAAAACATAAAAAAAATCCTTTTAATTTCAGCAGTTAGGTTTTACCGTTCAAATTGAAACGTTAATTGAAATGGATACTCGTCTGCTGATCTTTCTTCTTGACAAATCAACATTTTCCAGTTCCCCTCCTCCTTTCTCCCTCCCACCCCTCTGCCCACCTTGAGGAAATAAGAAAGTCCCATTGGAAAGTTCCCAGGGAGCTCTGAGGTTTCTGTTTGGGGGGTGACTGCTTTCCATCTGCCAACAGGTGGCTGCTTTAAGCCCCAAAACCGTGGTGGTATTTTATCAGTCAGTGAATTTGGCCAGAGGCTTTTCAGGTTTTCTCTCTTCGTACCGCTGTGGTGAGATTACACTTAGAGAAGAGCTCTAAGATTAGAGTGCCGTCAAGGTTTGTGCTCCTTAGAGGTTTAGTTATGCTGGAAAACCCTGGCATTGCTCGATCTCCCTCTATCCTGGTTGGATCCTAAAAAAGCAGGTGCAGTTCAAGGTATGTGGTTTGTGCTGAATTTTGTGTGAAATCTGCTTTCTCGTGTTTAAATGGACAGAAAGCAGCAGGGTTGCTGCACTTTGCCTGCTGCTGGGGCTCCTCCATGGTGCCTCTGTGTTTGCTGGCTCTGGGCCCTGGCAAAGGGCGAATATGCTGGGTTAGGACAGCGTTCCCCCTGGAGTTGCATTGCATCTTGCTTTATGCAGTCCCAAAGGCTCCCCGTGGGGCTCCCTGTACCCCAGCTCCGCTGCTCGGCGCTCACTCAACCCTTCCCTGTTAAGTGCATTAACTCCTCCATAAGCCACGAGGGCTGGTCTCCTCCATCAGACGTCGCTTAATGGTAGTGTTCTGGTTTTGCAATAAGTGGAGTTTCTTGGCAAGCTCTGGCCCTCTGGCAAGGACTCTCTGAACTCAGAAGTGCTCTGAGTCCTCTCCTGCCATTGTGCGGGTGGTGGCAGTGCCAGGCTCCTGTGCCCGCCCCAGTGCTTCGGTGCAGCGGCTGTGGGTATGCACTGTCTGCAGAGGCTTCCTGCCCAGCTTGGGTTTTTGGGCACCACTGAAGCTGGCATCTTTAAATCCCACCCTTTCTATAAATGGAGGAATACAAGGGCAGCATGCTCCATGAGGGAGCCATGCGGCTGGTGCAGAAGGAGATGGGGTGGGGACGCTGGTGGGTTCACTCAGGAGCTGGGCTGGTTCATGCTGCCCATGGAGCTGTCTGCCTGGGGCTCGAGGGTTCCATCAGCTTCTGTCTCTGCTAGATGGAGAGTTTTATTGTCAGGTGGGAGAGGGTGGAAAGGGGCATGGTCATGCTAAGGACTAAGGCATATCTGTTTCATATGGAGACCCTCGTTTTGCAGTTAAACCTCAGGGGTTTGCAGTGGGTCGCTTTCCACCTGTGTAATTGCACTGGCTGCTGTGGAGCTGCTCTTGATGGACACCACCATGAACACAAGCAGAATTAAATCCTCCCTCACGTGGAGACAAAAATCTCTCCACATTGGCCTTTCTGCTGACTGTGCTTCCTTGGAAGATGGGGTTTGTGTTTAGGGAAGGAACAGCACGGAAAATAGACAGTTAGCAAGGAGTCTGATGCAAGAGGAGCGTCATGAGGCTGGTGTTTCTGACCAGCAGCGCTCGTCCAAGTGGTAGGACTGCAGCTTTTGCAGCCCTGCCTGTAGCTCAATTGTCTCCTCCTTTGCCTCATCACGTTTGGGCCTGCCACAGATTTAAAACTTTGCATTAATTTCGGGGAAGGAATGTACACTGGTCTGCTTCTCCTTATCTGGAATGGGGAAGGTTTTTGGGAAGGGAGGGGTCGAAGAGAAATCAGATCATGAGCTATTTGGGGGAGAAGCTAGGGACAAGTCATCCTGACGTTTTGGCAAACGTGCCGCTCGGAGTGGGGTAGCATGCGCGTAAAGTCTCTCTGTGACCCGTTGCTGAAACATTTGACTGAAGGTTGCCTCTTGGTGTGAAGCACCGTGTTAGATGTGAAACTAGATCTGGTTGGAGTATTTGAGCACAGACTTCCCCCTTGCTGCGCCTCGGCTGCTCAACACATGAAATAGGGCAAATGTGTTGGTATTTCTCTACCATTGTTTTCATTTCCACAACAGAAACTAAATCTCATGACTTCCCAGTCTTCTGAGCATGTCTACTTTGGGATGCTAGGGAGGAGGATGTGGGTGAACATGAATCGTCTTTGCAGCCTTCCCTGTGGCTGCTGCTGCCGTGACAGCTCCAGCGATGGTTGTGGTGGTGGTTCTGTGGTCTTTGGCACCAGGCTGGGGCAGGTGGCACAGCTCTTCCTTGCTCCCAAGCCGAGGCTCCTTCCAGGGGTACTTCCCAGTGTGACACAGCGCCGGCTGTGCTGGAGGGACATTCCCATGGACGGGATGGGGAAGAGGAAGCGGCACAGACCAGCGTCACCCCTGGGTATTGCTGCTCTGTTCCCAAGCACGTCTGCTGGCAAGAGTCATTTCCCATGGCTGGGTCGCCATGGTGAATTATGGATGCCATACTGGTTGTTTGCTGCCATTAATGCTCTGCTCCTGGTGCCTGCATGGAGTGCTGCAGCTTTCAGTGCTCGTCTGTGCAGTCTGGGACCTGCCTACCTGGCCTAACGCCATCTAGAGGCTGCAATTATCAGAAATTAAGTGGAAAATGGATTAGTAAAGCACTGTAAAGACAATGATGACTTTCAGGATTCAGCACCAAGGAATCAAACGTAAAAAGCGATATATTTTAATCACCCAAGAAGCAGAGAAGAGGGATCAGCAGCTCCGTGAGGAGGCTGTGTTGGTGGAGATTACTTGGTGGTCTTCTCCAAATTTGAGGTATACCTTTTCTTTTTTTAAACACTAAACTCTCTCCTTAGTCTTTCCCAAATACGTGCCTGACAGGCTTACAAAAGGAGGGGAAGCAAGCAGTGCTTTTCAGGAGTTGTTTGGGCCATCCAAAAATGGGCGGTGATTCTAGATCCCACCATCCCGGGGTGTCTCACCTGATGCCTTACTGGAGCTGGGTTTGGGGAACATGAAGCTTTGTCTGCCCTTTGGTTCCTTTATGGATGCCTCTGAGTGGGCACCTGGAGCTACTTGTTGCTTTTGAAAACATATAGATTTCAAATGTCTTAAAACACAATTTTTTTTTTTTTTAAATGCTCTGGGAAATGCGCTTTGTAGATGAGCGAAGAACAGACACAGAAATCTCCGCAGGGAGCAGGGCCTGGCTTGACCAGAGAGACATATCTGGAGATGCGGCTGTTTATCTTCCTCCTTCCACGACTCTCTCTTTTGCCCGCCTGCTGCAATTAGCACATGGCGGTGGTTGCTATGGTGAAATTGGCGACTAGAAACTCCCATCCTCTCATTGCTAATAAACAAACATTATAATCTTTTAGTGATTTCTGGGGGTTTAAGTTTAAAGTATGGATGGTAAAACAGGTGGTTCCCTACACCGAGGTTAATACAGGCTTTTAGGGGTTAGACACTTGGGGCCGAGTGCCTCCTTTGCTGGGAATCCCGGCAGCCCCAGTGAGCGTGCAGTGCCCGTCATGGTCTCGATTGCTTAAGCTGGAGCTGGGCACTGCTGAGGTTTGCACTCAGAGAATCAGCAGGTGCTCTAGCTGGAAATGTCTCCCATCCTGGGCAGTGGAAGCTTTTTGCCCGGTTGTTTTTGGAGGATCATTACACTCGGACCAAACCTGTGGACATGAAGCTCTCCAAGCCCCCATGTGCTGGCAGAGCCCACCAGCTCCCCGGGTTTGGTCCATGTGGTTTATGGGCAAGCACCCGGGGCAGCACAGACCTGGTGGTGGCTCAGTCCTGGGGCCTTCCCGGGCTGGGGGGGCAGCGTGGGTGGAGGGGTGCATCCTGCCCAGCCCTGGACCCGCTGCCCTCTCCATGCCAGTGAGCTATTCACAGACACCAATGTCTCCCTCTGTCTAATGCTTCCTGTGATTTCATAGGAAATTTCTCTTGCAGTGGCAGCTGCTGCCAATTTGTGTAGCCCTTTTTTTGTCTGACCTCGGTTAATACTTTTTTGTCTATCGTTGAGCGATGCTTAAAGTTTTCCGTCCGGTTGTCACAATCCAGCCTCTGTGATGCCATTTCGTAGTGCTGAGGAGCTCAGGATTGCCTCTGCCTGGTAACGTGTAAAATGCCCTTGAACTCATGCCTTGCACAAGAAAAGCAGGGACTGGGGAAAAACTGTGGTCATCAGGAAACCGCTCAGTTGTGCTGCCCTTCAGTTCCCATTACTGCCTTTGAACAACTTACTTGCTTTGCCCATTGAACAGGCATTACGTGGTGCTGCACCAGTAGAGTGAGTCCTTCCCCAGGCTTGACCTCCTGAGCTCGGTATTGCCACACTTCAGATCTGAGCTTGCTCCGCGTTGGTCCTTCTGTCTTCTGGGCTGTTGTGTTTTCACCCCGTTTCCTCATAGACAGTCCACATGGATGCAGGGAAGGTGCCTCTCGTAAGATCGCAAAGAGACTAAACATCAGTAGCCTGTGAGCCGCTGCCAGATGTCATTCTCCTTCCCAGACTATCTGCTTGGCAGATGTTCCCCAAACCAACTGGCTCTGGGGCACAAGGGTGCTTTGATCTGCAGAAGCCCGTTTGCACAGTCTCTGGTTCTCAGCACGTAGACGTGTCCCTCGTCATGTCCCCATCTGGCTGGGGTGCTGCCGTAACAGCAAGCGGTTGCTGGACCTGCATCCCTTTCCCATTGCATTTGGAGATCAGTGGGATGCTGACCCTCGGAGGACGACTCTTCCTGTAAGAGGAGACCTGACTAATGCCCTGCTCAGTGCGTAGAGGTCAGGGTGAGCAGTGCGTGTGAACATCCCCATCTGGAGTTCACCGCCACGGGGACAGTGGGGCACGCAGTGTGTCTGGCCGCCTGCGGCATTCCCCCTCTCACAAGGGACAGGGCTGATGGGGAGTTCTGGAGTGTGGGATGAGAGCAGACTTGGCTCGGACCCATCTTTCCCCCATGGCAAGCTGCTGCCTTCTCTCAGCAGGGAGGTTGTTGCTCTCACAAAGAGGCTCCTGTGATTCTGCCGCCACACACTCAGCCGGACTGTGAAGCCTTTTGTTGAACTTTTATTTTTCTCCCTTTTCCCCTCGGGTGGTGTCAAAAGCTGACTTCTCTGCTCTGGATAACAGACATGTCTGGTGGAGGCATGGGTTAGGTCAGCTCTCGCTTGCTAGACCAAGAAGGAGGAATGTGGTTTTATGCCGAACCTCCATCACTCAGCCAAAGCAAATTCTGTTGATAAGAGAAGGGGGAACTTCCCTCGCTCTGTGCCTGCAACTGCGGCTCACGGCCTGGCTCTGACATTCGCTCCTGGTGTTGTGCAAGAGTGGAAGAGTTTGTTCGCCTTGTCTGGGTATTTCATCATCCCCCCAGCCCGTGCTGGTCTGTCTTGCTGTTCAGTGATGTGAACCACCATCCCTTCCATAAGTTGGCAAAGACTCGCTTTCTCTTCTGCAGCCCTGGTACATGCCATGCAAGCCCTAACACTCAGTAATGGAGAGCCTGGGCTTTAGAGCAGCTTGGCAAAAGCAAATCCCACAGTCCCCCGGCTGCAGAGGACTTGCTGCAAGAGTAATCCCGTGCCCTTCTGGTTCATCGTTATTGGAGGAATGCAGGACCTCTGTGTTTACCATTTCACCCTGACATTTTTCTTTCCACCAGGTCAGATTTAAATGAAAATTTTTTTTCCTCACCTTTATAATTTAGAGGGGAAAACTTTTCCACTTTATTGTGGAAAGCAGAGGAGAAGCAGCAAAGTGATGATACACCTTATTATCTACTGGCACTTGGCTTGAGGGTTTTTGGTTGTTTTTTTGGCAGAGACTTCTTGGAGTTTGATTCCGGCCATGAAGCGATAGGGCCTGCTCACAGGCTGTTAGACCTGGGGCCCTGCTCCTCCAGCAGACGTATCCCTCTGGCATTACACCGCCTGCATGGTGTATCCCTCTGGCATTACAGGATCAGCTCTTATCTGGGCAAAGCCCTTCCCGAATGCTCTGCTTCCCGGGAATACTGCTGAGCACATACATTCCCCTCTCCGTAGGATCCCCTGCCGCCCGCAGCACTCTTAATTGATTCGATTAGGTTATTATCTTACAAGTTTCCTGTTAATAAAGAAGCTGTCTGCCAATGTGTTAGCTGTTGATACACAGCTGCTTTTGAAAGGCTCCCTCTCGCCGGGTGGGCCTGCTGGTGTTATCACCTGCCCTGTTAATGGACAGCTCGGCCATGGGGACGGTGTGCTCCCATGATATGCATAGACCTTCAGCCACGGCTCACTCCAGAAAGGCTCACTGCCCAGACATTTCTGGGCTAATAAGAAAAACAGCTAATTGATAAGATAAATCGGTGATGGAGAAATAGCAGGATAAACATGGCTCTGTGCCCTATCCTGACGTGTGGTTGGGAGGAGCCCCGCTGCAGGTCAGATACACTGCTGCGGCATCCGTGCCCCGGTCCTGGCTTAGGGAGCCAGGGCCCGGCAGCCACGTGATCACCCTCCCGTCCAGCATTACCGCAAACGAATTGGGGAAAACTGTGAGACAACAGCTTCCTGCATAATAAAAGCACACCAAAATGCTTTAAACTGCATCTGCTCCAATTTTTTTTTTTTAAGATTCTGTCACAAATACTTCAAAATGATCTTGGAGGGGGAGAAACAATAGGGTTATTGTTTCTTTTTTCCCTTCGTTTTTCTCCCCAATCTTTCTGAGTGCATTGCTGAGAGCCAGGCTGGCACTTGGCCTCTCTGTGCTCTCCCATGCTCAGCAAGGATAGCTGTGCTCCGAAGGGCTGTGTGTCTGTCTGCCTCCTGCCTGCCCCATCTCCCCCTCTCCCCAGGATCTTGGATGGCCAGGCAAGTCCTCCCTTCTGGGAATGTGATGTGAACAGTCTTGTTTGGAGCTTGGATGGAAACCCTCGCTGCTGAGATGATTTGTGGGAGTCTCCCTGTGCCGACTGCCTCCCTTCCACAATTCCTTGCCTGCTGGGGAGCGTTTCCCTGCCAAGGCTGGGGAGGAAGGTGCTCTCCCAGGAAACCTGCCCTGCCTTGTTGCTGGCGTGCCTCCGTTTCTGCAGACCATCTTCTGATGCCTGTCTGTGCATCCCTCCCCCTGGGGCTTGTGGGGTTGCTGCACTTTTACCCTTTTTCCATCCCTTTTCCAGGGCTGTGCCAGCTCTCCCTGGTTTTCCTGTGGAAGAGCACTGTAAGAACCTGTGCTGTAGTCCCCAACCTGCAAAATCAGCAGGAGCAAGATGGGCCAGAAAGGGTACGGGGAGCCTCAAAACCTAGAGACCTGCCAGCTGGCTTCCTCCAGGTCTCTGGAGCATCTCTCAGCTCTGGAGCTGACCTTTTCCAATGGCTGCTCCATGCTTTTCCTCACTGCAGCTTTACGGCATGTAGTGCTACGGAAGAACTGTCAGCCCGTGACCCATGGACTGGATTTCTGCAGACGTCTGCTCTTGTATCTTGCAAACGCAAACTGCCTGCCGTGGTTACAGCCAGTGCTGGGGTTGTTTTCTTTGGAGTAGGTTTTTCAGCTGTTCTTCAACCACAGGCTCATGCTTAATAAAACTGATGTACTAGTATTTGCTGCTGCCTTCTCCAGAGCTGCGTGATATAGCAGCCAGGCTGGGTGGGATCCACGAGACCGACCCCTCTGCCTTGCTCCTTCCCCACCTTCTCCTCTTTTTGTGTGTGCCAGAGGGTGCTCCGGGCACCTTGCAAGCTCTTTTCCTCCCTCCAGCAAGAGAAAAATAGCAGCTTGTGAGTGCACAGGCATAATGGTACCAACCCACAGCAGGTGATCCAGGGTCTGCTCAGGCTGGGGTGATGCTGGTGGCTCTGGGCTGGGCTGGAGGGGAGCCGGGTGGCTGCAGGGAGAGGGTCCCCACGCCGCCTCCTGCTCACTGAGCAGCCACTGCAAGAGGCAGTTTCAGTCAAGAAAAAGGAAATGGAGAACTTCTAGCCTGAAGTTCTGGACGGGTTTGGTGGGATCACATGTTTGGGAGCAGATCTGGCCAGAGGCACAGCCCAGGCACGTGCATATGGGAGAAAACACAGCTTGCACCATTTGTGCCTTGGAGGCTCTCAGTGCTTACGGGAGTGAGAGATCCTTAGCTCGCATTCAAAAATGAGAGGAGGGGAAAGCTTCCAGTGACTCAAGTATTGTGTTGCTTAACAGCAATCAGATGTGCAGTGCTTGCGACTTGTTTCGCTCACCCTTTGCCAGTCACAAGCTTTCCCAAGCTCTTCCCTGCAGGAAGAGCGGGGCCAGAGGCACCTCTCCACCATGGCACAACACAGGTGTTTTCCAGGGTAATGGGGATGTGGTGTCATCCTTTATTTTCATGGATTGAGGGAAGAGCAGGAGGCCGTTGCGTGCCAGGGAAGCTGGAGAAGTGGTGCTGCCCTAGGAGCCTGCAGTGCCTCGGGGAGGCGAGTCCTCCCTCGGCCGCGCTCAGGCTCACTTTGTGGCTGCTGGTAACATCACCGCAGTCCCCAGTTATTGCTGAGTCTGAAGTCATTTTCTTTGTTGTAAACCCTTTAAAATTTGTTTCGAGAAGAAGCTGTAAACAGGGTCTGTTTGTGCTTACTGTCATCCTGGTTTTGAGATGTCTTGTTTTTGTTTTGAAGAGAATATTTGAGAGCTCCTTTTGGTCTTCCTGTTGTCTTTGGGAGTGTTGGGGGAGGTTTTTATTTATTCTCAAAATGTAGGAAAAATGCCTTCTTCCTTCTGCCCCCTCTCCACCAAACCTCAAGAATTTTATCCCAGTGCATGTGAGATCCAAGAAAAAAAAATGCAAGTATTGTTTATGCAGGGGTGCGGAGGGTTGTATTGACAAAAAGGGCTTAGCTTTGGCATTACAGCACTTTAAACAAGCTCGTGCCTAGCAGTAGAGGCGTCCACAGAGACCTCCTGTAAAAATCATGTGGAAAAATAGGTGCCAAAGAACAAGAGCCATGAAAACCAGGGAGCCAGGTGGGACACATCCCCAAGGGGTGTTGGGCCCCCGGAGTTTGGCCCTGCACAGACTCCCGGTGGTGAAGAGGCTCCCGATGTTATGTGGCGGAGCAGCAGACAGGAGGGACATGGCGTTTGCGTCTGGCTGCGTGGTGGTGCCCATCCTTCTGCCAGGCTGGGCAAGGGCTGCCTGCAGATGCCTCTTGTGGGATAAATGGCTCGGGCGCTCTGGCTGCATAGTTTCCTCTTTGCATGAAATACTTTAAATATTAATTGTGTCAGAGGAGAATGGCTGTTTGTAGCCTGACTTTGTATCAGTAAAGTGACTTTGTAGGTGCTCAGGACACTTCCTGGGCAGGTTGTCTCCAGTGCTTCCATAAGTGCTTAATTATTTATGTTGAATGTGATAGCTCCAATAGGAGAGGGCAAAACCCATTTCAAATACCCTGGGGACCAGGGAGCTCTTCAGGTGATGGGAAACAGAGCTCAAATCCATGCCGCAGAGAAAACAAGGGAGAATTTGTATCTCCCTCCCCTTCCTTCCAAAGGAGGGAGTATCTGAGTGGTGGGATGGATGGCTGGGCATGCTCTTTTTCCTATTCTGCTCTGTGTAAAGTGCAAAGCCCAATCCAAATGGTGTTTTCCGGCAAGAATAAGTAAAGGAAATGCTGAGGACGTGGGTCCTGCCAGGGCATCAGTATTAAGCATCATAGCAGCTGCAAGGAAGTTGTGTGCATGTGCTGAAGCACCAGTGCAGGCACCCAGCAAGAGCAGGAGCTGGTTATCATCTCTTTGCTGACTAAACGTCCTAAGTGCATTTGCATCAGTCAGGAAATCATTTGTTTAATGCTGAAGATCCCATAAAACATTCATCCCTCAAAGCCTGTGTAGCACACAGCATTCCCCAAACTTGACATATAACTTGATGGCCTTTTGCAGGCAAACATGAGTTGGTGCTGTGAGTCCAAGTCAGCTGTAGTCCAGGAACTGTGTCATTGCTGTGCTATGCTTGAGCTAATAAGCTTAAAATATGCCTTTTTTGAGGAGTTTCTGAGATCTAGTGACCGAGTTCCATCAGGATGAAACTTAATAGAATAGAACTTAAAGAAATGCAGGTTACATAAATCACCCGTGCTGAGCAGAATGATAGTGATGAGCAACATCAGTGGTGAGAAATGTCTTGAAAATAGTGGAGATGATGCTAGGATCTTGTGCTTCTGGCACTGCTTGGGATGTGCTTCCCTCAGTGCTGTGGGTCACTGTACCCTGGCTGATGGTGCTGTGAACGATGTCTAGGACACTGCTGTTCTGGAGAATGGGCTTCACCTCCTCCTGGGGAGAGTGGCCTTGTGTCATGCAAGTTAATCACTGACTTTAATCACCTCTCTTGCATTTTTCTTTTCTAGATGCAAATGCTGGACAAGTTTCCAATGGAAGGAGGACAGAAGGACCCCAAGCAAAGGATCATTCCCTTTTTGCCAGGTAGGCGAGTGGGCTCCAGCAAAAACCATGCTGGTTTTGGCATGGCAGGAGCTTTTTCCCAGTACATGTGTGAGCATACACGTGCTTTAGCTCTTATCTCCTGAACCATCTGAGCGATAGCAAGTTCTTGGCCTGCACTGTGTCCATTAAAACATCTGTAGTTGTTAGCAATGCACCCAGTGAGTGTTAAACCCTTCAGCCATTCTCTCTCCCTCCAAAAAGCATTAGCAGGGGGCTTCAGCTAAGCAACCCCGCTTGCATAGCTTCTGCCAGGAGCAACCCCGCAGCAGCCCGCTTGTTTTTCGAAGGGGTCTGGCCAGCACGGCACAGGGCTGAGGGTGGTGTGAGGCTCCCCAGGAACTGCTCATACACTGTTTTTCCTGTCCCGTGCAACTCAAAGGGCCATCCAAAGAGAAGGAAATAACAATTGAATTCCACGTGTTAAATCAAGCTGATTGACAGCCTTTGCTTCCTCCCATGATGTTTGGGACTGGTTGCCTGAAGACAGGATTTTTGTGGCATGTGTGCCCTGCCAGCCCAATGTGCAGCTGAGCATTTGTGTGCCCAAGGAACAGATGCGGTGGTCTGTTGCAAACTTTGTGGTGCAGGGGATTGCTTATGGCTGTCCTTTGGGCTGCTGCTACGGGAAAAAAAAGAACCCTGGTATGCTTTGCAAAAATACCCAGCCTGAGGGGGCCCTGGGAGTCTTTCATGCACCCATAGCTAACAGCTTTGACCACAGAGTTGTCTTTACCCCCACCCCCAAGTAGCTAATGGGCATATTTAGAAATGTCACGGTACCATAATCACTTCCAGTGACTGTCAGGTCCATTTAGTGCAGCCATAAAGGTGCTTAGTGGGCTTTGCTTTTCGCTGACTGGCATGAAGAAAATCATTTATGCCCCTTTCTGAGCAAGAGGATCTTGTCTGGGTTTCCCATAGAGGGATTTTGGATTCTGGCTTGTCCTTGCATTGTAACATTAACAAAAGCAAAGCACACCTGACATTAATACAGCAGAAAAGCCCTTGCTGTACAAGTACTTCTGCCAGCAAGGAGTGGGGAGGAGAAATGGAAGCCAAATTGGCAAAGGGCATAACTTGGAAAAATTGGACATATGGTTTGGCCATGCTGCACTTGCAGAAAATTCCCACCAAAATACTGCTATTTTTGGAAGGCAGCGATTGGGCTCGGGAAGCCTGGTCAGAGCACTGCTTCTCACAGCACACATCAATATTTGTTTCTTCTTCTTGGTGTTGAAATAGTTTCCCTTCGCTAAGAGGCATGTCACTGGGATTTCCGTTGGAGGAAAAAGGGGGTTGAAGTTGCTGGAAAATAAAGCCTGGCTCTTGTGTAAGAAAGCAGTTTTGGGGAGTTAGGATGACCATCCTCTAGAGCAGCTTGTGCATTTGTGTGTGTCCTCTGCAGAGACGTTTGCCCATTTGCTCTGGTCCCCTTTTTGCAACAGGATTAAATAATACCATTTTCAGAGGTAGTCACACATTGACTTGGAAAACTGCTAGTCCATGCTTCTCCCAGAAATTTTTCTTGACATTTCATTTCTGCAGTGGCTTGCGATAGCTAAGAAGAGAGAGACTATTGATGCCTGACAGCTGGCACCTGCAGCTTTGCCACTTGTACTTTTAGATGCCAGCACAGGGTGAGGGGTGGGGTGGTGAGAAGATCCCAGCACAGGATGGTCTCCTACCTCCAAGCAGGAGGTAGCCACTGGAAAGACAGATAATCTTGCATCTGCCTGTCCTCATGGGCCAGCTTCAGAAGTCTTCTTGCTTCAGGGAAGCTGTGTTATTAAGAAGTGGGAATCATGTTGCCTGTGCCCTCCTGCCTCTGTCGCGCATCACGGAGCGGTCAGGAGCTGGTGGCTTTCTCTGGAGCAGGATGGTGAGCTGTACCTCCCTAGTGAGATGGCTTGCAAGCTGTGTCTGCTTCTGAAAGAGGACTTCACATGGGGATGAGGGAAGGCTCTTTTAATAGTTGCTGGCTGTGCTAGAGGATGGTTCCTTTCTGGAGCCGTTCTTGACCTTCCCAGTTTGGGATGGCAATGGGTTTTGTTACTTACAGCTGAACCCAAACTTTGTCTCTCTCTGCCTAGGGGTGCCATCCAGGTGAGCTCAGTGCAAACAGCCTGGATCTCTTTCTCTGCAAAACGTGGCTCTAGTATGCTTAGACTTGCTAGGGTTTTGATTATGTTCAGCTTCTGTGAGTACTGTAGTTTGCTCCCAACCCCATTTTGAGCAACATTTTTAGCATCTGAATTTCATTACCGGCGGAGATTTGGCTCCAGTGGTTTACTGAAAGTACGCTGCTTTCTGGGAAGTCCGTTGTAGAGTAACATTAGACATTGTGGCCACTGCAATTCTCAAAAATGTCTCCTGCGACCCTGTGCCTCCTGCAGCTCTGGCTTTCTTAGCAAACCCCTAAGCGACCCAAACTCAGGGTCACCACCACGACCTGAGAAGGTGCCATCTGGGTTTGTCTGTTAGGCTGGTTTCCTGGAATAGGAGGAGAGTTCCATGATTACTCCGTAGTTAAAACATTCAGCCCACAGGAACTCTGTTTGCTTTGTGTTGCTTCATTTTGTTAATGTTTGCTTCGAGGATTTGACTTCTTGGAAATTTCTAGAGACTTTGGGTCTCAGAAAATGCGCTTCTAAGTGCAAGTCCTTCAGCCCACTCAGCTCTTCTGAAGTGGAGTCATAAAGCTGGGTCCTCCGAAGCAGAGCAGAGCAATTGCACTTGAGCTTTGGGGCCAGGGGTTGTCCCTTCCTGAGTGGTGGCTCCACGCTCATCCTGTAGCACAGCTTGGTGGGGTCCAGTTTGGCCTGGCGGGACGTTGCAGTGCTCCTGCACCATGCCTGAAAAGCCTCTGCTGCCATATAGGGGAATTTGAAGTGGACTCTTGGCTACTTTTGCTGGGCACAGCCTGCCCAGCTTCATGGGGTGCTGAGGATGGCCCCTTGAAACAGCTCTGGCGGCACTCAGCCCATGCATGGCATCGACTGCAGTCCCTGGAGCAGAATCAGGAGCAGCTGGCGAGAGAGAAGAGACCTGTCACTGCCTGGCCCAGGGGACGTCGTGCTGGGCAGCTCTGTCTTCGCCTGCAGGAGTCCACCCTAAGGGTTACAGGCATGTTGGCTGGGAGATGATGGTATGGAGACCCCAGGAAAGAATGAACTAAGAAAACAAATGAGCTCAGTTGGGCCTGCTGTGTAAGGGCTGTGCCAGATATTTCAGGAAACAGCTTTTATAAGGAGAGTGGAGCCTTCCAAACTTCGTACAGCCTGAGTGGCCTGGAGCAGATCCTGGCCAGTCTGCTTCACTGGAAACGTGAGCCTCAGCAAGGAGGGGTTGCCTGACACTGAGCTAACTTTGGCTGTAAAATTGCTTTTTAGGAAGCTTTAGCTACAGACAATAATGAACTCCCAAGAAGGGTGAAGGCGAAAGGGGGTTCAGTGAGATCATTTTCAAAAGTGGAATGATGCCTCCTTTCTACTCCCTTCCCAGCCTGCTAACCTGCTCGGCACGGGCATCAGTGCTGCCCACATACTTTGGGGCTTTTCTCCCAGAGCAACTGTGAGGATGCTAATAGCTCCCCACAAAGGCCCTGTGAAGGAGGTGGAGGACAACTCATCCCTTTTCCAGCTACAGTACCTGACTTTCCCCAGTCCATCCAGAGCTGGAGATGGGGCAAGGGTCCTAATTACTATTTTTTGCTCTAGCAAGATGGGCATCTCTGCTGTAGCACTGTTGTGTGGACGGTCCCAGGCTAGCTTGCAGCCTGTAATCAATACAGTTGCCTTTTCTGTAGGTTTTCAGCTAACCTGCTGACGTGCAGACAGTATTACCCCTGGCAGAGTCCTGCACTGAAGCAGTTGCTCTGCTTCTGACCTTTGAGCTGTCTTTAAACAAACTACCTTACATTTTTCTCTATTGCATGGCACTGTAGGCCATAGAAGCAATGGCCTTGGGAACATTTTGCTCCTGCTCCAGCAAGATCTCAAACCATGGGAGTGGAAGGGGCTGTCTTGATAGAGGCACTGTTTAATTTGGCTTCATTTCACAACGTGTGGGGCTCCATGCTTATGCTATACCCAGGACAGCCCCAGAGGCACTTTGCTGGTCCCTCTCCTTTTTGCCAGGATATGCGCACAGTGCAGGACTTTGCCAAATAGATGCTAAGAGCAGGGCTCCTGGAAGCGCCGTCTCCCACGCCTGCTTCCCCATCCTAGGAATAGCCCACGTAGCTGGCTGCTCCGTGGGCTGGGATTAATTATGTGTACATTTGGGGCTGCCTTTTTTTGAAGTGAGTTTGGAACCCGTGCCAGGGAAAATCTGGATGTGATTTGAAAGGTGCAGAGAAGCGAATTCTTTCCGAGGCTGGGGGCGGGGGGAGTGGGGGGAGTCCTTCAGGGTAAAGAGAGGCACAGACAGTTTTCCATTCTTGAAATATCTGGCTTCATTCGCGGCCGTGATCGGCAGGGTGATTGTTTCAGGTTCTCTGCCCCTCCAACTTGCTGGAGATCCAGTAACAGCCTTTGGCTCAAGAGGAGCCTCAACCATTTTGCTGGTTGAAACACCTCTGCCCTGGTTTTTTCAGCTCCTTTACTCCCCAGTATAACTTCAGCTCTGCCTGGAGAATTCCCACGGGAGGGGATAATTTGCAGAACGCTACCAGTTTGTTTGGAGAGATTAACCCCTCTTGTGGCCTGCCTGCTCTATGTCATATTGCTGGAGACCCAAGTTCCTTATCAGCTCTTTCCCCAAGCTCTCCTCTGACACGTTGCAGTCCTTGATGAATGGCTGAGGCAGCGGGAGCTGTGTTGCATCTATTGCTTTGCAGCCCCCCTTCCAGAGCTGCTGCAGCACCCTTTGCTCTTGATCGATCAGACAAAGCAAAGCAGCCTTGATAAGCCACAAAGGGGGTTTCTTCCAGTCCCGGGAGAGCGGAAGCTTTCTGGCACTAGAGGAAGGTGGGCAGACACAGCATCTTCAGTGGAGCTTCTCTGGCTGGTGCCAGCTCCACTACGTGGCGGACAGAGCTTATGCTCCGCAGGGATGACCTGCAAGCAGCTGGTGGGCATCAACCTCCTCCTCCTGCTCAGTTGGGTACGAAGCAGCACACCAATGTTACTTCTGCTGTTGAAGCCATGAGCCCAATGATGTGGAGCTTAAACGCAGAATGGCAACCTCTGCTCCAGCAAGTTCATTGCTGGATAGGACGTAAAAGCCAGCAGATTGTCCCCCTGTGTCCTGGCCGGACTGTATCAGTGGAAGGACTATCACAGTGGGGTTTTGTGGGGGAAAGGAGTGCAGGGATTGTGGCAAAGGAAGATTTTAAGGAGGGATTTGAAGGAAACCATGCCAGTGGTTTACAGGAAAACTCTCCCTAGGGTGGGACAGTTGGGACAACAGCTGTTGTGAGACAGTGCTAGCTGGCATGAGGTTCACAGGGACGCACTGGATGGATTTGCTGCTTATCCATTATGTTGGATGAACTCCTGCTAACGTGTGGTGGGCCTCTTGGCCACAGTGGGTGGAAATGAGTAGCAGTGGTGGAGGGAGAGGAGTGTCGCTGTAGAAGAAGGGCAGAAAGGAGGAGCATGGTTGCGTTGGTGGGACATAGAGATTTCTGACTGGGGAGCATTACATCCCAGGAGATTGTGAGCTCTGTCCACTGACTGATGGAGTCTTGAAACAGCAAGTGCATGGTGGTTTTCCAGGCTTCCCTCCCAGCAGGGTGAAGAACACTGCTGGCTCCCTGCCATCAGCCCAGCGCTCCAGGCAGCGAAAGGGAAGAAACGGAAGCACTGGGACAATTTGAACGCCAGAGCTGAGCAGATGGTGCCAGCAGGTCAAAAGGGGAGGGAGGGAAGGGTTCGGGCAGGGGAAGGGAAAAGCAAGCCTGAGTGTCCATAGTCGTGTTTCCAGGCTGCTAGCAAGGTCTCCCCACTCTGTCCTGCCACTGCCCAGCTGGGGAGTCGAGGCGCTTGCTTCCAACTGAGAAGTCCCTCACATGTGGCCAGAGGTTGGCTTTGTGGTAGGCTGGGATCTTTTTGTTAGATTTCCCCCCTTCTCAGTCCCCCTCTGAGAACCAGCTGGTGCCCCCAGTGCTGATGCGCCTGTGCTGTATTTACAGCCAGGTACAGCCTGGCTGTAAAAACAAACCAGGGTCAACAAGGAGATAAAATGAGTAAACAAATGCTCGAGTCGGCAAGGGGAGCCAGAGACACGGCTTCTGCTGCTTTGTTACTCTTGAATTCATCTTTTCTTTGGGTAGGTAAAAGCCTCAGTTGCTTGGAAGTCGTCTCCGAAGAGCACAGCTGGCTTTGGCCGCAGCCCAGGTGTCAGCTCAGTGCTGTGTATGGCACAGGAAGGGCACGGTGCTTCTCCTTCACGGGGCTGGGGGGGCCTGGGGAAGAGCAGCAGGGCGAGAATTAGCATCGCTTGCCCTTAGGATTTCCTCCCCATGGTGAATCATCTGCTGAGGGCTGCCATTTGTGCCCTGCCCCTTTCCTGAGGTGTTTGTGGGAACAGGGGATGGCTGGCATCTTCTCCTGGACACTGCTGCGGTAGAGGTCCTCCACCTGCCCCAGCCACTTTCGTGTTGTGTATAAAGCACCTGGTGATTTCTGGAAAGCACTGCATAAAAAGCTGGGTACTTTTATTATTTTGGGTGGTGAAATTCGATTTTGACTCTGATGTCCAGTTGATGTAAATATTTATGGTGGCTTGCTTTTTTCTAAATGAAACTAATTCTTGTTACTCCAAAGCAACCCTACAATAATAAACCGTTCTGCTTTGCTTAATCGCCCCTCAGCAGCTGTAACCAGCCAATTAGTGTATGAAATGTGATATCAGGTATAGCCGGAGAGATGTAGACAGGGAACATCCTCCCACTTTTGCACTGAAGATCAGTGCAGAGAGACTTCATTTGCTTTAATTTTTAAGGAGTTGCATATATTTCATCTCTCTCCGTTTTGGTTTTATTCCATCTATCTTTAAAGGATGGGTTGTGTTGGTCAGATTTCTCCAGTCAAAATGCTGATGAAGAATAACAATAATACTGCCAGGTTACCCTTAAAGAGCAGGTGCATGCAAAACACCTAACTTCTGTTGGGAAGGGGAGGTAACAAACGTATAGCAAGCAAAGCACGTGCAATGCTTTGGTGCATCTACAGTTATATTAATGTAATGTATAATAAATATATTCACTGGAATAAAGTGTTGTATATCCCACTGAAGAAAGAACACTTTCTAAATTGTAGCTTGTACACAGAGTGTCTTCAGAGCCATTGTCCTCCTCAGATGCACCACTTTTTCCCTGTAGGTATTAACAGGTTTTCAAGATCCATAAAAAGCAGGCAGCGTGTCCTGGAGTCTGGGTATTTCTTGTCTGGGTACTTCTTGCACAGGGAGACTTGCCAGGGCAGCCACTCCGTAGTGGTGCCTTATGTCTGTCTTCTTTTTCCAAAATCAACTTACTTGACACATTCCCAGGGGACAAATGTTCAGTCTACTCATAGCTTTGCGTATATAAAGGACAGTGTATTTTGTCACACTTCCTTGTGCAGTGACTTTCTTGGGCTACCAGGGAGGGAGACTCATTGCTCTGATTGCTCATGCGTAACATTATGTATGTAAATAAGAAAATCTAATCATTTCTGAGTGCTTGAGTTGTGGCAAGAGTGAGAACCTTGTGAGGTGGAGCCTGCAGCAGCACTGACCTTACCAGCCAATGGAGAATCCCACTATTCAGCGAGATGTGCAGAATTGCCTTCCTTTACATGTTTTCCCCTTTGTATTTCTCATGCTGATGTTGAGGCTGAGGGCAGGAGCACTGCTATGAGGACGTTAGTAGTAAAGTGAGTCTTGCCAAAGGATGTTCTTAAACAAAAGGTAGACGTGGTAGTTATTTTTCTCATATTGGAGCGAATTTTGCTGAGTTTGCAGCACTCCAGGAGTCAAGGATCTGAACCGCATCAAGGCTGTCCATGCTCTTGCTAGATACCACGGAGGCAGCAGAGGTTGCTTCCCCTTCGCTGTCACTCTGCATCTCTGACGCTGCAGATTTACTGAGTGAACAGTTCAGCCAACTGGGAAACTTCACTGTGGAAAATCAAACCCCAGAGACCTTCCTCTCTTTTCTGCTGACATCTTTCTGTGCAGAAGTTTCTCCTCACTGTTCTGCATGACTTGCATTTGCCTGGAGCTAGGTTACACTGTGCCAAAGCTGGGCCAGTGACCATGCCCTTCTCTGCACAGTACCTCTGTGTCAGGCTGCTTGTTGGAAAGAGGCCAGGACAGCAATTATCCAATGCAGTCATCAGACTTAACTTCCCTCTTGCCTTGGCCCATCTGCCCATTTCTTTGCCACGTATTTCCTTTAGGAGCTAGAGGAGCTAATCCTGAGCCCTCTCCTCTTCAGCATGAAGGAGTATCTGCTGTGGGGAGGAGGAAGAGAGTCCACCTGGACGATTAGCAGGGTAGTAATGTGCTACCAGGCTGAGAGTCATTACAAGCTCCTGGAGGCGGCCAAAAAGAGTGTGAAGCAGAAAACGCTTAGAACAAGGTGTGGGTGATAGGCACCATTGCCTTTGCTGCATCCCTGGGAGCTACAGCAATGAGGGGTGCAGATATGAGATGAATAATGTCATGCGTTTCTCTTGCATTATATGGTCTTTGGCCACGTGAAAAGCCCCAGTGGGCAGCACTGTTATTCCCATTTTGCAGATATGGTCTAAGGAAAATGTGCCCAGGAAAATGTTGCATCTCATTGACCCAGCAAGTTGCCCATCTTTCCCTTCCAGCAGGGAAGTGGTTTCCTGCTCTCTCTTGCCTTTCAAGTCGAGGATTTATATAGCTGTATTTGGCAGCACTGAAGGGTCTACAATTATGTTAATTAGGCATTTTGATTAAAAAGCAACTTTTTGTTAGAAAATAAACTTCCTTGTTGAAAAATACTAGATCTAGAGCAAATCAAGAGAGGAGCTGGATTTCCTGCTGGTTCTTATGCTCTGTGCCTGGGCTAATTTAAGATCACTTCAGTTGTTGTGATGTATGTATTCACCAAAACTATATTATTTTATTATTATTCACTAGCATCTATTTGTTAAACATTTAAATATACCCACACCCAGAGCTTATTATTTCAGACATTTATAATGTACCCACCCATCAGTGATTTCATTTTGGCAGACATAAAACCAAAACAGCTATTCCTTACAGTTGCCAACAAAATTATTGTGATCCATTCATCTTTTTAAAAATCATCATTCAAACAGAAACCCATCCAGCAAATACACCATAATTGCTGGTGAGAAGGGAAAACTGTTTATCCTTTGCTTGTCTGATGGAAAATAATTGCTATAGGCAAGGAGAGGAGCTCCAACCTGGTTGTCGCTCCCTTTCCCACCCAGTCTTTCCAGACAACTTCTGTGTTCCCAGGCTATTCACCCTCAAAATCTAAAAGACAGATTGAACAGAGGGGTATTTTTTTCTCACTGTATCATAAAGACTGCCAGACTTGGCTCTGGCAGGCTGCGAGAAGGAATGCATTTCAGAGCAGAGCATTCCCCACCATGAATGTCTCAGCCCCTCGCTGTCAGCAGGACATAAATGAGAAGCAATCCTTCTGGTATGAGCTGGCCTGACCCTTTGCATTTCACTGGAGGGCAAGTACAGAGCTAGTACTGAGTGTGATTGCTGTGTGCTCACTTGGACAGTCCAGTTTTGAAGGCATTATGCATTAACCGAGCCTAGCAGGAGATTTGGCTCCTCCATAAAGTTCTGATTCATGCTCCTTGCAAGCTGAAGTTGGGTTGGCTTAGTTCGTCTCTGCTTAAAAAAATGCATTGGCAGGCTGCACAAGTCATGCACGTTCCAGATCCTGGACAAGTCACGGAGAAGCAGGGGGGTGACCCAGCCCTGGTTTTAAAATTGTGATAAGCGTGTGGCCATTTTAACAAGTCCTGTTCACGAGTAGCTTGGTAGCATCCAGGTTCCAGCAATGCCGCGGCTCCTGCGAAGGCTCACTGTAGGGGTTGGAGCTAGCCATGGTGCAGTGAAGGGCTGTGTGACTCCCCAAAGTGCTTTTTCCTGTTCTCATGTTGCTTGCAAAGAGGGTGTGTTGGTATTTGGTTGTGAGGGGACTTTGGCTTCTGGGTTGCCCCGTGGTCACCTCTTTGAAAAGTGAAGGGATTGCCTGGACAGACACATCAGTTGCTCTCCATGCGTTTGCTGGTGGGATTGGAAACCCAAGTAGGGACAAAAAGAGGCGAGACTTTCCTGTGGTATGGGAGATGTGAGGAGGAACTTGAGGGAACTTCATTACCACCACCACTCCCCAAACACAATTTTCCAGGTGATTGTATTGCATAGTAGTGCCAGTTCCTGGTGCTTTGGGAAGTGAGGGTCTGAAATCCTACCATGTACCAGTCCTTTTGATCACTGAGTCTCTAAGTGTATCTGTTTCACTGTCTGCTAATGGCTTTTGTCTCGTTGAATGCCAGAGAAGCTGTGCTCTGTGAAAGCAGCTTGAAGCGTTTAGGACTCATTAGACTTCAAAGGAAAGAGGCCTGTACCACAAGCCAGAGGGGAGGAAATGGAGTGGCAAGAGAATCCCATTAATGGAGAACACAAATAAACCCCAGACAGGAAGGAAAATCCTATAGGTCTGACTCAGAGCTGCAGTCCCAACACTGTGGCTTCGAGGACCAGTTCGACACAGGAGTTGCACAGAGAGAAACCCTCTTGCTTGGCTTCTGCCCACCCTAGACCCAGATGCCCTGAGCAAGCCTGGAGCCTGCAACAAGGGTCCCACCTGCACCGGCAGTTGCAGGGATGTCCGCTTCTCTGGTGAGCGCTGGCATTTGCCAGCGGACTTGTACGCCCAGGACTTGCATGCCAGCAGACTGTAAGGTGTCAGGCATGTGCTTTGATAGGGGCTGCTCCTCCGTCATCGCCACGTTGGTGAGAGAAGATGGGGATGCAGTTTGCTGGTAATTGTTTCCTCTTCTATCTCCTTGAACATGCTTGCCACTTTAAATGTGCTTTATTTTGATAAGGAATTTAATCTATGGGAGGGAGCAGGCTCTTTTTTTTTAGGTACAGTGCTTTTGGCCAGAAGAGGATGCGCAGTCAATAGGTCCTGACAGAGTGATTCAAAAGAGAGCGTTCCTGGGCATTGTGCTGACCTGCTCTTCTCTCTTCATCTCTCCTGTTTCAGGGAAGATCCTCTTCCGCCGCAGTCACATCCGCGATGTTGCAGTCAAGCGCCTGATACCTATTGATGAATACTGCAAGGTAAGGGGAGGTTTCTAGCATCAACCAAAGATGAAGCCACCTTGATTAGGCTCAATCCTGTTTGACTGATAGTATATAATGGTATGCCAGTGCTGGGAGAACGGGGAGTGTGGGCTATCCCCCACTATTATGTGGGTGATGAACACCCACCCACTGATTTGCTTTTCACTCCATGTGATTAATGCTGAGGGCTTGGAGGCCTGGGCTTGCAGGGTGCAGGGTGGTCCAGCTCCACACCAGCTTGCACCCTGCTGCTGTGCTTTCCCTTTCTCTTCTCCTTTCTCAAGCTGCAAACCAGAACCAGCTTTCCAGATGGGCTGGAAAGGACCTGGCTGCCTGGCCATGTGCTGTCTGGTAGGCAGTTTAGAGTGAAATGGTTGTGTGCAGGACTAGGCTTGAAGGACTCGGTTCCTCAGGGAGCCTTTCCTTTCCCATCTGTTGGGAATGGACCTGCTGTTTTATGTGTAAGACAGCACTTTCTTGGTGGGATTGTCCCAAACTGGGATGTAAACTCCTCTTACTGGTTACATAAAAGTTATTTGCACAGGGGTAAGATGACTTGTACATGCAGAAAATTATTGGAAGCCAACAGAGATAAGGCTGAGACAATTTGCCCCGTACTCCTGAAGAATGTAAGACTGTACTTAAGTATGAGGCAAATTGTGATGTTAGGGCATTTGGGGGGGGGGGACGGGACACAAAATACTTAAGTCCACAAAAAAATTATTTTCACACAAATAAAGTATGCCA
The DNA here is from genome assembly GCA_013389945.1 of Fregata magnificens. NCBI lineage: Eukaryota > Metazoa > Chordata > Aves > Suliformes > Fregatidae > Fregata > Fregata magnificens. The sequence goes on along the minus strand of WAAD01013613.1, from coordinate 306,493 downwards.
TATCTCGTCATGTCAAAGAAGTGCAGCAGCCATGAAATGGTCTGGAGGTAGGACCGGTACCTCCAAAATCCAGTCTGAATGCTGTTGAAAACATATACAAAGACCCAAGGGAGAAGATGGGGAAATGGTGAAATATCCATCACATTCCTTCGGTGTGGGAGGTGTAGCAGTGACTGCGGCCTAGAACTTTGCATGGTGGGAGACACTGTGGGTTTTGGGACTCAGCCAGACCTATGGAAGGGATGTTGTGGCTGGAATAACAAGTACAAGGATAAAGGTGAATTAGTAAATGCATCTTGACAGCTCTGCAGTGGGGCTGCGCATGAAAACCACTGCGGGCCAGGATAGCAGATGAGAGCAGCGTGATGGAGATGTAGTGCAAGGTGTGCTTGGACCTGTGTGCTCCATACAGCGTGGGGGAAGCTGATGGTGGAAGTAACTGCTTGGCTCCAGCCAGGCATGATCAGCCCCTTGTCTTCTGAGTCACTAAAATGTGCCAGCTACATACAGACACACACAACCGTAAATTTAGTTTTTGGTAAGAAAAAGTCCCTAAGCAATAAGATGCTGCAGCTGTCTCTTTCAGAAAGATGCCATTAATGGCATAAAATATAATGAATCGATTTGACTTAACAACTGGAACATAATGGCTGATGTTATATGACCCACTCAGAGAGCCACTCTCTCCTCCTCCCATTAATGCATTACCAAGTAATAACATGCACACTGTGCCTGGCCTTCCAGTTGCTGCTACTTAACCGTAAAGCTGCTGAGCTGAAGGTGGGTGTGGGACCAAAGACTGCAAAGATGTGGAATGAGCAAGGAGTCAGCGGGAGCAGAGAGATGTCCCTCCTGGGCACGTCGTGCTGCAGATTGCAGCTGCAGGATCCCAGCACGCTCTTGCTGCCGTGTTTATCGTTGGAGGTGGACATTGCACATGCTTGGAGGGTGGTGGTGCAGAACAGAAATAAAATATATCTCCTCCAGCTTGGCCATGCTGGGTGAGAATTGAAGGTTAGGTGAATATGTTGTGAACAAGTTCCCACAGAAAACTGTGCAAGAAAGTTTTTGCTTTCTTGCCACCTCCTGCGAGAGAAGTAGGGTGTCTTCGTTCTCTGGGAGCGCCCTGGAAAGAAGGTGGGTGAGATTTGGGGTGGAAGTAGGCGAGAGGAGAAAGGGGGGGAACCACTGCTTTCACAAGGCAGTGCTCTTGCTGAAAAGCTCTGTTCCAGGTCCGCTGTACTGAAAAATGTGGGAATTTGAGGTAAGGTGCAAGAAAACCAGCAGAAGAATCAGAGCAACTGGTAAGAGCAACCAGTTGCCAAATGAGACTTCAAATGACCATAGGAATGACAAGGAAGGGGAGTGGAGGTGTGAAATTTCTTCCAATTTCTCCAGTTTATTCTTTGTGTTCTACATCTGTTGGTCTTTCCCCTGGTATGGGAACTGCCTTCCTCCTGTCTAAGGGATTTTGAGAAAGTGTTAGTTGGAGGGTTGATGAAGGAGTTGCGATGCTGTGATGCTCTAGCCCGAGACTGGGTGGACCACTAAAAAAATTGCTGCTAGAGAATAATCCTTTCTCACTCCATGGAAAATGGATTTCAATGCAATGAAGCTTGTCTGTCTTTGGTAAATGACGTTTCTCCTCAGGCTTGCAGGCAGCAGGGCAGGTAAAGTGACTTGCTGTGGCACCAACACCATGGGCTGAAGCCATGTTCCGAAGGCCCTCCCCAGTTCACTCCGTTGGGTGGCAGAGGCAGCAGTGGGACAAACATCACACTATTTGTGCCACTATTTTTGATTTGGTGGCCATAGCTGCTGTGGACCACGGCCAGCTAGACTGCAGGGTGGCCTGCTTGACTCTACCACCGCTGTGCCAGCTGAGTCAGCCCTAGGTGGGCTTCCTTCAAGATGTCCTGAGAAATGAGCTGCGGGTCTTGCCTTTCATCCTTCCAGCACAGGGTGTTTTCTGTGATCATCCCCTGCTATCGAAGGACATGGAGCCTTCTCTAAGCCACAAAATCAGAGTGATTTTGGCATGGGGGAAATTGTATAGATCATGGGATGCCTGGAACTGGGGAGTGGTACCCACATGGGAATGGCATCCATGCAAAACTTGGTCTTTGAGTAGCCCTTCCCTGGACCCAAAAGCCATGAAGTGAGTAGTTTTCTCTCTCCTGCCTCTCACATGATCTTGATCGCAGCTGGCCCATGATTAGTGGTCTGACTGTCTGCTGTGCTGGCAGTGAATGACTGTGTGCTGAATGGCTGGAAGGGCTTTTGGGGGCCATCAATTAGGTCAGTATGGAGCCACATCTGATCTGTGTGGTAACCCTGGGGCTTTGCAGATGTGGCTTTGTCTCCGATACAGAAATGAGTGGAGGTTCGGTTTGCCCACACTGCTGTCATGAGACTGCTGTGACAGCAAATGGAGGGGAGGGTGAATTATATAGAAAATTGGTTAAACATCTGCTCCAGGTCAGGTTGCAGCACTGCTCCCCGATTTCAAATCATCCCATTTTCAATTGCATGGGGTTTTTTTACTTTTTGCAGTTGCCATCATCTGTGACTCTGTTCCCTCCCATGAGCAGAGAGCAGGGCAGGGCTCTCTGCCAGGCAGCTGCCCATCCCGCCTTCCCAGCCCAGCCCTTGCTGCAGCCCACATTGGAAAGGACCTACAAGAGCTCTGGCCCAAGGCGAATATTCCTGTCCCAAACTCTGCCCCCAGCTCCCACAGACACACACACTCTCACCCTGCAAGTCCCACCATTGAAGCCTGTCTTTTTGCAACAGGCTTCCTCAAAGGGAAAGGAGAAAAGCAGATGCAGCTTATAGCCCCTGCCATTTGACAGCATGCATAGCAGCCTTTGAGCCCTTGCCCTGACAAGCTGGTGTCCACGCTTTTGCCTCCTGTTGCTTCTCTCCCTGCCTCTTCACAAGCTGCCGTTGCCCAGTGGAGCATTTTGGGGATGAGCTGGTCAGGGCTGATGGCACTGAGAGTCTGCCACATGTAAACTGCCCAGCGTTTCCCGAGGGTGATGGCTCCATGCCCACAGCACGGCTGGGAAACTCAGCCCTGCCATGTCCAGGAGGCTGGACGCCGGGATGGATGTTCCCATGACTCTTTCCCTGCAACGGCATGTCTGTCCAAAACGCTGGAGCTGGGCTAAGCAGGATGCAGGTAGTCTCTGTTTATTCTCCTTTAGTCTTCAGTTGCAGCTGGGGTGGTGTGGTGAGTGTAACTGGGGGCCATCTGGGTCTTGCTCCACTCCGGTGTGTGTTTGCAGTAGCTCTCCCCAGCCTGGCTCTGTGCTCCTGTGTGCTGGGAACCACATGGGTGCTGAGCTTGGTGCCGTGACCGAGTCCCCTGTGCTCTGAGCGTCTGTCCTCACTCTGCTCCTTGCTCAGTCTTGATGCTTCCCATCACCAGTGTCTCCGTTTTGTCCGCAGGCTCTGATCCAGCTGCCTCCCTACATCTCCCAGTGCGAGGAGGTTCTCCAGTTCTTTGAGACGCGACCTGATGACTTGATGCCCCCCAAAGAGTAAGTTGGTTGGGTGGCTGTGACCATTGGGGTGGTGATGAAACACAAACTGCCTTGAACTTGCTGGTATCCATAAAAGTCTGACGTTCATCAACGGTTCCCCCCGTGAGTCACAGATCTGGGATTTGGAGGTTTCCTTGGAGAGGGAATGGAGGCTGTGCAGCTTGAGGTGGGCACCTCTGCCCACTCAGCTGACTCCTGGTGTAGCCTGCTCCAGCGGGGAAGTGGAAACACTTCTCTGAGACCCATGAAGTGTTGGTCTCCTTCCAAGCCACTTTCTGCTCACAAATGCTGTTTTCAGAAACATGGTCAGTCCGAAAAGCCTCATTTCACATGGTTACTAATGACCTCTGCCTTGTTTGAAAGGCTCTTTCCCTTAGCCATGTCCATGAACCCCATCTGTAACAACGCTCCGGAGTCTTTCCATGCAAAACAAGGAACGTTTGCAAGGAATTTCGCGTGCCTTACGCAACTCTGTGTGGTTATAAGTCTTGTGACTATGAGCTACTTTGGCCAGGAGCCACCCATCTCTTACTAATCACAAGCAGCATAAATCTGAGCAGCCGCCTCCATCTCCTGCTATGCTGCTCTCTCTTTTTGTGCTGCATGTGACACGATGCGCAGCTCTACCAAAGGTTGAGCAATGGAGGAGGCTTGATTAATTGTGACAGGAAAGGCAGTAAGTTGATTTGACATCATTCTGTATTGGAAGGGTGTGGAGGTAGATAAAGGGATTTTGTTTTTCTCCTCTGAGCAGCAACACTGAGCCTTTCAGGTCTCCAACTAAGCGTTATGCTTCTGTGGACTATATATTCTCCCTGGGTTTTCAATTTTTTTCATTCCCTTTCTTAATTCCCCCTTCCCCCCTTCCTGCTTTCCTCCTTTGGCTCCTGTCTCTTTTTGCTTGGCCTGTCATCATTCCTCCTGCAGCTCGCGGTCACTTGATGAGATTGGTCTGAGGGCCCCAGAGCCCATTAACTAATTGCTTGCTGTCGGCCGGCGCTCTCATCTGTCCTGCCCAGCTATTGCTCACCATTTAACCTGCCACCCTGGCAGTCATCCCTCAGCGAAGGTGGCAGCTCAGGGGCAAGCAAGAGACGCAAGGAAAAGATGAGCTTGCAAGGACATTGGGTGGGGTTTTATCACAGGGGTTAACAGCCCCTGGGGCTGTCTTGGGATGTGTGGGGCTTCCTGGGCATGAGTCTTAGAGCCCTGCGTGAGAGGGTGGTGAGCTGCATTGCAAAGGGAGTCACTTATTGAACCCGCCTGTAGCTGAGGCATCGTCACACGTGGTGGATTGAAAGGCAGCTTCAGTCTTGCACCCAGTTTCCTCACCTTTATTTTGTCTTGTAGACCGAGCTAAAAATCAGGTGGGGTGGGGGCTGTGGCCAGAACAAGGCACAGATTCAGATGTGGAGACCTTTGGGTGCTGAGTGTCAGCCTCAGAGCAGTGCCGCTCTGCTGTGTTTGAAGCTGTAGCTCCTGGCTGTCTGGCCAAGCAGCGATCAATGCCATGTCCCTTGTTGTCTCTCCCTGGTTTGGGTCCAACAGACAAGGGGAGCAGAGGCACCAGCCTGAAGTCTAATCCCAAGCATGAGCTTGTGTTGCAGGGTCCATCCTCAGGTACATCCCACAGTGTCCTGCGGGACTGCTGAGCAGCTCCCGGGTGCAAAATTGCATTCACTGCAAAATTGCCGTGTGTTTGTGAGTGTTTGGGCATTGCAGCGCTGGATGGACGAGCGGGTGATGCACCACTGAATCCGTTGGTGGGTCATGCTCCATCCTGCTGCCTGCTCCTCTGCGGAGAGGAGAGATGAGCTTGCAGCACACAGAAGGACTTAGCAGGTGACTCTTGTCCACTTGCCTCCAGCAGCAAAATTCTACAGCATCTCAAGGACATCTCTGTTGTGTTTCCTATCCCAGCCTGCATGCCAGAGGGGTATTTATTAGCTACAATTCAAAACGGTAATTAATAAAAGTCCTTGACTCTCTCCTCTGGAGACATTGGTGGGAGCCCTTTCCCGAGCCCTGAGTGCTGGCAGGCTGCCAGCTTACCAATAATGAGATGAGAGCTGTGATAGACGGCTGGGCTGGATCAGACGTGATGGCGTGACTGGGGTTTGGCCGGATGTCATCATTCATCCAGCAGATAAATACTTTTCTCCGGGAATTTGAAAGGCAGCCAGGCCATGAACGGAGTGAAAAAAAAAAAAAAACCCACGCAGCTTTTTATGCTGGGTGGCTGAAAGGTGAGAATGAGGGAGGGAAAAAGGACTGGTCAGCGTGCTCGGTGCCAAGCCAAGCAGCTGCTCTCGTGGCACCGTGGCCGGTGGACCCTTCCTGTTTCCTGTCCCTCACCGCGGCTTCCCCACCTGACACCTCGGGTTGCAGCACACCCACGGGAGTAGCGGCTGGTGGCAGTGAAGGGGACATGCCTTTGGGTGCTCTTGGATGCACCCTCTGCTTGATTTTTTTCTGGGGCATGGGTAGAGGATCCACCTAACTCGCATCACCCCAAAATGTGAAACCACTTTCAGGGACCACAGTTGGCTGCAGTCTGTGGAGCTCTGAGTTTAACTGCAAAGGATGAATTTAGTCCTTGGATCTGGCAGTGTTTGGGAATGGAAAGAGGAGACTGGACAGCCCATGCATCTGTCTCCAGGCCCCTGTGGTGTCTGTTTTCCCAAGCACTGGAGCTCTTCCTGGGCTGAGCCAGGGCTTTCCTTCTGCTTTCCTGCAGTGCACCTCCCTTCAGTGCCCCTTTGCCAGTGTTGGGAGCACCAACAAAAACAGGTCGCTGCTGGCTGCCAGGCCTACAGCCTGAGTTCCTCAGCCCTTCTCCATCTGTCGCCTGCTCTACAAGCCCCAGCCCTGCCGCTGGCATGTGCAAAGGGAGAAAGTGGATGAAGACTGAGTGGAGAGGGAAAGAGTGAAAAGCTGACTTTGTGGTCCTTTTTCCCCCATTGCTTCCAGTTGGGCGGTAGATCACAGCTGAAAGTGGAGCTGACACATGAGTCTCCAGCAGTTAGGGGATGGAAGAGAGAGGTGAAGCCCTTTCTCCATCCCCTCCGCACACACCCGCCAACTTTCCAGCATCCTTCTGCCCAGAGGGACCACTTCAAACAGGAGAGCAGATTGAGGTTGTGGTGTTTCCACTGGCAGTGATGATCGGTGGCTTTCGTGACGTGGATCCCTGTCCAGCAAGCTCTGGACTGGGATAACTCAACTGCTTCCACCTTGGAGGGCTGCCTGGTGGTGGGGCTGTAATCCGGAGGAATTGGTTACATTTGGGAAGAGGTGACTCCACAGAGCAGTGGTGGGGGGCAGAGGCAGAAGAGAAATGGTTATGGAAAGAGAAATCCTCTGGAAAGTTAGCTATCTGTGGGGATGTGGGATTTTTCTCCCTGGTGTTGGATGGAAGCCATATGAAAACCGTAGTTTCAAAGGAGAGAAATCATCACATTCCTGTTCCCTGCATATCTCAGCAGGTCTGACGAGCAGCAGAATGCCTGGCTGTTGAGGTGGGAAGTTGCTGTGTCCACCCCCCTTACCTCCCATCCACCCTTTTTCAATTTAAAGCCGTTTTTAGCCACAGCAGAGAGTTTCTGGAATAAGGCTGGGGAAGTCTGAATGGCTGGGCACCAAGCCACTGCTGAGTTGAGTTGAGGCATTCAGCTGCTAACTCTCCTTGCCAGCTGAATTTCAGTTCTGTGACATGTGGGAGCCCAGCTTAACTCCGTAGTGAAGCGAGATCTTAAGTGGTTGTTTAATAATTGTCCACAATGTACAAATGGGACACGCTGGGGAAGGAGCCGTCATTGTGCTGCTTCCCAGGGGCTGCGGAGCTGCTGTCCTCTGTATGGGAGGTACCCCTGGCCATGAGAAGCCTCTTTCATTAAAAGCATCTTTCACTGTTTTCTTTTTGGTAGCTGAGCATCCCATCATATTTAGGACATATATTTAGGACGAGAAGAAATGGCCTCAAGTTGCGTCAGGGGAGGTTTAGATTGGATATCAGGAAAAATTTCTTTACTGAAAGAGTGGTTAAGCATTGGAACAGACTCCCCAGAGAGGTGGTGGGGTCGTCATCCCTGGAGGTGTTCAAAAAAGGTGTAGACGTGGCACTCCAGGGCCTCATTTAGGAGGCATGGTGGTGGTAGTTGACAGCTGGACTTGATGATCTTAGAGGTCTTTTCCAACCTTAATGATTCTATGATTCTATGATTCTATATATAAGACACTTAAAGTTGTTTTTTTGAACCTTTTAGCTTATGAACCCGATTTTTTTTTTCCAGTGGGGGCACAGGCAGCTGTAGAGGAAATTTACTATCTCTTAATATGCTTAAAAGATGTCCTCAGGCACCCCTCCTTGCTCCTTCTCGGGGCTGTGGATTCACAGTTTGAAAGCTACTGGCTTCAGGAGGTCCTGATGTCTTCAAAACGTGTAAATTCCTCTTCTCTAAAGTATCTTCATCCTTATGTGCTGGGTCTGTCAGTCCAGCAGGTCTCCTGCAAAGGGAGGGCAGGGCTGAAAGGCTGGCGTGGGCTCCTTGGCTGCCTGGACAGCACGCGGAGGCTTAGCGCAGGATTGGGGTGGGCAACAGTCCCAGCGCCAGGACTCTCTGAAGGCTTGTTAAGGGCTCATGACCTCTACAAGAGCAGATAGCGGCGGTGGAGCCCGCGTCTCAGTGGAGGCTACGGCACCTGGGATTATATCTGTGCCCCTGCTGTCTTTGGAGACCCCAGCTGGGGGTTTGGCTGGTGAAATTCATCTGCTGCTCCTTCCTGCTCACTGAGGTTGCTTGGCTTTCCCAGCCACTACTGCCCAAACAGGTGTACTAGGAGCAGTGCTTTCTGCCTGCTGGGTGGGCTGTGTGGTGGTAGGAACCAGAGAAATGCCATGTCTGACTTGCGTAGTCTGCAGATGGATGAGAAACCTCCTCCTGCCGCTGCTAAGCAAACATCCTCCAGGAAAGGCATTGTGCACATCTCTTGGGCTGCTGCTTCCCAGTTAAGCTGATCTTCAAAGCTGTTCGCATGAAGCAAGAGCAGGTGACTTTCCCTGCCACTGTCTCAGCCAGTGGCATTGCTGTGAGACTCTGCTCTGCTTTAGAAGGTGGCCTCTGGGGCTTGGTCCTCTCCTGGCAGAAAGGCAGCCCAGGCAGGCGGGGGGCATCCCTCTGGCCTTGATCTGCTAACGCAGGTCCCACTCACAGGAGTGGGTCCCTGCCCCAGCTTCCCAGCACTCCTGGGCCTTGGTGGCTGCAGCTTCTGCTGCCACAGTTTATGGTTATACACCCCAAAGACATTGAAAACATAGAGAGGAAGCACTGAGGAACTACATTTTCATTCCAGTGATGTCTTTCAGCTCTGGCACTGATCTGTAGGCAGATACAAAGCCTCCCTGAGGATTTTGATCCAAAGTAGTGGTCTGTGCTTTGCTTCTGCCGGCTGGGAAGCGTGAGAAGCGCTCAGGGCCAGGGTGCCTCCGTGCTGGCCTGGAGCCCACCTGGTGTTTGCCACCACAAGACAGGAGCTGGAGAGATTTGTTTGCACTCTCAGCAAAAGTTTCACTGCAGTTTCCAATACCCCCAGCAGAGGGGCTGCCTCTCCTCCCCTCCTTCTCCAGCTTACTGGAGAATGGCTCCTTTTCTCCATCCTCCCACAAGCCTGGCATGCTGGAGCTCTTTGTTCCCCTGGGGCACCAGCAAAATGTCACTGTCACTTTGGCTGCCTCCTGCTGCTGCATGATTGCAGCTCCTCTGGGCAAGCACACCCTGGGCAAACTCCACTTGCAGCAGGGCCGCTGACGGCAGCCAAAGCCTGGGACAGCTTTTAAAAATTATTTTCTTCCTTCCTTTATGTACATGCGGGCACCCTCTGAGCTCACATCGCCAGCTTGCATTCCTGCTATTTCTCCCAAACAGCCCATGGCTAAAGGGAGAGGATTTTGGAGCGTTTCAAGGGCAGTTCAGCTCTGCTGTTGTGGATGTTTTCCTTGCTCGGGAGTAACCCCGCTCTTTCCTGCCACGTGCCAGGGGAAGCATCACCAGCCGGAGAAGGGGGACGGGCATGACCCAGGTCCTGCTTGTGGGCTGAATCCCAGCTCTGCTGAATCAGCAAAGGGCCATGATGTCTGGGGGCTGCCTGTGCTGTCCCGGCTGAAAGGTGCATGATAACAAGCTAGGACCTGACCAGATGAGGAAGCATATGCTGCTAATGAGGTTATGCCTGTAGCAGCTTCAGCAGCCCATCGTTATTCTATTAATACCGAAGCCCTGGTGATGTGTGGTTAGGTGGGTGTGGCACTGGCAGTCACAGTAATGGATTGCTTCCCGCATGCAGACTGATAGGGAATCCAGGCAGGCACCAGCCCCAATAAATCAGAGAAGGGAGAACTGGGCTAATGTGAGAATCAGCCCTGATGTGATCTGACTGTACCAGCTTGTCTCCCATATGGGCTAACTGAAAGGTCCTGCTTAGGGCCATGGTGCTGGCAGCCATTGGTGGGTAAAAGATTTCTCTTTGGTCCAAAGCGCCAGAAGAAGATGCTGGGCAGAAACATGTTTCCATCATTGCAGCAGGGACCAAATCTGCTCCTTTCCCTTGTTTCCATAAATTGGAAGTGCAAACTCGTAGCCAGTGTCTTCCAGAAGCAAGTCTCTTCTCTTCCTGCTTCCCCATGGCTTTTCGTGTGCTTACCTTTCCTTGTAGTTGAGCTATGCCAGGAGCAAACATTGTCCTTGTCACCCTTGTGTGGTGTTTGGGGGGTAATAGGGACATGAACTCCTGGGCCAGGTGACAGGGGATTTAATAGAAAAAGGGGAGGCTCAGGTCCCTGCTTCAAGGTGGAGTGGCTACAGGAAGCCATTCCAAGGAGCTTTTGCTGGTAAACTAGAGATCCCTGAGTTGATGGATGTTGGTTTGGATAAGGGTGCTTGCTGGCTTGTGGCTTTTGAGCTGTGTCCCGCTATCCAGACAAATTACAGCTTGTATAATGAATCGTTTGTTTTGCAGTTCTGCTGGTGCCTACGTGCAAATTCACCAGGAGCTCAGGCTAGATCTCAGCTCCAAAATAATGGTGTCATTTACTCTCTGCTGAGAACTGTCTTTCCTAGATGACAGCAGACAGAAATATCAGAGGGGTTGAATTCACTCTGCAAAAATACGCTTTGTGCCAGTGGAAGCCCCTTGCACGGACAGAGTATTTGATTTTCTGTGCTAACAGGGCAGCTTTTTGAGCCCGAAGGTTCAGCTTGGCCAACTCTCCAGTGGTTAAACACAGGGGTGGCACCGGCACTGCAGCGTGGGGGACAGGGCCTCCATTCAGTGCTCAGTGGAGCATTTGCTAAACATCAGTTCTCCCAAACAAGAGCTCTGTTGTACCCCAGTTCTCAGTCTCTCTTGGCTGCATAAACTTTGCTAACATCTCCAACCTTGCTGAATACTTACAGGATGAACTACCTCCTGATAGCTATTTTGATGGCATTACTGTATTATGGAGGATTTTTTTAAAAGAGCTAGATTTTTTCTGCAGGAGATGTTTTCTTGGAATGGTGACCTCAGATCCATCTCATCTTGCATGTTGATGGTGGCTCCTGTGGGGTTGACTTTGCAGCAGCTGGAGTTGTCTTCCTTGCATTCGTGCTCCACTGTCCCTCTCCAGCTCCGTGAGCTGGCTGTGGTCAGGGTTGTGGGGCAGCAGGGGTGGTGCTGAGGTCCCTGAGCCGCGTGTCAGGACACCTTCCTCCCGCAAGTCCCACTGAAAGGTGGGCTCTTCTGCGTGGCAACCTCAGAGCCACCTCCCCGCAGCACACTGCAGTCTGCCTAGCTTAGCAGCCACCAAGCATGAGTGCCTTAGGAAAGAGTTTAAAGTCAAGTGAGCTTGTAACAGTTCTTCTCTAGACCCTGTCCTAGCCTTTAGGGTTTTCCTGATTTTATAATTAATGGCTTGTAATTAACATTTCTTTCCTGAATTATGGCCCCGTAAGCCCATGAAGACTTTCAGCATCTGCAATAGCCTGCATTAAGGAGTTTAACAGCTCACCTACATATTGCTGAAGAACAGCCAGCTTCTGTTTGTTCTGAACCTACCTCCCAAGCTGTTAGCTTTGCCTCATGCCCTCACTGCAGCCTTGCACTCCCCATCTCACTCCTTCCCATCACTGGATCCAGAGGGATGCTGTCTGATACACTAGAGAAATGCTTGAGAAACCTGACTCTCTTTTCCTAAAAAAAGTGGCATGGGGATTATTAATTGGTGCTAAGAGTTCTCTACATGTAAAAGTTTCCTTTCAGGATTGCACTGGGGGATTATTACCTTCTTGAAGGACACTGAACTGAGCCCACTGCACCCTGAGGCGGTCTTGTTGGCTCAGTGCTTTAAGTGAGACTCCGGTCACATGGGAACCCTTGCCTTCAGTGTTCCTGACAAGGAGCTGGGAAAGTCCTGGGAAGCAACTGGAGAACCGGTCCTGGGTTTTACCACCTGGGGAGCTTTGTAGGGCTGGTTGGTGGCACCCAGTCATAGCTGTGTATCAGTGCCTTGTAACTGTGCTGTGATTGCCTGGTTCGTCTGCACAGCCCGGCTGTTGTGGGGGTGAGAGCTAAATGAGTTTCACAGTGGAAGGCAGAGTGGCTTTTCCTTCTTTTCTTCTGGAGCCACCGGTTTCCAGGAAGCTGTGCATGCAAGCTCTGCTGCATGCCTTTCTCTGGTCCACAGGGAATGGAGGAGGGAGAGATGCTGCCGAGAGTTTATTGCTGTTTCCTGTCTTGTCTGAGCTCTTGTCCCCTCTGAGTTGGTGAGCTGGGGCTGCTGGTCTTCAGACCTGCAGCTCTTTGTATCCGTGCCAGGAAGAACCCAGCAGCAAAGTGAAATTGCAGCTCCTTTCTTGCCCCCTCACTCGGACGGAGCAGCCGGTGAAAGGAAACAGGGGGATGAGTTACAGTAATACGTTTAGCAGATGGCAGGGGAAAAACAACGGTTATTTCCATCAGTGCCCTCCTGTCAGCACGAGGGTGCCATGCCCACCTGCTGGTCTCCAGCATGCCCATCTGGCCTTGCTTTGCCTCCATCCCCTGCCATACCACTGAGCTGGGGTAAATTTAATGGGGCTTATTGATAAACTCTGATTTAGCTCTGTAATGCAGTCTCTGTTTAGAAGCGTCTTTGGGATCCTCTGTCCAGTAGATTCCTCCATTGGTCTCTGCAGCTGGGACATGGTATTAAGGTCTTTGCACAGTTCTGTGGTCTCTGAACTTAGCGGATAGTTTCCAGTTTCTAGATAACAATGTCCCATTTGTTTCTAGTCCGTCTTTGTTGTATTTCATTTAATTTTATTGATAGCTCCGTGGATGAGCACCAGAGGTTTAAGGTGCAAAGGGAAGGGGGGACTGCAGGGATAAGGCATTGCGAGCAAAACACATTGCCAGGATGGGTGGCCAATCTTTGAAGGCAGCCAAGTCCTGGCATCACCCCATCGCTCTAGGGGAATAAAATGTCTGCAGTAATTATGGTCTAAAAATGCAGATAAGCTTGAAAGAGAACAAAGTGTAGCCCAGCTCTGGCTGGCTTTCTTGCTGAGCATGGAGGGATTTCTCTGCTTGGCCTGAAAACAAAGGGGAGGGAGGGGAAAATATTGTTTTGCCAGGGGACTTGATAAGCAGATGAACGGTCTCCTGGGGTCCATCTGGGCTGGTCCAGCAACCTTTCCAAGCAGCGGTCAGGCAGCTCGAAGCCGCAGGGGGGTCCCCTTACCACCAGGTGAATGTTTTCCTCCTTGGAAGCTCCAGTGCCTGCTCTGTGCTTGTTGCTCTTCCTGGAAGTAACAAGGATCGATGCATGTCTCCTGGTACCAGAATATTTCATCTTGGCCAGATGGTCTTGATCTGTCATGCATGTGAGTCTGAGGAGCAGGGAAAGCAGTCTCCTCCGTAAGTGAACAGGGAGCAGGTTACCATCACCCCACACTACAGCAGCATTTCAAGGCCACAGCGGCGAGTTACATTAAAGTATTGAGAGCCCTTTTGCAGCAACATGGACCGCTGTGGTTGGGCTGGGGACAGAGCTGGTGCATTTGTTTGGGTTTCAGGCTGGTTGGGTGTCTTGGTTTGTTACCCGTGGTTTTTTGAGGCTTTTCTGGGGCCATATTTTCTTTGATTGGTGTTTGGTTTTTAATCATGAAATTCCCGAGATTTCATTGTGCCTGAAGAGGGTTGTGCTTGTGCCCTGGCTTTGAGGCTGTTCAGCAACCATGTTTCTTGGCAACATTCAGATAAGAGGAGGGACCCATGACCTGTGGTTTCTAACCCATCTCATCAGCGGTGTGGCCAGTGCTGGCCATAACAAGAGGACTTGGGCTGAAGCTACCTCGTTGCCTCCTCATAACCACCAATAGCTCCTGCTTGCTCTGTCCTGGAGGCGCTTTTTCTGCTGCATAGCCCTGGTGTTCATCCTCTCTGCAACACTTTAATGACTTGTTCTGTTTTGGGGTATAAATGTTTGCCCCTTCCCCAACCATTCTCCATCCTTGTCCCCAAGAGAGGTGCGGGTCACAGAGGAATTTCAGTATTTCCCTCTTTGTCTTCAAAGTGGTGCCCACTTCTGTGGGAGCTGTGATCTGTGCTGGGAGCAGTTCTGGGGGTTTGGGCTGCCTTGCTGCCAGATCGTCTCAACCCACCCGCCTTCGCCAAGTGACATGGTGGGAGTTGTGGCTGTCAGACCAAGCCACCGAGGAGCCCAGGCCAGCAACCGAGCCTCACACTGGGAAAGACAAAAGCATTAAATTACTAAACGAAGTGGGGAGAGACAGGCTGTTTGCAGGGCACGTGATGCCCCATGTCACCCGTGGGGATGTTAGTTGGTTGAGGAAGGTCAGTGGCCCCACGAGGGCCAGTGCTGCTGTGCTTTCCTGTGCGGGTTTGTAGTGTGGCCACCAACCAACCCAACTACCCCATTCCTCTGCTGACGCTCTTCCTTCTCTTTTTCAGGGAGCCCATTGGAAAGAAGAGGTCTGGTAAGAACTCCTTTCCTCTCTGTCGATTCCACCAGCTCCTCCTTTCACCCACAGCCATGGTCTCCTGGAGTGGGACGAGGGTCCAGTCCCATGGCGGGCCAACCCCTGGCTGTGGTCCCCCGTGGGGTGTGGGCCTTCCCGACACAACGTGCCCCCTCCGTCCACCCAGGGTTTCGCAGCCTCCAAGACCCGGTCTCACATCCCCCTGTGCCTCCCGTGGTGCTCCCAAAGGTGGGACGGACGCCCGCAGCTCTCCACGCTGCACTGGCCTCCCTGTTCACTCGTTAATCAAGTCGTTGCCACTGTTGCTGCCACCCGCCTGTTCGTTTCCCTCCCCACCTCATGCCTTGTCTCCCATCATTTTGTTCCTCCATCAGGATTTATCCAGAGAACAGCCTCTTTCCTGCAGAGAGGTAGTAACAGCTGCTTGCTACCTGGCCCTTGCTCTTGCTTTGCCTTTTGCCGGGGGAACACCTGCTCGGGCTGCGTGGGCAAGCCCCTTGCAAGAAGCTGTCACATCTCCTGTAGCTTTCTGTAGTGGCTGGCGGACACGGGGCAGTAGTGGAGAGGAGGTATGGCGGGCTCGGGACTGGTGCTTGGCTGTCAGTACAGCTCCGCATGCAGGGGCTGTGTCGCAGGTCTCAGGTGAAGGGCAGGGCTTGGTCTGCAGCCAGGAGGATGGGAATGCAAAATTTCCCAAGTCCGAAGGAGGGTCTGAGCTGCGTGGTGGTCGGCGTGAGGTTGAAAGTCTCCCAATGCAGTGGTATGTTCTGCTTTGTGATTGCACCAGCTGGGACCCTTTGGGTGGACGGTTGGATCTGGGATGCTCTACCCCTACTCCTCAAGAGAGGGCAAGATCTCCGAAAGACCCCCTAGTTGGTGTGTTTTAGCAGTTATCTGAGCTTCCCGGAAAGAGGAGGAGAGAGGAGGGGAAGAGCCTTCAGTCTGTGGATTAGGGAGGGCATCTCTCAGCTACTGGAGCCACAGAAGGTATAAAAATAGCATGAGGGTCTTTGGGAAGGAAGGTCTGAGTCTTGGCTGGATGGAGATTCTGCTGAAATAGGTGGTGGAAAAGTTTTTGGCCTGAGAGTTGGCACTGCCATAAGCTGCATAAGCAAATTCACTTGTAGATAAGTGGGTTCGTCTTGGAGGAGAGAGAGAAGGTACAGGGGAGACTCAGAAGACTTAATTCCACTTTCTTTTCTACTGGATCTGCAGGGCATCCCTCTCTCAAGAATGGATGGTGTCCCAGCCTCTTACCTGAGACTAGTTGTAGGATGCATATGAAAAGCTCAGATGTTGTCTGCTTGAAGAGTGGCTCCTGGGTTTCCTCGGTTCTCATGGGCAGGTCATAACTGGGTGCTCTCCTGATTGACTAGCGGAGGTTTACCAGTATAGTTAAAACCTTCAGACAGCATTTTCTCCTCAAACTCTGACTGCTGCAAGGTATGTCTGTCAAAGCTGGACTTTGGGGTGGTCATTTTATAGCTCTCATGAGCCATTTGCAAGCATGGACTGCAGTTTTTGTACTAGCTCTCTTGTGCTGAAGTGGTGGGTCTTCAACTAGCTTTGGAGGCACAGAGAAGTCTCTTGCTGTGGGTGGGGACAAAAACAGGCTGCAATTTTTTTCCTTCTCCTCCCTTTTGATAAAACAGAGGTAAAATAAAGATACAATTTCCCTCATCCTGAAAACTTCTCTTGTGTGCTGGCTCAGCAAGAACATTTGTGAAAAGGGGAAAGGTGGTGTTTCCCTATGACACCAGCGTGTGTTTAGATCACTTTGAACCCAGTCCGCTTATGTTAGGCAAGAGAAGAGAAGACCTCTCTAGGGTTGAGGAGAAGAGGAAGAAAATTTCTGCTCAGTTCTTTGAGGGCCGATTTCAATTTAAGGATGCTGACTGCTAGAGAAGTGGGACCTTTTCTCCTCTGTGTACGCAGCTTCGTCCTGCCTTCCCACTGCAGGTTTATGGGCAGCTTTATTCTGCCATCCTGTTGGCATGGCAGGTTTATACGTGATACAGGGACGTTGCTGAGGTCAAAGAGAAAATGCTCTTTGGGATGCTGTTTGCTTGGTGCTGTTGAGAGGGAGGGAACAGGGAGGGTTTGGGTAACATCCAAGTCAGAGCCTGCCCTGGCAGGGCAGGATGCGATGTTTTGCCGCGGCACCTGGCATATGTGCAGTAGCCATCAGGGAAAGACATTTCTGTGCAGTAAGGTTACAAGGGCCAATGCCTTGTGCCAGATGCGTTCAGAGACTCCTCTCACTGTCTTGCATTTTCTGGCAGCAGAAACAGAGTTTGATTCTGCTGCTGTCACCCTGAATCCTCTTCTACCTTGTGGAAGTCCCTGATTGTTGATTGGTTCCTCAAGCCAGGCCTGCTTTGAGGTAGCAAATATGCAGCAAGACACAAAAAAGGCTCTTTCAAAAGGGGATCTCCCTGAGGAGGGGGCAAGCAATAGCTGTTCAGAAACAAAACCATCGAGAATTGTTTCCCAATTGCTTATTTCTCCCAGCATTGGCAGAGAGGGGGTGAGCTGCTCTTCAGAAGAACATCGGAAAGAGCTCCTGAGCTCCTGGCACAGCAAGCCCTGTTTTGAAATGGGATTTAAGCAAACACTGGGATGTGAAGCAGGTTAAAGTGCTGCCTGCCCTCAGCCTTCTGTTGTGACCAAGAAACTCAAGTGACATTTGCTGTTGCGAGGAGGGCCTGGTGTAAGTGAGCATCAGAAATAAAATCTGCTTCCTCTGCTGAGTTTTTTTACCAGTATTTGTAATCCCACATGTCTGTGAGCCTTAGGCATGAGCCCAGGGTCCACACAGCCTGCAACTTGCAGGGGGGTGGATTATTCCCCAGGCTCTGAAGACTGACTTGGCCACTGATTTAGGTACGTCTAAAAGTAGTCATCATATCAGTCCCCAAGACTGTTTTGAGCGTTTCTATTCACTCCTCCTCTCGCAGTTCAACAGAAAGCACAGATGGAGAGTCATGGGTTCCTTAGTGCAGGGGAACCTGAAACTGTCTCCAGAGTTTACATTTGGGTGGAGCTGCCCAAGGAGGCTGGCAGAGAGCTCCAGTATCCCCCTGCCAGTTTTATTTTAGATGCTTTCTTGTGTGGCCACATCCCTTTTGCTGTGCTATGTAATGTGCCTGCAATGGTGTAGAGACCCTAAACCACAGTATTCAGTCTCATGAGAGACAGTGAAAACAGCTGTCATATCCTACAGCAGCCATAGGGGGACCTTTCTAAAACTCCACTGGTGAATGGTATTTCCATGTGATTATTTTCCAGTTCTGGAAAAATCCCTGGAGAGATGAGGGGGCTTGCAAAGAGCACAATGCAATATCTAGTGCCCATTTCACATGAGAGCAGGAAGAAACTCACTTTTGCAGTACTGATCTTCACAAACTCTTCAGGTCTGGGAGAGGAAGGGCTGTCCTGAGAGCATGGGACAGATTAGCACAGGCCAGAGGACTAGGAGGAAGAAACTTTATCCAAAGTTTGATAAAGCATGACATTTTTGGAAGGTGCATTAGAGCAAGGGCAGGCTTCAAAAACAAATACCTGTGCCCCCTCTTTTATTTCAGTCCTGAGCTCTTTGTTTCCCTCTGGAGGCATCAGTGTCCAAGCCCCGCAAGAAAGTCCTCACTTTTGGCACTGATACTGGAAAGCCTGAAATTGTAAAGGCTGGAAATGTTGCAAGCAACCCTGTATCTGTGAGATTTCCTACCTTTTTTATACATCTCAACACTGTGGGTGAATGGCCAAGTTCCTGGTCAAACAAAACCTGCAAAGATTTACGGCCTTATGTGACATGTCTTGAGAGCAGGATCACTGCACTGAGCAGTCCTTGGCTTGGTAACTGGGATGTGCAGTGCCTGGAGGCAGCTTCTGCTTGGCCCTTCCTGCAGAGCTGAATGCATCTCCCCGGCGGCTCTCCTGCATCCACAGCAAGCATCAGTTCTGCAAGTCCAGTCCAAGGACCTCAGTGGTCTCTTGCCTCAATGCACATCCCTTCTCTAGGCCATGTTTGTGTCAGTCTCACAAGTGAGGGGTGTTCAAGATACACAGTCTGTGCTCCTGCCTACAGCTGTCTGCAAAGCTCACTCTCTTGTGGGCTCTGGACTGTACTAATGCTTCCTCCCCTCCCCAGCTGCAGAGCTTTAGTACTGTCTCTCCTCTTAGATGGTAAGGTTTACACCACTCCTATTTTTAAGAGACTAAGTCTGCCCATAAATAGGATGTTTTGTTGTTAACTTGAGTGTGTATTTTTGTGATTGAGGGTGATTATGCCAGGTGAAGACACTCCTGAAATTAACTCCTACTTCTTCCTCCAAGCTCAGTTTACCAATTCTGTTGCTGGTTTAATAGGTACATTGGAGGATCCAGAATTGCCTGCTGAAACTACAAATAGCCTCAGAGCAATGGGTGTAATTATAGTGAGGGAGGCAGAAAGGAGAGTATTTCTCTCTTCCTATAGCTGTTATGCTTCTCTCAGGGGCTGGGTAGATCCTCTGATCACTTTAAGCACAAACCTTTAATTGAGCTAGTAGAACAGATAGTCCTAGCATCCACCATTCACTTTAGATGGCTATTTTTAACTCTGTCTGGTGCCCCCACCTCTGGGTTTTGGCATGGAGGAAGCTTTCATTAGTGGTAACAGATCCTCTGCACTTGGCCAGCTCACCTGGAGCTCTGCAGAGTGCTGTTTATAGCAGAATAACACGGACAATTTGCCTCCTCTTCCTTTAAATAAGACTGTCCTGAAGATTCGTTGTTCATTTAAATCTTTGTTGTGGTCTTTCTTTCTCAGAACCAGTTTGAGAGGTTGTGACCTTGGGCACAGGAGAACTTCTCTGTGGGGGAGCAGAGCATCCTGGGATTGCTGAAGACCTGCTAGATCTTGTCCATCTCTACTCAGCTCTCGTGTTCTGCTCATGGCAGGATTGTGCCCTGCAATAGATTCCCCCATAGGAAAGATCTTCTGTCAGGCCAAGACCTCTCACATGATGGGGGAGCCGTTGCAGTGTAGGTGCACTTGCCCATAGAAACTTCTTCCTGATACGTAGCCTGAATTTGTCTTTGCTGCATTTTGCCTTTATATCCCAAGGGACCATCATTCTCTATGTCATTTCTTTCTCACACCCTTTAGAGACTGGGAGGTAATTGTCCCGTGTACCTGCCATGCTGTAGCAGCTAGAGGGCTGGGCCAGATGTGATTTCTGCCCCGACCCAAAACTTGAGTCTCCGTGCTCAGAGTACATTCACAGCCCCCGTAAATTTGACTTAACACCCATGATCATGTGTGTGATTCTTTTGTATCACTCTTGCTATAATAATTAACACTATCCTATTTCCAAAGCACTTGGCAAATATTAATTAATTCTTACCGCACCTGGGGAGAACAGGGTAATATAATAGTGTCCTCATCTGACAGGTTGCGAAGGCACAATGCAAAGTGTTGGGTTGGAGGCCAGAGCCAGGGCTCGGGGTGGAGGGGAGTCGTGGACAAGAGTTTCTGACATGTTTTTGCTTCTTGGAAGCTTTTGGAGGCAGATGGGGCAAATGCTGCTGGTGCTCTGGGTAACCGAATGCCTTGTGGCTGGTTTAGCAGGAGGCTGAGCCCAAGCGAATGCCCTGCTCAGTGGGGCCAAGTAGGCTGGACTTGGCACTGAGCACACGCAGTGTCTGCTCACGCGGGCCTGCAAAGCCCTGGGTCGCTTCGTGGCCTCCCCGCACACAGCAAGGCTCTGGGGACATGTGGGAAGAGGATAGCTTTACTCAGTGTATAGGGACAACCTTGCGGCCATGTTTCTAAAACAGAGACAGATGCGAGTGGAAACCTCTGTTGCAGTGCTACCATAGCAAGCAACGCCAAGCGAAGGGGGTGCATCTATATCCAGAGCACTCTCCTAAATGAAAATGTGCTTGGAAAATACAAGCTATCCTTGCCCTGCTGTGCCTCGCTGCCCCTGAGAGAGGAGGTGGCTGGCGGCGCTGCCAGCTGTCCCCTGGCCTTAGCCCACAGTGCCACCTGCAGCCCGGCCGGGCTCTGCGCAGCCCCTGCCGCAGCGCCCAGCTCTCCCCGCCGCACCCGTCTCTCCTCCGGGTGTCAGGCCCCTTTCTGGCCAAAGGAAAGCTTTGCTCCCGGCTCCTGCCCCTTCGTTCCTCCTTGGGGTATTTTTTTTTTTCATTTCTGACATGAAATTGGGATCTCCAGCAGGAGGAGCAGCAGGAGGAGCTGAGCAGAGTTAGTGGAGCAAATAACAGAGAGACCAAACGGTGCTGGCAAGTTGTGAGAAGGCAGCTGAAATATATAAGGGCAATGATGGCAGGGGGATGCTGCCCTGTCCTACAAATGCCCCTCCACCTGGCTGTCCAGGCTTTTTAGCCAGGACTGGCAAAACTCACTGCAGGTTGTGTGTATTGACTTGGGATCTGAGCTGGCCCGTGCATTGGGGCAGCTGATGCCAGTGCACAGGAGACTGCCCCGAGCCCCCCTCGGCCTCTGACAGCAGGGACCAGGCTGCTGTGCACATCCATGGTGGTGGTGGGGTTGCTTGGATGGCTCTGTCTGTGAGCAGGAAGGTGGGTATCCAGTGAAAGGTCTCACCTGGCTGTACCCATCTCACCTGGCTGCTGGTTTGGTCTCTCCTCCTCACTCTGCCCAAGTTTCTGGCTCACATCTCTCACGCTGGGGTCCCCGGGGTGTCGTGGAGCTGCTCGCAGACCAGCAGGTGCTCGGGAGTGGTGGCCCACACTCTCAGGAGCTGGTGCTGACCCCGGTACACGGGTCGGTTCTTGTCCCCCCTGTGCAGGAGCTGACTCTGCGTCGGTTGACCCCTTGGTGCTGGAGCAGTATGTCGTGGTGGCGGACTACCAGAAGCAGGAGAGCTCCGAGATCAGCTTGTGCGTGGGCCAGTTGGTGGATATCATTGAGAAGAACGAATCAGGTACAGAGAGTTTGGCTTGGCAGAGGGCTTCGGATCTACTCTGCATCGCAGAGCAGGGGCAGGAATAGCAATCGTGTATTGTCAGTGTTTTCCTAATAGGCCCTTAAGCAAAACAGCCTCCAGGCACCTCACAGGCATGTCCTTGGATGGTCAGTTGAGGTGGGACGTGGAGGAAGCAGCTTCAGTCTGCAGGCTGTCTGTATGAGTGTGGACAAGGCTTCGGGGCTGTCCCTAAAGGAAGGGTCTCATTACCCATGTGCTGCGCGCCAGGCACCGTCCATCTTTTACGGTCTCTACTTTATGCTTCTTCGTGCTGAAAAACTTGGCCGATGGATCCTGAGGACAAAAGCCATTCCCGGAGTTGGCAGGCTTGTTTTATTGACAGCAGGGAACACTCTCACGGTGCCCATGAAAGCCCCCATTGTGCATTCGCAATTCCTGCCTCTGAACACAGTGAAGCACCCGGCCGTGGAGCAGGGCTGGCAGCTGAGCTCTTCGCTTGCTTCAAAACTTAAACGTGCTCTTAACCTCTGCAAAGGGATCAAGTCGTGTCATGGGCCCAACTTCTGGAGTTTGTTGAAAAGACGAATTTATTCCCTGAAGTTAATAGAAGTTGCTTAGGGGGGGTTACAGATAAATTGTGAAAACAGATTTTAAAATTCTGGAAACCGGGTCTCCAGAGGATTAGTTGCACCAGCAGCTGTTTGAGAATGGGGAAAATAAAAGCAACTCTGAAGCAAGTGAAACCTATTAGCACAGCCAATTCAAAAGATATGGCAAATAATTTATTTATCAAATGTCAGCCCTGGTTTTCCCTTCCATGCAGGTAGCTGCTGATTCCCTCCCCGACAATCTAGTTGTCTTTCTAAATGACTCACTGGTGAGGTTCTGAGGATAATGTGCGGTCTTTATTTTTGTTCCCCCTAAAGACACAAATAGCTTGTGCTTTTAATAACTGAGGAGCACGTGTTTATTTTGATTGGACACCCAGGGTGGCCCAGAATTGCTCATGGCCGCTATGGAGCTGGCTAGATTTCCACTGGGAGAGCTCATGTGTTAATCCTGCATTTGCTCTTAGCTTTTAAAATTTGCTGTTTCCACAAATGTAAAGAAGGCGAGAGCACAGCAGGAGTCAGCTATCGATTTGCAGACAGTGTATTCATCTCTGCTAATTGGCCTGGGTTTGCTGACCCAGACTGAGGGAAAATGAACCATGAAGGGGAAAAAAAAAAAGGAAAGCAAACGCGGTGGCTGGAGCCATTCAGTTCTCAGAGTCTCTCCCATTTTTCATGGGGAGGGAACCGTACATTTAGATAGCATTCTCCCATGCTGCTGTCTGTGCTCCCTTTCAGATAGTGCTTGGTTCTGTTGCTTTGGGGTCACCCCAGCCTCCCATGTAGGCAGCAAGGAGGGGGCAAAGACCCCCAGGCTCATGGTTTAGAGGGAGGAAGGGAGTTTTTGGCTGGTGGGAGCCCTTGGCTGAGCTACCTGCTGTTTTATTCTCAGGCTGGTGGTTTGTGAGCACGTCGGAGGAGCAAGGCTGGGTGCCAGCAACCTGCCTGGAGGCGCAGGATGGTGTCCAGGATGAGTTCTCAATGCAGCCCGATGAAGGTAAGAAGCTGCTGGAGACATCTGCCCCAGCTTCTTCGTGCTGAACTGTACTGAGCCGCTCGCAGGACTGCTTAGCCCTCCCTGACTTAGGCAGGGCAAGAGCCCAGGGAAGGACAAACCCACACATGCTGTTCAGTCATGTCTGCCCATAATGGTCCTGCCTGCCCCAGTGCTGTAGCAGGAGTGGGGCAGCTGGGTACTGGCAGTGTAACTGCTGGCCTTTCTGCTCCCTCACAAAGGGGCTGAAGGTGCCACCTCCAGGGAACACCCAGTTCTGCCATCCCAATGCCTCCCTTAGGCCCCAGGGAGCTGTTTTACCTGCGCTGGAGGAGGAGCAAAGCTCAGGTCCTAGGACAATTCCCTTGTCTTCTAAACCCATGCGGAACAAAGAGCATGCATGAGCTCACGTTATGAGAACAGCAAGGTTGCAACCTTTGCTTAGAGCAAATCTGAAACACCCCTGGAGAATGCATCCTTCCCATTGACCACTGTATGCTCAAAGCAGTGCTGTAGCTGGCTCAGCCCCTTGCTTGGGGAGATGGCGGTGGGAGGGGAAGCTCAGACCAGGGAAGGCCCCCAGAGGGCTCCAGTCTCTGTGCCACTCTCTGGTGTCAGCCCTGTCTCCTCTTGGACCTGAAGTGCCACCTCCTTACGTCCTCTCTTGTCCTTCTCCTGCTTCCCCAACATGCTCTTCCCAGTCCCATGGAGATACTGGTCTCTGCCCAGGCACGTTGGCCGCCGTCGGACTCTTGGGGACTTGTACACCAGTGGATGGGGTCAAGGTGGACTTCACAGAGACTTGTTCGGCTGCCCATGTTTTGTGCTTGGAGCCTTGTTGTCTGCATGTTTGTTCGCTTTGCATGTGATGGACCCTGCTTGTGTCAGTCCTCAATGCGTTTCATACATGTTCCTCAGCGTTCCGTTATGCCCACTCATGTCCACCATATTCTCTATCAGCTGTTCCTTCTAACTTTTTGAGGCTTGTTTTGTGTACAGAGGCTGGAGTTTCTGCTTTCCCCCAACACATGTATGCAGACTTCTTGCAACTGCTGCCTTAGTTCCTGTAAGAGTAACTCCTCTGAGCCATGGCCCTGGGTTTGGTGGCTCAGATGGCGTCAGGAGGAGAAGAGCCAGCTTGGTTTTGCTGGATGTGACAGGACATTTTCTGCTTTGACTCATTTGCATGAAGGTGGTGGGAAGTCAGGCCCTTTGAGGGCTGTGCTCCTCCAAGAAGACAAAGCCAGGAAACATGCACGGTGGGGATATATGAATGTGCAGAGGTGTGGATTTTGGAGGTAGACTTTTCCGAAAATGGCCTTCACCCTATTGTGGCACTGCTTAAGCACAGGCAATTGGTTTCCTGGGTTTCCTCCAGAGAGGACAGGACAAGGTGATGGAGAGGGGTGGATGGATGGACCTGTTTGTCTGACATGTTGTCCACATGACTGTTAGGATGTTTCACCTTCCCCTTGAAGGGAAGAGCATCCATGTCCCTGCTTACCGTAGTTTGGTCTAGTGAACAGGGCATCAGACTCTTCTCCAGGCTCACCACGTGGCTTTGACCCAACTGTTGAACAGGGCAGTTCATGTAGACCTGCTGTTGTAAAGTGGTTTGAGAGCTGTGCATGAGAGCACATCTGTGTGGGGGGGGTTACTCCCTGATGTCTATGGGATTTCTTTCCCTCTCTAGAGGACAGTTCTTCTTTAAAGGCTCTGAGAAAGAAATTTGAACTGAAATGGATGCATGGAAGGGCTTCTGTGAAGAGCAGGTGAAAGGAGAGCTATCATATAAAAAGTAGTCTTTAGTTCTAAGGGAGAGGAGGAACTGTTTTAGACAACTTCTCCTTGGACCAGACTAGCTCACCAAAGCTTACATTTCAAAATGCAGCTGGGTTTGTTTTGAAATACGTTTCACTGGCATTTCTTTTATGAATGGTTGTGTATCTCTGTGTAGTTTGCACCTCTATTACAACAGGAATTATCATTATATAAAGCACTTAACCATTGTTTGACTGAGTCCAGGTTTCTGTAAAACAATATCTCCGTGAAACTGCACTTTCTTTCCAACAGAGGAGAAGTACACCGTTATTTACCCATATACCGCAAGAGACCAGGATGAAATGAACCTGGACAAAGGGGCTGTGGTGGAGGTGATCCAGAAGAATCTGGAGGGCTGGTGGAAAATCAGGTACTGTCCCTACCGCTTCCTCTTCTCTGGCACTGCATCTGGGGCTGTGCAAAGCAGAGACCTGATGCATGTGGCATGTACAGTCCAAAGGCAAGTCTAGGGTATCGGAAAGGGCAGAGTACCAGGACTCATTTCTCTCCATCCATGCAAACTAAGGCTAGCTGACGTTCAGGGCTTCAGCCAAGCATAGCTGTGGTTAAACATCTTTAAAATCCCCCAATTTCCTGTGCTGGGAGGTGGACTGCATCACGGCATCACATGCAGTGCAAAGGGAACCTGTGTGAGAGCATTAGTGTTACGTCACGTGCTGCTGATAGGAAAACCAGTGAGTGTCCTGGAGGCAGGCTGGATCCTCTGGCTGTGTTAGGAGGCTCCTGCAGAGAAGGGCCATTGTCTGCGCCAGGTCTGCTGTGTGCAGGGTGTGCTGAGGCCAAAGACTCCAGATCGTCCTGAGCTGATACTTGTTTTCTCCTGGAAGCTCATTTTCTTTTGTCTGTGGTCTAGCAAACCGCTTGGACTTGAGCAGGGTGGGAGCACATGCTGCAATTTTCTTAACCTTACATTGAACCTGTGGTCTTGGCAGCAGCAAAGCCCCAGAAAAACGTCCATTGACTTTTTAAGCAGAGGAGAGCTGCCACGAGAGCTCTAAAGGCAATTACAAGCTCAGTAGCTGGTGCCATGTGAGCGTAGTGGCTGCAGCCCAGCCAGCGGGGAGAGTCTCTGACGCTGGCACGGGACCCTCCAGCATGGCAGGGAGACTCCACGGGTGTGGTTTCTCAATCAGATTGCAGGGCTGGTTTCTCTACTGAACAGCGCAGATTTAGAGCAGAGAAGGGATCCAGGCTCCAGCGCTCAGGCACAGGGCTTGTGCTTTCTCCAAAGACCAGGTACATCAATCCTAGCAGCAGCACTCTGGTTTTCCCCTCTGCTTCCCCTGCCAGTGCACTCCGTTCCTGAACCGATGCCATTGCCGAGGTGAAAAGGAAATCGGGCTTCACGCTCTTCCCAGCCCTCGGCCCACTGGCTGCGGCCGGCTTGCACGGGAGCATTAGTCATGGCTGGAGCTTTCCAGGTGCCCACGTGCCATGGAGCATGACACTGGGCAAGCTCGTTTTGCCCAGATCGTGCAGTACCTTCCATCAATGCACGTCCGGGGCTCTGGCTCCGGCGATGTCCAATGGCTCAACACCACTCGAGCACAGTGGGCCACTCCTCCAGGAAGGGCTCGCAGCCCCGGTGCAGCGGAGGGGCTCTGCGCAGTGATGCTGCTGTTGTTGCCACCGCAGGTACCAGGGCCAAGAAGGCTGGGCCCCTGCCTCCTACCTCAAAAAGGGGAATGGAGAGACATTCTCACAGAAGCTGGGGTCAGGCTCCTCGACTCATTCGTGTGCCTTGGATCTGGATGGCATCTCCCGGCAGCAGGTCGTGGCAAGCCGAGAGAAGGATGGGCTCGCTGGCCAAAGGGATGGGAGATTCGACAGCCGTCCCCTGCCCAATGCTGACATCCGACGCAGTAAGTGGCCGGTTGGGAGGAGGCCAGTGGTGGCTGGGATGTCAGCACAGCCTTTCCTGCAGGCTTTTGGGTGACATAACGGGGTGTAAGGGAGGCAGAAGACTTGAAGGTGCTGTGAGCTCTGCAGCAAGGTCTGGAGGTGACATTGCACAGGCAGATGGGGCACGAGCACAGTGCTGCCCAGGGACCTGCTGAGGATCAGCAAATGTGATAAAAGCCTCCCCCTCCTAGACTGGAGATGCTCTCCTCTCAGAAGCTGGGGCATTTTAACCCCTCTGCAGGCCAGGTCTTCTGGGTCAGGCCTGCAGTGAAAAAGCCGTTTCATGTGGTGACCTCAGCTGCATTTCCCAGCAGCACCTGATGGTGCAAAGCTGGTTCCTCTTCCAGTGGGATGCCTTCAAAACCTGGATGACCCATGCTACTCAGGGTGCTGGGCACCTTCAGCTTCCTTGCCCATGGGGCAGGCTTGGTCCTTGCCTTTCTGTTTTCTCTTTCGCTTGTCTTTTGTGAACACGTGTGACCAAAAGCCAGAAACTCAACAGCATCTGAAATTCTTCCCCCACAGAGTCACCAAAGATGAGGCAGAGACCCCCTCCTCGTCGAGATCTCACCATAGTAAGTGCCAGCTGATGTAGGAGAGCAGCAATGGCAAAGCGAGTCAGAGAGGAGCACTGAAAGGAGCTCTGGTCACTGGTTATTCTTTGCCTGGGGTCTTGCCCCTGTACCATGGGCTCTGCTCTTGGTCAAGGCTGGAGTACATGTGCCACCTCCCTGTTGTCTTAAGACTTCTCTTTGCATGTGGTCTTTAAATGAACTTTTGGCCAGTCTGTCCCACAAGACTGGGTTGCCAGTGGGAGGCTGCAGACTGGCTTCCTCCCTCTGGGAAGGGTGGCTCTGCTGTCAGCAAGAGCTCTGGCGCTAAGCAATTTTCTGCTCAGCCCAGAAGTGGTTTGCTGGTTTGTGTTGGTGAGGGTGCTGCATGGGCACAGCTGATCTCCCTGGCCTGGCCATGCTGGCTTGTGTCTCTGCAGGCTGGTGGTCTGTGTGGATGTTGTGTTGCACCTTCTGTAGAAGCACCCTGATGGGTTTTCTTTTTTCTTGTTACAGCCACGTGGTTTGAACCTGCCTAAACCTCCTGTCCCTCCTCAAGTGGAAGAAGAATATTACACCATCGCTGACTTCCAGACCACCATCCCTGATGGCATCAGCTTCCAGGCAGGAATGAAAGTAGAGGTGAGACTGTCATCTTCCCTTCTCACATCTTGACATCAGTGCAGTGCTCCTGACTCCCATTGCCCTGGGACCTGTTTCAGGCAGGAGCTCCCTTTCCAGGCAGGGAAGATCTGCTCACCACGGCATTCTGTGTCGAAACTGGGCATGGTGGTGCATGTGATTGCCTCTGTGGACTGTTAACATCCCAGGGCTCTCCTGGAGTGGGAAGGAAACCTCTATGAGCTCATGAGTCTTTGGAGTCCCTGGTGCTTTTGGTGGCCTCCTGTCCCCCAAGTGTGTGGGTGCTGTGTTGTCTGAGCTAGTGGAAATTAAAACCACATCACAAACAGGGGTAGAGATGGTGTTTTATTCTTATTTAGGCCAGGTGTAAAGTTGAAAGCCCTTCCAGAACTGCTTTCCTAGCACACCCGCTTTTGCTGGCAGGATCCCTCTTGCAGATGTGATTTTGCTTTTCAAATTGTAAGCTGTGCCTCTCTCAGAGGATTTTTCCTTTATGGCTGCCCCAGTCAGCTCCTCCCAGGTCCCAGCCCCACTTCTGGAGCACGCGGAGGCCGGACAGTTGCTGATCCATGCAGTATCGCTGCCGGCTGATTGCTCCAACAGTGCCGCGCAGTGGCCACCACCAGTACCCAGCATCCTGGTCCTGTCTCCCCAGCGGGATGGTGGCAGCTCAGCCGCAGTTCCTTGACATGGCTATGTCATTCCTTGGTCCCATGGCACGCGGGTCCCCTTCCCTGGCAGAGGTCATTAGCACATTCCCCTCCTGTTAGGATACCAGTCCTGCGATTACATGGCTTTTGGTTACCAGGACAGGGAGGCACCAAGGCCATGTACCACCCTGACATCATTTCAGAGACACCCAGCATCCCCTCTTGTGTAGAGAGGGCTCCTGCATGGATGTCTGAGGTTTCCTTTCCCCTCAGCAGGTTATTGAGAAGAACCTGAGTGGCTGGTGGTACATTCAGATTGAGGAGAAGGAAGGCTGGGCCCCCGCCACGTTCATCGATAAGTACAAGAAAACCAGCAATGCATCCAGGCCGAATTTCCTGGCTCCGCTACCCAACGAGATGGCTCAGCTCCAGCTCGGCGACACTGCGGCCAACAGCAGCGCTGGAGAGGAAGTGACAGGACCGTGCCGTCCTCTGCCGGAGGCTCCTCCTAACGGTATGGACTGTGGTGGGAAGTGGGCCAAAGACTGGAAGGGGAAGGAGGCTCCCGAGAGCGGGGACCTAGCCTTTGCCAGTGGCTATGAGGAGATCTTGGACCGCGACACAGAGGAGAAGCCCAGCCTGCCACCCAGAAAGGAGTCCATCATTAAATCGGAAGGCGAGTTACTGGAGAGGCAGAGGCCTCCCCCCAAGCCCCCAGGCATGATTTTGCCCATGATCCCACCTAAGCAGTCAGCGGCCCCAAAGGACAGCAAGAAGCCTGAGCTGAAACCAGAGAAGGGCAAACTCTTCCAGCTGAAAAATGAAATGGGCCTGGAATGTGGACACAAGGTGTCAGCCAAGGAAGTGAAGAAGCCAAACCTTCGGCCCATTGTCAAGCCAACCAAGCCAAAAGCTGAGCCCGTGGAGGACAAGCCTGAGCCCATCACCCAGAATCCATTCTTGAAGTCAAGACCTCAGATCAGGCCAAAACCTGCTGCAGCCCCCCGGACTGACCCACCTCCAGCTGATGATAAACTGGACATTTGCAGCCTGCGGAGCAAGCTTAGACCTGCAAAGTGCCCAGAGAAACCCTCCGAGCAGGACACTGCTGCTGGCGAAAGCTCCTTCAGTAATGCCATGGTCTCTTTGGAGGCTTCTGGAAGGTTTCAGGAGCGACCAAGCATGGAGAGCAAACCCCTGCCCAAGCTGGACAGCCACGCCATGAAAGAGGCACTGCCCAAATCTCCCCCAGGCCCAGCAAACACCCCTGGTGCCAGGGAGCCCCCGCCGCAGCGCCCCGTTGTGCCACCCCGCAGACCACCACCCCCAAAGAAAACGGGGGGTCCTGCCTCTGGCCCCGCAGCAGAGCTCAGGGCCCCAGCACGGGAAGCGCCTGAAATCAAGTCGTCCCCGGTGCTGGGGAGGCCCATGCTGGTTCCTCCGAAAGCCAAGCCATTCCTCTCTGCCTCCATCCAAGATGAAGCCAAAGTGAAGAGCAGTGTAAGCCCAAAGGTCATATCCAAGCCAGTGGAAAGAGGGGAAGCCAAGGAGAGGACCTCAGCCCCCGTCTCCAGTCCGGACATCTCCAGGGAAGCTCTCTATGTGGCAGTGGCGGATTTTGAAGGCGACGAGGAGACCAACAGCTTTAAAGAAGGGACTTTGTTTGAAGTTCGCGAGAAGAACAGCAGCGGCTGGTGGTTTTGCAAGGTCCTGACTGGGGGGCCGTGCTGGGAGGGCTGGATCCCTTCCAATTACCTACGGAAGAAGCCATAGCCGCTCCTCTGCACAGCTGGAGGTTCCCTGATCTCTCACCTGAGTATTTAATTAGCAGATTAATTTATAGTTTTCCGTGAGGCTGCCTTTAAAAAAAAAGATAATAATTGAGATCCCACGCATCCCAGCTGGTGCCCGTTGGTGGCAGTGTGGAGGAAGCAGTTCAGCCTCCTTTCCCCACCCGTGTGCTCCCACCCACCCTCCTCCCTGCGTCTGCCGGAGCGCTGCGCTCCTGTGGCTGCACCGGCAGCCCAGCCGTGGAGCTGGAGCTGCTCTGGCCAAGCTCTGTGGCATACGATGGCTACCATGGTTCTCTGTGCTGGGGAGATGGACCTTGATAGACATTTTTGCCACCTGTATGGGGAATTAAAAAGAAATACAGCAGTAGCCAGGGAGAGAAGTGAAGCATGGAATGGTAGTAACAAAGGAAATCTGGCCGCACAAAAGGATTTGCCTTTCCCTGAGGCTCAGGGTCACAGTCAAATGTTGTAGGTCATATTGCTTAGTCCAGGTGTGTAGCAGAGCGATAGGGAACGTGGCAAAAAGGAGGAATGATTGCTGAGAATGGGGTCTCTGTAGTGCTGCTTGCACGTGCAGGCACAGGCATTGCACTCCGCTTAAGGGCTGTGCCTTGCTCCCCCCCCCCCCACATGCCACGGGACCATCCCTTGGTCCTTCCCTGCTCTACAACAAGTGTTAACTTCAACATCCTCCTGGTAGAAAAAAAAAATATAGAAAAATACCCACGCGTGTACACACACACATATGTATAACAGGTCTTCTCTGTGCTGATCCAGGACTCTATGCAGGCTTCTCCCTTGCAGTATTACAACCAAACAACAAGAGGTGTTTTGCTTCGGTAGCTGAAGAATACTATGCAAGGCACAGAGGACCAAAACGACCCCAGAAGCTCTGGAGAGAGGATGCTTTGCTTTCCTTCTCACACAGACTGCCCTGCCTGTTGGACTAATAGGGGACCACCCGTTCCCACGACCCAGAGAGCTTCCCCAGGCTGGCGGGCAGCAGCCAGGAGGTGGGTCCTTCAGTAGGTGCTGATATTATCAAGTGCAATCCAGAATGTGGGAGTTCAGCTCCTCATCACAACCAGTTGCGAGGTGTGTCTGGTGCTCAGGGGCTCCCTGCCTTGTTTGTCACCCCATCTGCCTGTCTTCCAGGTACTTTTTCATTTCATTTCATTTCATGGTGGGCTGTTTGGGAGGTTTCAGGCCAAGCAGAGCCTGGGGTTTTTCCAGCTGATATTCCTGCCTGCCAAGCCTAATCTTGCCCACAGTGTTGCTTATCCCAGCAGGAGGATGAGCGTGGATGAGCTGTCATTCCCCAGTGCTGCTTTCTTGCCTTCTGTACTTGGCTACTTGCAGATTCAGGGCCACATTTCTTTCTCTGGAAGAGCTTTAAACCCATCACTTCTGTGGGTTTCTTGTTGACCAAGCCCATTTGCCCTTTCTAGTCTAATTGCAAGTGTAAAAGTGCTGCAGCCACAGCTCTGCAGTTGCATTGTTTTGCTGCTGAAAAACATCATAGTTTTCCCTTTAATTGGAGGCAGGCAGAATTGAAGGAGTGTTCTCCACTCCCCCAAGCACTCACTTCCTTCTCTGTCCCATATTTTCTACCCTGGAAACGTGGAGTTGAAGATATCTCTGTCTGCATACAGAATAAAAATGGTGGTGCCTCAGGTGAGGATCATTCTGGGAGGGTGATGGGGCAGTTTGTCCCAGCCCTGGTTTGACCTGATAGAGAAGCCCTGACCATCCCAGTCCAGCCTCATATCCAGAAGCCCCAAGGTTCATTTTTGGCCATGGGAATGCGTGCACCCCAGTCTCTGGCTGATTCCTCTCCCTCCCACCTACGGTTTTCTCTGGTGGCACATCAGCCTCTGATCCGGCTGACTCACCTGAGCTGGCAATAAGCAATACATCTGCAACCCAATCCAATAACAAAGTTCCTTGCGTGGCACATTGTGAGGTGTTGATATGCTCCCGGGAGAGTTGCAGGGTGGGTTGGGGGAACAATGCTGCCTTGTCTCTGCTCATCTCTTGCTCCAGTAAGTCCCTTTTTCTCTGGAAAGGAATGGGAACAGGATGAGTTAAGCTAGAGCTGCCTGGCAGCCAAATCCAGCCCCCACCATATCTGGGGAGGGGGCTGGACCTGTGTCCTCTGTCCACTCCGGCAGTTTCACGCAGGGGGTGGAGGGGCTGTGTGCCCTTTCCCCGTGGCACTGTGTCCTTGCTCTCTCTTTACTGAATGGCCCTTTAATCTCAGAAGCGTCTCTCCTTTCTCTGTCTCAGAGACCTCACTGCCCCTGGCTTTCCTCAGAGGGGACAATGCTATTTCTGTTGCCTCCATACTGAATGAGGGCTATTTCTGCTTTCCTCCCAGACTGAACCTCAGAACTGGTAGTGCTTCATTTTGCTGACACAAGTACTGTATTTGGCTCATTGAGCATGTGACAGGATCGCTCCCTTGTTCCCAAAGAGCTTCCAAGAAGGCAGGGTGAGTGCCCAAGGTGTGAGGGGTCACCCTCGGTAGGGTGCCGACACCTGCAGCCTTACCCCTTCCTACTGCTCTTCCATCTGCGAAGGGACTGCAGGCTGGACAACGGCTCCCATCGGGAAGATGCCAAGAGGCACTAGGCTGGCAGGGCTTTGCCCCCCACATCCAACGTGCCCCCTGGTTCGGCAACTGCGCATGCCCTCTGTCAGGCTGCGCCTCCGCTCTGTACCTCACACGTCAAATGTGGCCAAGCTCCCTGACTACCTCGTGAGGAGGAGGAGGGCGGCCGGGGGGCTCGGTTCCCTGAGCTTGGCCACAAGGCGCATCACCCCATCAGCCAAAGACCAACCTCCCTCCTTGCCCACCACCAGTGCAGCCCCAAGGCCAGGGCTTGCGGCAAGGGGGGGCATCACTGCAGCTTGGGTAGGAAGAGCCGGGTGTTGGGGGAGTCCCACGGCTCAGCACATCCCTGGCATGCCGGAGGCCCCTGCTGCGCCCCGCTCCTTCTCGCAGGCTCTTGAAGCCCATTCGTTCGTGTCTCACTATATTATGTAAGCGCATATCTACATTACTGGGGGGGGGGGGGGGGTCAGCAGAGGATAGATGTAGCTGTGTAAATGCCGTATCTATACTTTTACCGTTAGGGGATTGATTTTTTTTTTATTCGGTGGGGTTTTGGTTTTTTTGGTGGGGTTGGGTTTTTTTTTCCTTTTTTTAAGAAATAAAAAGAAACTGCTTGACTGGTTTCAAGCACCCTTGTGAACCCATGTCTGGCTGGCATATGTCTGGGGGTGCTGCACGGCGGCTGTCTCGGGAGGTGTGCTGTTCTCCTGCCTGGAGCAATGGCAGCTCTGCTGGGGGAGCTGGTTTGGGCTCTGGCACTTGCTGTTTGTTCTTGCAGTGGTGGTACCAGCAAGGAGCCCTGAGCCATTGAGCTGCACTCCCTTGTGCTGTGGAGGAGCCATCCCCAGGTGAAGCATTTCTCTGTCCTCAGGTGCTTTTGTCTGCTGGGAGACGAATGGGGTGGTGCTGTGTTGCCTGGCTTTGTGGGGGCTTGCAGCAAGGGCTTGTGGCTGTGACATCCCTTGCAACAGGGCTGGAGCAGGTCACAACACTTGGACTTTTGACTTACGATTCCTGGCCGTGAATAGCCCAGCTCCTCCATCACTGCTGTGCCCCAGTTCACCTCATGGGTGTTTCTTGCTGGAGGCACTGGAGGAGCAGGGTTCAGGTGGGGTATGTGCGGAGCATCTCTGCTCTGCTCTGGCAGGGTGGGGGGGGTGTTTCTCCTGTGCAGCTGTGGCGGGGGGCTGCTGCCATATCAACACTCCCCACGTGGGCTTTTAGCCTGGTCCCCACTTTGCACTGTGTGTACCCTGGTGCTCATGAGAAGGAGAACTGTCATTGCTACGTTAAAGAGAGCTCAGCAAAGCTTTGCTTTTTCTTCCTGTCCCTATGATCCAGTAGACAGAGGAACATTGCACAGCTGACCTTCCCAGCCCTGTGTTGGAGGGACATACCATCCATCCATCCAGGCAGCCTTTGCTGTGCTCCCTGCTATGCACAGCAGTGCCCGGGGAGTGGCAAGGGTCACAGGGACCCCAAGAGCTCCTTGGGTCTCGCCTTTGTGCCCAAGCCCAGATGGGTGTCCCAGCAAATGTGGTAGTGCAGATTAGCAGTTGTGTTACTTTGAGCTCAAGCCAGCAAGTTGAGCCTGGTGATTTTTTGGGGGGAAATGCAGCGAGAGAGAGAGCCTGCCCATCTTGAAGGGCTCTTGGGGGTTCAGGCTGCCCAGGGTCTGGGACTATATTAATTGAAAAGGCTCAGGCAAAAGTAGGGATTGGACCCCAGAGCCCAAGTGCCTTCTGGCAGAGGGCTGTGATATTGCACACATGCAGTGCTTGGTAAGGGGTAGGGCAAAGGAAGAAAAAAGACATGCAAGAGCATCTTCCACTGGCCTGGCTCATCATCTGCCAGTCTGGGACATGCAAGCCTTGTCCATGCTCACCCTCGGCTTTCAGGAGGCCATAACCCCCCTAGCCCGCACAGTGCTGCAAGGACCGTACGCAGGGCTGTGCAGGAAGCAGGTAACAGCCCGGTGCCAGCCACACTGCACATAGCACTGGGGCCCATCATCTTGCTTCCCCCCTGACAGCTGGTGTTTGCTCACCTGCCTGCAGCACATGTCCCATGCCAGGAGCAAGTGCCTGCCCACCCGCGCTCTGTGCAGAGCTTGCACATTAGCAGCCCCAGCACACAGCACCCACCCTGAGGCTGCTGCTTGCCACCCAGCAGCAGATGAGTGCACCAGGGAGAAATCCGGGGCTTGTGACATAACCTGGAGTATTGCACCAGTGTGGCCACGTGGGGCCCATCCCACCTCAGGCAGCTCCTTGCAGCTGGCATGGTGCCACGCCACGTCCCCATGGGCACGCTGCTCCTGGCACTGAGCGATGCCGGCTGCTGCCCAAATCTCCAGTGCTTGTGTGGCCACACCGTAGGCGGAGCTGGCAGAGCACTAATGAGAGTTGGGCTTTGTCCATGAGAGGCTCAGTTTGGGCTGGTACATGCGTCACAGCACCCAGGCTGGCAAAGGGGAGGAGAGAGGCAGGGGGCTGCGGACGCAGGTGATGGGAGCGGGCAGTGGTCCTCCATGCTCTCCCCAGGGCTTGGGCCAGCAGTGGCGGGAGCGGGCAGTGGTCCTCCACGCTCTCCCCAGGGCTTGGGCCAGCAGCGGCTGGGGCACATGAATCACATTTATGCCAAGCATGGTGCAAAGTCACTCTGTGGCCTGAGACTGGCAGCATTAGTCTGTTGGCAGCTCACAAGCATCAGCTCTCTGGATAAAGTCGGGTAGCAGAGTTTATAAAAAGGCATTTTGGCATAAATAGCCATTGATGGGCTCCTTCACCACCTGTGGCTTGCAAGGGTTTTTGTGCAAATGCTTAACTATGGCCGTGTTCTTGCCAGGGTGGAGTTATGAATGAATTCTTCCACTCCGCTTTAAGCCACATCTGAAGCTGCTTGACTGGTGTCTGGCTTCAGCAGGCCACATGTCAGGATATAAACAGTTTACAGAGCAGCCTTCTGTTGGCCTCTGCTTGTGAAATAAAGAGCCAGGCATTGCTACAAAACAAAACAAAACCAAAAAAAAAAAAGAAAAAAAGAAAAAGCAGCCCTCCTGCCTGTGTCTGCATCACCCCCTCCCTGGGCCAGCCAGTGCAGTCCCCAGGCTGCCACAGCCCCAGCATGGGCACAGGAGCGGGGCCAGGCTGGCAGCTGCCTTGCTTGAGGCAGTGCAGGTTGGATGAGGAATTTGGGGCACTTGGAGAGGGCATCTGCCACAGGACCTCCCCCACCTCTACAGCCCTAAAATACACCCTGCTTTTACTGCAGTGGCCAGCCAAACTTTCAAGGGTTTGCAAGGTTAAATGAGCCAGGAATCCCCCCTGCCCATTAAGGGGCTGCACAGCCACTGTGCAGTGACCTCCCAGGAGCAAAGCAAAGCCTATGCAAGTATTTAAAGTGCCTAACTTTTTTTTTTTTGAAGCAGAGGTGCCTGAGCTGAATGGAGGTGCCCTGCCCCTATGTATTAGTATTGCCATGCTTTGGAAATAAAGGATTTACTCACCCTCCAAATGCTTTTAAACATCCAGGAGCACTCTTTACAAGCCAAAGTTTTATTTGTTTCATAAACAAGTAAAATTATATTAATGTAAAACAGGTAAATGGACAAAAGTAAAACACACAGCACTGAACACAACGCTATAGAGCACTGACATGTAGAAGTGCAGTTCCCTCCCTCGTGCGATGCCCTCCCCGCCCCGGTCCCCCAAATGATTTGCTTGAAAAGCCTAATACAGAGGTCCAAAATCTGATTCAGCTTAAACATGATGTACAGGTCACAGTATTGAATCATAAAGGTAACGATAAGAGAGTAACTGTCTCAGAAAGGGGGAAGGTAAAAAGAGTTCCCCCATCTCTTCTTTTTCTTTCTTTCTTCCTTTTTTTAATTTTTAAACAAATACGTTAGGAGGAGAGGGGGGAAAATCCATGGAAATAAACACTTTTTCACTCCAATATATATATATAAAAAAAAGCAGGGTTCTCAGTGAACACAAATTCTATAAAACTACCATTGATCTGTGTTGTTTTCTCCCCGTTTTTTTTTCTTTTTAAAAGTTGCTTTAAAAAGGATAAAAAGTGCACAGACACCCTTATAAGGCACAAACAGATCTTCTGTACAAATCATATATCATCGAACTGTTTAAAAAAAATAGTAATACGAGTACTAACAATTAAATCTGTAAGAGGCTACCTTTTCCTGGAAATCTTTTAGAAGAGGCCTATTTTGGAAAATTCCTGTTGCTCTTAGGCAGGGAGACACGTCCACTGCTCTCATGTCCCACTCGCTGCATGACCACACTCCGGACCCTGACTCCTGCACTCCCCTGACTGAGCTGGCTCCCTTGCTGGCCCTGCTGGGTGCTGCCCTTCTGGAAACTGGTCTCAGCTGCTACAGCAAAAATTCAACCTCTGCAATGTGTCCTGAAGAGCTCAGATGCAGCCTGGGGTGGATTCGGTATTTCTCTTTGCTGGCTTAAAAGAAAAAAAGAGCTACACCAAAAAAAAAACCCCACTCCAGGTATGCAATTAGCCTTGCTCATTGAGGACCTGAGGTGTCAGCTAAGCAAATGGGCTCTGCTCTGCCCGTGCATGTAGCTGTGTGCAGCCACCGAAACAGACTGGGCACCCCTGAAACCAGGACAGCAGCCCCAGGGATGGCTGCTGGTGTTTGCTAGCCCAGACCTGATCCAAGCTAACATCACTCACTGTGGATTCGGACAACTTTCCTTGAATTTCTCATCATGCAGAGGCTTCCCACTGCAGTCCGTTCACCAGGCAGGCGCTAACCCCCATGGCCTTTTGTCCCATGCTCACATACTTTACCATCATCGTGCTCTTAGTGCTGTGCCCACTGACCACAGCTGGGCCCTGATCTGCAAACGCAGGACCAGGAAGGTCTCTGCAAAGGCAATACCTGTGGTCCCTGGGCACAGGGCAGCCTGGAGGTCTGGGCAAGGCTCCAGCTGCTGGAAAGCTGCCCTCGCTGCCTCCTTTTGCAAAGGTGTGAGCTCGTGCCACAGTCTCAGTGTCGGCGGGTCTGCTGAGGACTGAGCACGCTCAGCGGCAGCACAGCCAGTGGCATGAGCTGAGTTTCCAAAAAGGGCTCTGCAAAGCCAGCAGGCTCTCATGCCAATGCAGCAGGGCAGTGGGTGAGAGATCTCACTCTACAGCAGCCTCTCATTTATACACTTAATTAAAATGTTAATTAGCTCTTCAAGGAAAAAAAGGTTTTCTCCGTTCCCTGTGAGCTGGCAGCCACAGCTTGCTGCAGGAGGAGGATGAGCTGCTCCCCTGGGTGTGCTCTCTCTGATGGCAGAGTAGAGCTGGGACAGAGCTGTTTGACGATTGGTAATCAAGTGCAGCACCGCTGGCACTGCCAAACCACCACCCAGGCAGCAGGACCACAAGAGGTGGCAGTGCACCCACGGCTACCGGTGCCTCGGAGGAGAGAGTGAACGGCAAGGCGAGGTGACAGACACTGACAACGTCAGGCTGCCCCTCTGCGCCCAGAAGCCCTGAAATGTACAGGGGTTGCTATTCTTTTTTTTTCTTTTTTGGACTAAAATGTGGTAATTGCACCCTTCTGAAGAAAGCCGTTCTTATGCACTTGGTGGCACATGGTCACCGAGCTAAAATGACACCAGCCCCTCTCTCATCCTCCCATTTGCATCCTCTCTCTTACCCTCTTTACAAACCTGGACCAGCTGGAAGCTGGCCAGGCTCAGGCTGAAGGACTGGATAGGAGCTGTGCAAGTGGGCAGAGGGTGGAGGATGGAGAATGGAGGGCAGCTCCTGTGGGAGCAGCAGGGAGAAGGACACCAAGCTCCTCGCACCAGCCCCAGTGTTGCACGCTCAGATGCTGCCCAGCTCATCCAGGTTGCTGCTGCTTGTAGCTGTCTAATATGACATCTGAAACCCATTTACCTTTTAAGTCCCAACATCTAATAATAGCCACAGAGCCTTTTTCTTTCCTCCTCCCAAGTAAAGCCAAGTGACATAAATCCCTGTTCATCTCCACAAGTTCTCATCTACTGTTGGGACCCAGTGTCCAGGCAGCTGGGAGCTGTGCTGGGAAACCTGGAAAGGCAGGAGAAAGAGCAGGTAAAATCAGCACATACACAGTCCTCAGAAA
Source organism: Fregata magnificens (assembly GCA_013389945.1). Lineage (NCBI taxonomy): Eukaryota > Metazoa > Chordata > Aves > Suliformes > Fregatidae > Fregata > Fregata magnificens. The sequence continues at coordinate 267,245 of WAAD01013613.1, read as the reverse complement.
AAAAAGTGAGCCTGCTGGGACTGGGTCAGAAATTAATTTCTCACCACAGGCTCCAAAAAGTCCCTGTTGTGGGGCAGGAGGAAGGCTGAGCCCTGCCGCGGCGCTGGCTGGAGGGGAAAGGCCAGGGGAGGCGAGCCAGGCAGGACGGTGTTAGATGGCAGCTATGCCGTCTGTGAAGAGGAGCAGAGCAAAATGCAGGTGTGTGCCTGGAGGTGACAAACAACACCATCATTGCAGATGGCGGTAGTCCCATGGTTTTTCTAAGCCGGGATTGCAGTGTGCCCATCCAAATGCGCCTCTCATCCACAGGCTGCAATTTATGGCTTCAGCAGCCAGACATACGGACAGTGCCTGAACAGCCCATCGCTGCTGCCCGCTGCTCCATCACTGCTGTTGCAGCAGTTGGGGTTGGCTCGGGCTCTCAGTGGGCTCATACTCCTCACTGCTACCCTGTGGCTGCTCCCCAGGTCTCAGCCTCTCTGGCCAAAAGTCCCTGCTCTGCCACAGAGAGCAAAAGCTGCTTTATCTAAGTCCAGACCATCTTCTCCATGTGCCCCAGAAGCCTGTTCAGGGGGGCGAAATGCAAACAAGTGAGAATCTGGCTGTGCTACTATTTTGGCCTTAGCTAGTTCCCCTTACACAGATGAACATGATATTTTCAGATCAGTTTTGTCCACTTTGAACCCTCCCACTGGGCCTTGTCCTAATTTTGTTCCACCACAGTGCAAGCACCCGGCAGCAGCCCAGAGCTGTTGGGGTTTCAGGGTTGGGAAGCCCAGTGGCACCTGGCACTGACCAAGTGGCAACCTCCGCTTCCTGACCCACAGCACAGCAAGCCTCCTCCTCCGGAGGAGGAGGAGGAGAAAAAGAGCTTCTGCACGGGAAGTTTCTCATTTGCAGCTGGGTCGGGTCCAGACCGCGATTCCCCAGATTGCCCATGGGCACACAGCCTAGCCGGCACGGCAGCTGTGCCTCTGGGCCCCACATGATGCTCAGCTCAATTTTATCCCTGAATTGTGCCCTACCAGTCAAATAAGGAAACACAGATAACGAGCCACTTGATAACAACTGACCAGCACGATAACCCATAAGCAGGGATGAAAAGGCATGGTTACTGCTAGCGGCATTTCCCCTTCCTAAAGCCCGAGCCGGGCACTAAGGGCGGTATATTTTAATAACATCTTTGATGACCCGTCGACAGATGGGGCAGCAGGCATTGAGTTGCTTCTTCAGCTTAAGACCGCAGGTGTTGCAGAGGCACATGTGTCCGCAGGTGTAGATCACTGTGTCCACCTCGCTGTCAAAGCAGACGGTGCATTCTCCGTTCTTGCTGCTTGAAGGCTCCGGAGAGGGGAAGACAGGAGAGATGGGGGGGCTCAGGGGAGAGCTGGGAGCAGTCACTGCAAAAGAGGAGGCAGAAATGAGATCATTTAGTCACCAGGATGGTACAAACCTGACACTGTACAACACACACACACGCTCAAGTCAATTTTTAAGGCTCTTCCTTAGTCATTTGCCTGGTTCGTTTGGCCCAACAAACCCCAGCGTATTCTAATTGGTAGCACAGGTACAGCTTCAGGCAGAGCCTGCCATCCCTTTTCTACAGATGGGGCAAGCATGGCTCGCTTGGGCTTCCCCAAGCAGGGCTGTGATTTTGCACACCCATTTCATGGTGTGGGTGTGCAGAGCCCTGCTCTCCCTGAAGGAGCCGTGCTCCACGCGGGGTGCTCCTGTGTCTTGCCAGCCGTGGCGGGTGGCTGCAGCACGTGCTGGGGACGGTACCAGGCAGGCCACTCAAGGCCGTCTGCTTGAGACCCAAACACCAGCACGTGAGCGGTTATGTGGGCATCCCTCTGGCAGTGGAGCCCTAGCAGTGCAGAAAGCAGTGGTCTGGGCAGTGTAAGACCCCCAGACATGATACTGCACCCCCCGCTATTGCAGCGCTGCTGCTGCAGCAAGGGCAGCCCCGCAGGGACCACTTTCATTAGACAGACTGACAAAGTGGGAAGCAGAGCGCAGCCCTTCTTCAGGCCGTGAAAATCTTCCCACTGCTTTGTGTTTTCTTCCAATTATTTCTGTTGGCCTCGCAGGAGATGTAACATCTGCCCCCTAACCTTGCCTTGCTGTCTTGCATAGCCCCAGCAACGCCTATCAGCCCGGATTCCTGTCTCAGCGTAGCCGGCACAGCTGGGTGCCGAGGGCTAGGCTCTCCTTACCGAGCGATGACTCTGAAGCAGATGACGACCTGTTGACACTGAAGGCCATGTCTGAGTCGCTGTCATACTGGGAGCCGCCGGGGGATCCTGAGGGAGAGACGGTCACTGGGCTGGACTGCACAGTGCCTGCAAAACACAGGAGAGAGCTGAGCCTGCCGCGGGGCCGATGGACACACAAACCCCAGCTAAATGCCCCTCAGCCTGGTGAGTTGCTCCCACCCCACATGCGCAACGTGCTTTAGGGTAAAGTCCAGCTGCTGAGTTAACTGCTGCCCCTTAGTAACGATACAGGTGCATGATTTTGGATGTGACCTCCAGGGCCTGGACCTCGTCATGCCATTGTACAATTTCTGTTCGGTGCTTCAGCTAGGCGAGCACCAGGTTATCTGACAGCCATCACTTGGGGTGTAAAGTCACTTCCCTGCAGTCTTGATCTCTCCAGCAGCGGCGGCCTCAAGCTATCCCTGTCTTACTGTCAGATCAGGGGCAGCTGGGAAATCGCATTGCTTTAAATGAGAAAAACCTGCTTTACAAAGTCATCAACATCTGCTTTTCTGACAGAATCCTTAACAAGAGGAAAAGAGAAGCACTGTAACTGGTCACCAGCAATAGATGAAAAGTGACATCTGATACCCAAGCTGTGGCAGTGCTTGGGGAACGATTACTGTCCATCAGCAACACGTGCTTAAACCAGAGCTGCACTCACAGAAATCATCTCCCTTACCAAGGCAGGAGTTTAATACCTGTTGGCTGGAAAAGTGGGTTTACAAATAATCCCTTTTAAAAACAAACCCTCTGAAAACCAGCTGTTCCCCCACACAGCCATCCCTGCCCCGCTACCTGCTGCTTATTTTATCTCTCAAGGCTCATCCTTTTCTGGAGGACTTATATAGGCTCCATACATCTATGTGACAGCTACCATGTCTCACTCACTCTTGTTTGCAAACAGAAGGTGAGATCAGGAGCTGCTTCTTCACATCAGTGACCACCTGCTAAAGGCAACACTGCGAATGCAAACCCGTAGCTCCCGTTCTGGCCCAGGAAACATCACCAGCCAGGTGCTCCCCATTATAATTTCTTTTGGCTGCACTTACCCAGTATTTTGAGCTGGTTGATTACACCGTGAATTGTAAAAAACACCCAGAGAGACTGTGAGGTGTCCACGCACATTAGCATTCCTCGGCTGGCTCCATTCACCCCATGGTGCACCTCTCCGTTCGGCAAGACCATGAAACTGAGAATGTCACCGCTGTTGAGGACCGGGAACGCTCGGTAAACCACCCAGTACTCCTTGCGGTCCAAGAGAAAGTCTGGATCTGCTGGGAGCTCATTTGTCCGTAAAGTACTCGGATCACAAGAAGTGATGCCAAATGAAAGGGCCCCATAGTATGGCAACCCAAGATGTCCTACTTCCACAAAGAGGCTTTCACCGATGTGCAAAGGCCGGTCAGAAAACACCAAAGTCCTATTGCTTTCTTGCCAGTTGGTGCATGCAACCATCCGGTCCTGAGAAAAGGTGATGTCAGGTCCACGGGTGGGGTGGAATCGCAGGTCTGTGTCCAGGAAGGCTGGGACCCCCTGGGCACGCTGCCGTCGGTTTGGGCAACAGGGGATGATGTGGTTGTCTGTCGCAAGTCCTGGAACCCGACTTAAGTTTAGGTTTGCAATTTTGGCTACCACTTGGTTATTCTCCAGTTCGTTGTTATTGAAGTTGGCGGAATCATGGTTGCTCTGCGGAAGGCAAGTGCTGAGACGGGCAGTGCTGAGACGGGCAGTGGTCATGGTCTCTGCAAACATGCTATCTGTGAGATAAACCCAGTGATAAGGGACATTAGTCATGATACAATTACCTACTTTTATGGTTACAATTGTTATTATTTCAGCCTCCAGATTATCTGAATTCTGTTCCTCTGAATGGAAAAACAATGGAAAAATTAGCCAGAGGTCAACCACTAATGAAAGGCTAGCAGTGGAGAGTCTCACGTGGAGCAGGCAGAGAAATGGCTGCATCTTGGCACTAGCTGAGGAAAAACAAGTGTTATGAAGTATCCATGTAATCTGGGAGCTCCTTGCACTGGTGAACTGGGAAAAGCTGTAAACCAGTGTGGTCCTACAGCTTTCTCAGTAGAGGGGACTAATAGCTTTGAGAGTGCTCCGTAAAAGAAGGAAACGGCTCAATATCTTGTTGTCCAAAGATCTTGTGCAAGCCAAATCTGCAACACAGTGATGGGTGAAGGAGCACAAGCACGAATAGATATTCCTTTCACACGGCTTGTCATTGCCTTACAGCTGTGAGGTGTCTGGGCACAGGTGTGTCCAAGAGAGGTCATTTTACAAGAAGATTTCAAGCCTTGTATCTCAGGGGTGTTCACACCACTGCAGAGATTTTGAATTGAGAGCTTGTCACAAAAGGTACTTGCTGCAGGTGTTACAAAGAAGATTTTTACAGTTAGAGAGTTATTTTCCCCTTTCACAGCAAAGGGAAAGTGAGGATGCTGACTCTTAATTAATTATTTCCTAGATTTTCACCTCGGCCATGTCAGGCCAGGGCGGGGATATAAAGGTTTGGGGCTGCCCTTCCTTCTACCTCCAGCACTGCCCAGGGCAGCTTGGACACTTCACTCTAAAGGTAAGGCATTAACCAACTGAGCAAAGTCGAAGCACATGGAAGTTAAGAGTGTGTGTGAATGAAGCAGACTCCTGGTATTCCCAAAGATGGAGAGGGGAGAAGCATCCCAGCACCAACACTGCCTGCTCCTTGGAGGAGAAAATCACCAGGCTTTTACCAAAGAAGGTAAAACACCCAAATCCATCTAGCAGCTGCAAAGCAGAGGCTGCCTTCACTCAGAGGCCCATGCAGGAGAGGCCACAGGTGTAGGCTGATGGCTGGACGAGCTGCTTCTAGCAAGCATGGGGTATCTGGCAAGAAATGCTCCCACAGAGGAGTAAGACACATCCAAGCTTCGTGATGCTGAAAGATGCATTTTGTGCATCTGTATTTGGGCTGTATTTCACAGCTTTCTCGACTTGCAAAATTTTGGAAGGAGGAGACAGAGAGACAAACATGTCCCCTATGACACCACCACATCTGTAGCAAGGAGGCTGCGTCCCCTGGTGCCCCAGACAGTTGAGCATCACCCTGATTCCTGGGGTACCTTGTGGGGCTTGGTATTTTGATCAAAAAAAAAATCAGAGTACAGGTGCCCTCAGGCCAAGTCTTTCACTCTGCACACTTGGATGCCGTGGGCAGGACTGGGGGATGGGGGGCAGAAATAAGCTGCATTTTATTTTTCTAACTATAATCTAATGAGGAAGAAGGACTGCTCTGGTGAAGCAGCTGCACTGGCCAATACAGCAAATGCTCCTCACCTCTGTGATGCGCACCAGAGGCTGGAGTGCATCACAATTGCAATTACAGGATAAGCTACTGGTGAGGTTTAATTACACATTTGAGGCGGAGCAGGCAGGGCAAAGTGTTGTTTATGTGTAGCCTTCTCGGCTGTAAAATAATTGGTACCATTCGGAAGAATATGTGATGGAGCTGCCTGCCCACTGACTAACTATTTCACAGCTTATCGCTGGTGTCTGTACAGTGTGAGGATGGAGGCACCATCCCCTCGAGCAGGTGCAGCTTAGCTTGGCTGTTAAAACTAAATCAGCTCCTAGGAGCCCCCGGGAAAGGGCAACACTCTTGTATTTTAAAAGGATTCCCTGTGGTGTAGACCAGTTCAAAACACTCCATCTAACACTGAATTAATCTGAAATTTCAATGCCGTAAAAGTCAAGAAAGGAAAGTAATTCCATGGCAATCGGCTCAGTTTGCTAATGGGAACAAATTCATCCCCTCTTGTAGCCCTCCCCAAGCATGATGCCTGTAAATCAGCCAGGCAGCACCTGAATGCAGTGATCTGCTTAGGGGTGAGGGGAGATGTGGCATGCAGTGGCAAGGATCCCGAAGCACACCGGAGCTCGTGCTACATTTTCTCATCACTCTTCAGCTGGTGGGCTGCATCCTGTGCTGCAGGCAGTGCTTTGCAGACATACAGTGATGCCCATGTATAAGGGAAGGAGAAGCGGGGTTACATCTGCAAGCACAGCTTGTTAAACTGCCAGTCTAGGTGGGGACCAAGGCCAAGAGTTGAGAGAGGGGCTGGGGAAGGGTGCCAGGAAACTCTTGGGGAATGGGTTGTAGTTTTCCAGTGGACTGGCAGTAACTGGTAGCTGGGAAAGAAGAGGGGAAGCCAGAGCTGGTCGCCTTTGTCTCCTCAGTCCCTGTGACCTTGCACCATCTTTTTCCATGCCATAGCAGCACATCTAGCTCAGAAAAAGCTGGGTAAAGTTACATCTAAAGATCTCCATCTAGCCCTTCACATGGCTGCTGTAATGCAGAGCCTTAGGACTTTCCATCACTGACATCTCTGAAATATATTGCTTTCTGGATCCCTACTGCTGGCAAAAGAAAAATGGTTAATTTGAAGTACAAAACCAACAGTAAATTAGTGTTCTTAAGTGTCCCATAGAAATGATCAACCAGATAGATCATGCATCTTTTCTCCATGATCATGCCTTTGTGGAAAGAGCAACCAGAAGAGCAAGCCATGGGCCAAAATACACACTTACCTAGTATTTGTACTTCATGGGTAATTCCATAGACGTCTATGAGTGCCCAGAGAGGACCAGAAACTTTAATACCACAGTGAAACAATATTGGCTCCTCATCATTAATACTGTAGAAGACTCTCCCATGACGGTCAACCCAGAAGGCCAAAATGTTGTCTCTCACAGCAAACCTCTCTGGCAAAGCTTTGGCCCAGTATCCAGGTCGGGTCACTAGGTCCGGACAGGCGTACTTTGGTATCTCATCAGAGCTCATCTGCGATGGGTCATGAATGGTGAAGCCGAAGCGTAGGGCCCCACTCCAGCCATGGTGCACAGCAACCAGCTTCAGCCTGACTTTCTCGTAGAGGTGGATGGGCCGGTTGGTGAAGGTGACCCCATTGCAGAAACTGTTCCTCCGCGTGGCCTTGCGGGAGTGAGCGTCCAGACGCACATTCTTGCCTTTAGCTTGGGAGTGGAAACGCGGCGGCTCCATGATAGCAAGGACTGAGCGTCTCTCATGGCTGCTGTTGGGCAAACTGTAATAGGGGCGGCTGGAGATGGAGCGGGTCTGGTGGCTTGTGTCTGCAAAAGGAGAAACCAGCGGCTCAGTCAGCAGTGCTTGACCTGAGCCATGCGTTAGCTCAGCCCGGGCAACTGCAACTGGCTTGCCATGCGTGCCTTGGATTACTTGCTGGGAACTGCACTATTTAATCTTAAAATGCTGTGCTTGGCCACAGTTTGCTCTTTGTTGCACCAATTTGGCCCTCAGCTTTATACACACATAAGGCAAACGTGGCTCTTGGGGCAAAGGTTAGGCAGCTTCCCTTCTACGCCCTGCAAAGCTGGATGAAAATGAACATCCTTTTGTTCCTATCAGATGCATCCTATTGCACTCGGAAAGGCCTAACACTTGTGACTGTGGCTCCAAGTTTCCTATTTACAAGGCGTGCGCTGTTAAATCACCAGCTGGTGGCCACAGTCACACCATCTCTAAGAATCATGACTGTTAAGGTCAGACGTGCTCAAGATGAATGCGGATGTAGGATAGTGACTTTTTGGGGGCATCCAGCCATTGGTTTCTCTGTCCCTTAATTTTGTAACAATGAACAGGAGCCTTTGAACAACACAAATAAACGAAGACGCTCAGAAGCTGGAGCGCTACCTCTGCATCACCAGACTGTTCTTCCAAAACTTTCAACCCAGCTCCTGGTTCAGATCTCAGATGCAACTGGCACATTAAGGAACATTTCATCCTGCAAAGCCTCGCCTTTACATAGAACCTCCCATTTGAGCTCAAAGCACTTTATAAATGATGATTGTTTTCAGCTTCGCAGCACCACAGATGGCACAGAAATCCTGCCATCCTCATTTTACAGATGGGAAAAGGAGAATTTATGGGTGAGATCTTGCAGCATTTAAAGTCAATAGCAATTTCGAGACCAATTTCAAGAAAAGCAGATTTGAGGCCTGAAGTGAAGTTCACACAAGCGTGAAGCAGAAATGAAAAAAGCCCAACTTTTAATCTTAAGCCTTATCTGTAAGTTCCCTGAGGTGGAGACAATCTCTTTTGCATATCCCTGAATACATGGGGTCCTGCTCCGGGATCAGGGGTCCCATGACCACCACCACAGTGTTACAGGCACTTTGATCTCCCCATTTCCCACCCACTCCATCTCTCCTCCTCCTTGCACCTGGCTTTGTAGATTTTTAAAGCAAAAATGGAAGGCGTCCTGTGTGCTCAAAGTCATCCTGTTAAATATAAAACAGCATCACAGGCACACATTTATTTTGAAATATTTTGCCACGTTTGAAGCTATAGAAGCCGCCTGCCTAGCCCTTCCTTCAAGCTGCTTCCTCCCTCTGTGTAACCCCTGGCTTTGCTTCGTGACTAGGGAAGGATTTTCTGACGCTTTCCTCTCTTGGAGAGAAACACCAGAAGATGCTGGGAGCTCAGCTGGGAAAGCTGGCAGGAGAGCAGCAGTTGTGACACCTTTTTTGCAGGCAAAACCACACCAGGTAGGGCAGCGAGAGGCTGGGACTTGCAGTTGTGTCTGAACTACGAGAGGCTCTAAGCAACCGCTGCCTTTGCAAAGGCAAGAGAAGGGGGGTTGCAGGCAAGATGTGAACACAGGATTAGCCCCCAAAATCAGGCATCTGCAAGAGGAGTCAAGGAGCTACAAAGGCAAAAAGCTCCTGTTTGCACCAAGAAAAAGAAGGTCAGTCCTAAATTATGACAGGCAAACGCAGTGGCTAAATAAAAAGTCTTTCGTATCTCTTCATTCATACTGCACGTGACAATCACTGCATAGCACAAGGTAATGGTTAATCCTGTCGAGCACTAATGTAAATAAATACATCCTTGCCCTTACACCAGTGGGGGGTTTGCCATTTCCATGCCAGGGCCACGAAGGCAGAGTCCTGGGGGAGACAGGGAGTACAGAAGCCCCCCTGGGTATTAAATCTCCTCGGGGCAGTCCCCCTGCCCAGCACAGCACCTCCCCTCGCAGAAGGGCTGCAGGCCAGGCTTCCCCCTGGGCTCTCCCAGTGCAGGAGGGGGTTCCCTGGGTCTGCAGGGTCAGCCCAGGCCATGCTCACAAGAGGTGTGGGTATTTCTCTTGGGTATTAGCAGGAGAAATCTCGTTTCTTGCCTCCCAAAGAGCTAAAATGCAGAAGATGGCTGCTCTCAGCACAGACCCACCCGCGGCTCACGTGGGTGCTGCTCCATGTGTCTGCCTGCAAATGTTCCCGACAAATGACGCTGCTGCACAGGAAATATGGCTTGGGGTTTCCTTAGCAGAGAGAGACATGGTGGCATGAACCCAGCCAGCACATAGCGCTGGGTGAGTGACCCCAAGCAGCGAGGGATGAATCCTCTCCCAGCCACACTTTCCCACGCTGGCTCACCATTTTTTGTCTGGATTCACAGAGCCTTTCTGCCGTTCACCTGGGATAGGGGTTAAGCAAAGCCACCGATGGGTGCTGCCCGGAGAGCCTCTGAGGGGCTGCTGCGGGACCCGGTGGGCTCAGTGCTGCTTTTTCACATCACACCCTGCCTTGCTGGGCAACAGCCTCCCTGTGTAGAGAAATCCTTGTTTTATAATCCACTGAGCAGCATTTTTTTCTAAAATGGTTAAAAATAACTCCCCTGTGAAAGCGAGTGCCCTCGCCTCAATGTCCCTGTGGTGGCCAGGAGGAGGAAGGAGGGAAGAGAGCTTTTGTTCTCCTGTCCTCTCCGCTAGCACAAGAATCCCCTGCTTTCCACCCCCTGTGCAGCACCAGCCTTCCTCCCACATCAACCTGCCAGAGAAAAGACACGCATAAAGACTGAGCATAGCAGGAGGCAATGCCCTCTGGCACGGCTCCCAGGCAGGTACTCCTCACGCCACTTTCGGAAAGCGCAGAGGACCGAGGCAGGAGTGACAGCAACAGCAGCACAACGGATGGAAGAGCGATGACATGGGCACTCACTTCAAACACAGCTTTGGGTCCACCCTGCCAGAGAGGAACTTGGGGCCAGGGTTTGGCTTTTTTTTGTTTTGTTTTTTTAAAAACAGGAAAGCATATTGTGGCTAAACAATAGGAAAGTCTCCAGAAGGAAATGAATGGATAATTTATTTATAATGCCGTTCCCCCCTCGCATGAACACCTGCTGGTTGCCACCAAGAATAAAACCTGACATAACCCAAGGCAGGGGAGGCAGAGCTTTCCCACTGAAACACGCCTGAAGCTGAGCTTGGGCATGTGCTTTACTCATTATGTACTGAAGGGGACTAGGCAAGCTCAACGGGATGTTTGTGCCTTTGAATTGCCCTAATTTGTGGCTCGGCTTCCAAAGTTTGGATCACATTTCAGTCCCTCTGCTATTTGTCCAAACCCTCCCCTCTCCTGTCTGTGCTTTCCCACCCAAAAGCACGTCAGTGGGATAATGACAGCCAAGCTCGTGGCAGAAATGCCACCCTACCCAAGGGTGCCTGATGCCGTGACAGGCAGCTAAGAGCTACGCCAACTCTTTTTTTCAGCTATGAGATTCCTATAATGCTTTGAGCAAGTAATTTCTTCTCTTTCTGCCTCACTTCCCTGTCTAACAAAGGGTAATAATATTCCTCCACCTTGCAGGAAGCTAAAAGGATTAAAAAATATAAGGTTCTCAAATACTTCAATCCCTGAGCCCTGTAAGCATGTCAGCAGGCTGGCTAGATCATCAAATGGGACATGAACCCACTGGGTCCCCCTGAGCGATGTTTTGAGGTCCCATCCAGCATTTTGCTTCTTTTCATTCTGGAGTTTTCTATTTTTCATCCCTACTCTCACCAACTGCAAACATGATGCTCACAGCATGAGTCCCTCAAACGCATGAGTGAGGCTTCAGCAAATACGAAGTAAGCCAGAAAAATGGAAGAAAAAGCTGAACTGAAGGATTAAGAATGGTGTAGGGCTCCTCACTGAAACCTGCAAAAGAAACCCTGGCTGGAACAAAGCATTTCCATCCACATGGGCTGCACAGAAATAGATTTGGGTTATGGGGACCCACGCTCTCAACTGCAAGTAGCTATCGCACATATGAAACTTCACCTGCTTTCCAAAAGGCCAGCACACTTATTTCTTAGGTTATGCTGACCTTTGGAGAGGTATTTTAACGAACATGCAATTTGCATTTCAAAAAGGTACAGCAGGCAGACCCTGGACAAATTCCACATATTTATCATGGTTCCAGTTCTAAAAATAAACATTTTTTTTCACCCGTTTGTTCACAGCATCAGGTTTGCTGTGGCACTGTAATCCTACTGACAGCAGCAGACAAAATTCAGAACAAGAGGTCTCTCCAAGGCTACTGCTCCCCGGGGCATGGGACGGAGGAGGCTGCTTAGCTGGGGAGTTGACCTTAAGCCAGATTGATCCTCTCTTCATGTGCCCTGACAAGCCAGGCAGTAATAATACCACAGAGAGCCCTAAAATGAGGGAGAGGAGAATAACGTTCAAGGAGACCAGAGCTACAGCAGAGAGCCACAACGAGGGCAGCCTGACAGTTGGAGGAGGAGGAGGGCACTGCCTTCCCGATGCGCCACGGGTAAATTCACAGTCTGTATTAACTCTACAACCACTGCATCAAAAGACATTCTCTGGCTCCCACATCCCTTTCCTGAGGACCCCCTCCAAGTAAATCCATAAGAAAAGACACGCAGGATCACAAGGCAAGCAAAGTACGGGGCAGCCAGGTGCCAAAGAGGGATGCATACTCGATAAAGCAAGGATGTCAAGGGAACAGAAATTACTGGGACCGCTACCCCGTGGGTGAACAGCTCACAGGAGATAGAGCTCATCAGCATGCAGCTGGAGTGTGGTCTCCCCATGTTGTTCAGAGAAAAGACTGAAAGGTAGCAGCGTGCAGCCTGACTCTATCCATTAACGCTCACTGCACAGGTGCAAGGGAATCCACCTAACACATCCGTGTCTTATCTTTATGGCCGCTGCTTTATCAGTAACATTAGAACTTTTTCCTATTACAGTAGATGATAGTTAGGTCGGTGCTGCTACAACAACCCTGTTGAACATTAAACAAAGCATCTGGAGAGAGGGGGGCAGGTGGCTTTTGCTTTGAAACAGGAAAATCCCAACAGGTGGGGACAAACGTGATCAAGTTTACCGCATGATCGCAAGTTTGTAGAAACAGCCCTCACGGACTGAAAGTCAATTACAGTGTGGTCCAGTAAAAGCATGGTCCTTGCCGTGCTCATACCACTGCACCTTTACTGCTGGAGACGATGCAGCCGGCCGCGGGCGCATGGGCTGGAGCCTTGCCGGAGGCTGGAAGAAGCAGGCTAGGCTGCTACTGCAGATAACAAACATTAACAGTAACATGAAACAGGATTCTGCTCCGACGCGATCTTATCTTCTGAGAACAAGAGATAAAAATCTGTTCACATATAAATTTAGTGCACTGCCTAGACATTTTTTTTTTTTTAATACAGAGAATGTGTCAGAGAGCTCTGCAAGAAGCACTGGTGTCGCCTATTCCACGCTCATCAGTGTGCATTTGTAAAGTTAGGCTACCAAATCCACCATAAGGCTGCTATAAAAAGTTGGCCTCATTTCCGAATGTCCTGCTGGCTCAAACACTGGAAAACTCTACTTGACAATTAATAAATATCCCCCATTTAAATTCCTGTGGTTTGCATGACCAGACCAGAGCCCCGCTTTGATGTAAAGGTCTCCCTGCCCAGTCCTCTAACCTGAGACAAATTTCCGGGGAGTTAAAAAACCCCACATGGTTCACTTGCAATAGAGTGATACAGAAATTGAGGCATTAAGGGGAGATTGAAGAGCCTGTAGTGAATTGCAGGAAATGTGACATTCCTGAAGAGACTAATTTGGGAAGGAGGGGAGGAGGAAAGACAGAAGTTGTTTTTTCATTAAAAGAAGGTGTGTTGTGGCATTGAGGTAACTCTTGATGCAAGTATCTAATGGACATAGAACATTTTTTGTTGCAAAACAGTCCAGAAAAATCCCTGGCAGAGAACAGGGATTGATTTTAACTTGCAAAATCAAGTTGTGCCTCTCTCCACAAGGATTTTCAAGTGAGAAAACCCTCTTGCTTCTGTGGCTAATGCTTGAAACCAAACATTTTATGGAGGATTTTTTAAAAAAAAAAGCTAAAATCCATTGTTTTCTAGGCAGAGGCTATTGACACATTGATTCTGGTTGTCTAGGCATTCCCCCATGAAAGCAGAGAGGTATTTGCCAACAGCATTAGGCAAAATCCTTTTGTTCTGATCCTTTCTTTCAAACCAGCAAACACAGGCAATTCCAGCAGGACCTTGCAGTATTTTCCAGGCTGCTCCATCCCCTGTCTCCCACATCCTCAGAAAATGAGCTCCTGCATCCTTGTCCCTTTCAAATTAAGCCCTTTCCTTGCAGTGGGGAGCACATACGAATGCAAAGTTCAACCACATCATTTAAAAGAACGGTTGCCTTGACAGGAAAGCCAACACCAGGGCTTAGCTCTCTTGGTTAACCAAACGTCACATTATGACACCAGCATCGGAGCCAGAAGACAGCAAGTGCAGCTGAATCTCCAAGATCCACCAGCTGCCTCGAAGCAGAAAATAAACCATGACAGAAGGCCTGCTCCAAGGATGAAAAGTGCTGATAGCAAATCTTCCACAACCTAGAAGTGATCACACAGCCCCAAAGACTGGGGAGAGCCAGCGCTCTCCCACATCAGGCAGGAATACTCTCCCAACCCATTTCCAGACCTTCTGCTTGACTTTGCTTTTTGGTGGTAAAGGAAATCAAACTCAACACAAAGAAAGCCAGTGCATGACTTTGATGGTGTGGCATTTTCAGAGCAAAGTGGGGAGCCCTGAGCTAAACCAATATGGTCTTGTGGATCAGGCTGTAGAAGCAGGGTCTGCTATCAAAAAATCTACTGCTGGGTCTGCAAGTATAGGTAAGTCCACCTACACTTACCTCCCTTTCCCTATTCCCCCGTCTCTCTCCTGTTGTGCCTCTCACTTGTGCATGCATGAATTTTGCTGCAAAGTTGGCCCCATCTTTATTACAGGTTTTTAGTTCTCCTGCATATAAATAGCACTAAGAATACACAGAAGCCAGCGATTAAGCACAGAAAAAAAATGCCTCTCCCCCGTATTATTAGCAAAACTGGGTCAATGAGTCTGCAACTCTAGTAACAAATTCTTAGACTTGGTTAATGAGAGACAGAGCAAGAGCAAGCAGGAGAGGGATGGAGAAAAGGCAGGGTTCATGCCATAATCCCTGCTTAAGTCTTTCAGTGCGAGCGATGAAAACAGCTACATGATAGATGAGGAGCCTTGGAAATGGCACAGCTTATTGTAATCCGTTATATGGCCTTGACACCCAAGTCCACTGGCTCGTGTCAGTCAGAAGGCCATGCTCATGAGCCAAAGAGCTTTGAAAGATGCCAGGGATTTCAAAGTTGTAAAATATGGGATGCAAAACTAGATGAAACTTTTGGCTACTGGCTAAAGACAAAAACATCTTGTCAAAAGTAATCAGTCAGCCACTCTTACTATAGCTCTTATTGGGAATTTTTGGACTATGTTCTCCCTAATATGCCGCATATGCAACGCGCATTATTTCATACACCAGGAGAACAAACCTGTGCCTCTTACTTGATGTATTATGTTTTTGCAAAACTGTTGCCTTCTTTAGAAAGTGAAGTTTAACTTGGGGAGAGCAGAGGGCTGCTCAGCTCACTATCTTCCAGTCCTAAACTCAGAGTCCATAGCACAGTTTTGGGCGGTGATCAAAAGCAATGAGACATAAGCAGTTGACATCTGTTTAAGCAACTCCACAAATGGTTTCTGAAGACTGGTAGGTTGGGAGACCAAATATTTTCCAAATCTAAAAGCTCAGCTTGTCAGTCAGTGATTAAAATATGTATTTTTGTGATTTATTATTTTAATTGTTTTCTAGAAACAGACAATAAAGTGCACCATAAAGCAGAGAACACTAAAAGATGTGACGCTTCAGGCTGGGAAGACTGGTCTGGAGGTGTGAACTCAGCTGGAGACCCAAAGATGGGAGGAGACGAGCAGAGATGTGGACGAAAAACCTCATGTTCTCTGGGGCAGTTGGGTTCTGCTTCAATTTACTAAATTCATACAGAAATGGGGTTCCATGGATTTACAATGCTAAAGTTCCAATGGCTGTTACTTCATGCAGGCCTGAAGCCACTCGCACCTTCTGATGCATAAGTTTTGTTAAATCAAGTGCACTGTGCTCACTGCAAGTTAAACCCAGCTTAGAAAGCCAACATCCAAGGATCCCATTTCAACAGTGGTTTTGCTGTTATGTCAAGCACCATTTTCCTTGCGCATTCCCTTTTTCCACAGCCTGACTCGAGGACAGTCCCACGGCATGTGTGTCAGGGCATCTTTTTCTCTAATGGCTGCTCCTACAGTCATTAGAGGAGAAGGACTTTGTCTTCAGTGGTTACGGTGCTCTACAGCATGGCTCAACTATGGATTTTCATGGCATCAAGACAGACACAGAGATATTCTTAATTTTATAGGATATTGTGCCACTGGGGTCTGTCTCAGAGATCCCTTCCCCTTCCTCCGTGCTCCAGGCTAGCAGCATTCACTGCTGCAGCAGAGACCGCAGACACAGCCTAAGAGCAACCCAAGAGACCCAAAAAAACTGCTGTATTAGTGAGCGCTGCTGGTCCCTCAAGGCTTGAGGCCACCAAGTGGCTCTCGCTTTGAGGTGGGGAGGGACCCCATTCTTGTGTCTGCGGGAGTCCCGTCATATGTTCCTGATTAATTGAACTGCACAGAAAAGAGCCTAGTTAGAGTACTTTTCACAGATTAAAAAACTAATCCAGGTTTGTCTCCTTGCCCCCAATTCCTCCCCATTCATTAATTCTTCACTTCCAAGGCAACTTTTCCCCTACAGACAGTATGAACAGCTCAGAACTGTTTTTCAGAGCAATGCTTTATGTTTAAAAAGCATTGTTCTGAAGCAGTGTTTTCCTTTTCCAACCATGACTGTGATTTGTTGAAGAGTTACAAGAACACGTGAGTGGTGTAATCACTGACATTGAAACGGTCCATGCCCTCACCCTCTCCCCTCGCCGCCAGAGGAGCATGTAACGACCATTAATGCAAATAGACTCCCTGTTTCCATTGAACCTCTTTTCTTCTGACCAGCTGTACCAAGTCATCTGCACTGGGGATTTATAAATAGCGACCATGTCATTCCAATGTTAATGGCTTTTAATGAAATTGGAGAATGAAATGCATTCCCTTTTAATATCCTTAGAGCAGCAATTTTATTCCATCCCATGGTTTCAACAGAGTGCTGGAGCTTGGCACATCCTTCCCATCAGCCTGTCAATGTGTTGCTTCCAGCGCAGACAGGAACAAAAAGGGAAAGAATTTTGTTGCCTCCCTGATGCAGGAAACCCACCCATCCCCTACACACAGGCAGCATCACAGCGCTGCACCAGGAGGGCAGCTTGTGAAACAGGGACAAAAAAAGATTTGAAAAGTAATAGTAGTAATTTAGCCTGGCTTTGGATGCATTGTTCTCTGAAAACACCCTAAAAGCCAGTGTTTACATTGCCTTCATCCCTCTGAATTCGGACTGTATGCAATTTATATTCATGGCCTTCCCACCTCCAAAAAGCATGTTTGGAGAAAGGCCAGTACATAAGATGTGCTGTCAGAGCCCTCCCCGGGTCTGTGTGTATACCATACCGTACCATGCTACAGCTGCTGTGCCGTGGGTGACTCAGGTAGGGTGCGTGATGCTCGAGCCAAGAAGTGTTACAAGCCGAGCGTGTTTTCCACACGCAGTAAAAACACAAGAAAACTTTCTCGTAAGCACAGGAATTGTCCAGCAACAGGGCTACAGAGGAATAAAAACAGCAGATGAAGGGCGAGAGCAGTACTCAGAGCTATGCTACAGGGGCAGAAAGGAGAGCCTGGCCATTAATTTCTGCCTTTAACTTTTTCCAAGAAAATCTTACGATAAAAGGAACAAACCTGCTATTTTTCTTTGCCTCAAATTTGTTACACAAGCCTCTTTTGTCTTTATCTCCTCTCTTCATAGTGGTTCTAAGGGTCTCTTTTCCCCCTAATTACAACTTCTCTATACTTAGAGGACAGGAAAGAATTCAGTTTAAAAGCAAAAAACGGTGGAGCTATTTCAGTCCAAACAAGGATGGATAACCAGAGAGCCATTAGACTTAACGGCGGCACCCACACAAGGGCTTTTGATCTGTCCTAAGGGAGCCGCAAAAACCACAGAAAAAGGGGAAAAAAGGCCTCTAGGAAGATGTTCTTTCCAGCAAGCCCTGCTCCCAACATGGTGCAGCATGTTTAAACGTTGTCCACAGTTCCTTTTATATTTGCACACAGTTTAAACAGTGATCTGGCAGTGAGAGGGGAAAATGCTTTGGGAGGAACGCATGGCTGAGGAAGCTAAATAGAGAAGTGGCCAGGTCTTCAATCATCCTATATTTTATATATACAAAGGCTGCGATTCCACTAAGCTTTTCCGAAACAATATGTAAAGAATCCAAAACAGGGCAAAGGGATGGGAATAACTGGTTATAATTAAATTGGGGGGGAAAAGCACAGCTCTTCCACTCTGCCAGGCTAGTTTCCCTGGAGGGATTTGTTGTGGTGGGAACTCTAATGGGTTATAGGTAACTGCACAGGAGCTGAGTCCAGCCTGCACTGGGTGGGCTGGTGCCCGAGGCCAATACTGTCCCAGCAGAGAGATTTTAAATAAATTTAATACTGGCCAAACTCTCATTCCAAGTGACCTGAAGGGCTGGTGACTTCACTCAACTCATGTACAGTCCAACCTGTACAATAATATCACATACTTTGTCGGCTGTTTTAGTTAATGTTCAGACAAATAGGCTACAGGTTTCTCTAAATACAGTAAATCTTCAGAAATAAAGCCAAAAATCTTTAAAAGAAAAAAAAAGAAGAAAGAAAACAAAAGAAGGGGAGAGTTCTTTGCTGGTCCAGAAACAGAAGAAAACGTTCCACTAAAAAAAGATGCATCCTTTTTTCCTTGGTTGAAATTTTTTTAAATGCATAGTTTTCTGCTAAGCTATGAAGGCAGTCCGAGCGGCAGGTGGTTGTGCAACACTTGGCTGCTGCATGGCTGAGCTGTGAGATCCTTTTCCATGATATTTACAGGAATTAATAAGAGGAAACAAGAGCCACTTCAAGACATTAAACTGTCCAAACAAAAGAAAATACAGTCATACCATTACTGGACACACAATGACCTCAGCCCCTTTCTTCATCTCAAATGTCTTCAATTATTTCAACACAAAAAGGATTTGAGCAAGAGGGGTTTATTTTTAAGCCTCCATGTCAATCTTCTTAACACCAGTGGGATTTGATCCCAGCACACCTAAGTCAACATCAACATTTTTCTCCCTTTACTCTCCCTTTGTGGTACCACAGCCAAGAGATGATAAAGGCAGGTGAACCGAAAAAATCTGGAGATGAGAGACAATTCCTTGCATTGTTGAAGACAAATGCCAGCTTTTTTTGGCCAGAAAAAGGCCAAAGCCTTTGTTTGCTGCCTCCCCAGAGGAAGGAATCGCTCCCAAGAGATGGGGCGAATGTGTGAATTATACAGCAAACAAACAGCACTGCAACCTCAACAGTGATTGCCCACAGATGCCTGCCTGCCAGGGGAGGTCCAGGCAATATAAAGTACTGGGTTTCATCGTATTTTCCCACCTTTTAAGGTGGAGCTTGGACCATCATTCAGCAGAGCACACTTGGTCAATGCCTTCAAAACAGTTTACCACGGAGCTGCAAGCTGTTATTTTTATAGATGTCTCTTTTTTTTTCTTCATAGATCATTTACACCTATAAAACCCCACTGTAGGGTCAAACAGCACACTCCTTAGTAACTATGGAATTAGAAATTTTAGAAATCCCACATGAAACAATATAAACAGCTGTCTAAAACCTCCCGTTTCCACCCAGATGGCTCTTGTTTCAATTAACCGAACCAAACTTTAATTCAGAGTCACTCACTGGCCTTGTTTGGATTTACTTGGAAAAACACACCTATAAATCACATATGAAAAACTGTGGAGAAAAAGAATTTGTTTCTCTTTGGGTGGTTCTTTTNGGTTTTTTTTTTTTTTTTTTTTTTTTTTTTTTGGTAGAACAAAATTTTATTACCAGACAAAAAATATACAATTACATGTTGACAGCTTAGAGCCTCTGGTGGTTCTGGCCACAATAAAACACATGCAGTGGCACAACTACACGCTGTCCCTCCGCTTCTTCAAAATAGATGGCACTGAGTGCCTACCATGGTGCATGTGCCACTCACATCATCTCCCAGGGACTTGTAAGCCGGAAACATGCTGAAAAAAGGATGCCAAATATACGGAAAGCTTGAAGTCATCAAAATGGACCCACACAGGGGCTTTCCCCTGGTCCCAAATCCACCAGACACTGGGCGTTACAGGTGCCACTGCTCACAGAACGCCTTCTTGAAATACCAAACCTGAGCAGTCACTTGAAGAGCTGCAGGAAGGCCCTCTCCTAAGCAACTCATTCATTGCAGCGATCTGCTGCTCGCAGAAGGGGAGAGGCTCAGCTTCCCAGAAACCTCCCTGCATCCCACAGAAAGGCATGTTCCCCCCAGGCAGCCACACTCCCATCCACCCAAACCCTTGTGTGCCAGCACATCAAGGAATTGGCTTCAGCTGAAGTGAAGTGCACTCAAGATGTCTAAAAATAATGCTGAAAATCATCTGAACGGCAGTGGCCAATGTCCACCCTGGCACAGTTCCATCGGCTCAGGTCCATGGAGGACTTCCAGCACCAACGTGCTGCATGTGCCACAGCAAGGTGTACAAGCGCTTTGGTATGTGTCTGAGCTTCTCCTAATGGACAGGCAGACCAGAGCATCCACCAAAGACAAACTCATCACCCTTTGCTAGAGAAACCAGCCTGCTGCTTGCAAGAGCTGCTCATGGCAGATACTAGGAGGGAAAGGGGCTGGGAAGCAACACAGCCTGTCCTCAGCATCACCCTGGGATGTACACAATGCCCAAACTCCTGCCCCAGCTAGCCCTCCTTGCCCCCTCTATTTCCATGCTTTTGTGCATGCTCATATGCTTAAAACCACTGGTTCCCAATGAGAAAGCCCCCTCATTAGCACCACGGAGGCTTTTTTCAGACAGAGCCTGGGACATGGGACCAGCAATCCTTCTGCCCATCGACAGCCCCAGGGCAGAGCAGGTGCCTGCCTGACCGCAGCAAATTCATGGATGCTTTCCAGCTCGGCTTCCTATGCACGCAGAGCTCGGTGAAACAGCAGCATGTCCTCCTGTGCCCCTTTATGTTTTTCTAGGCCACCCTGGTCAAGTAGGATCAATAGCAGAAACATTTCATGCCGTTGCCAAACCATCAGGAGCCCTCACCTGCACACAAGCAGTGCCATATGGTCATGTATTAATGGCGTATAAAAGCTCTCTGACTGCAATGCTTCCTTTGCTTGGAGAACACAAGATGCTGCAAAACGGTGTCTTGTTAGTTTAAGGAGGAGCTGCTGGTGGGGCAATACCAGCAGATCCTCCCCAGAGCGGACCCAGCCAAGCCATGAACCCCTCCCGGCCAGAGAGGCAGCACCAGGAGCCTCCCCTGGCACGGGAACGGTATTCCTCAAGTATTACACAAGGCATGGGTCTGTGCTTAAATGCCCTGCCCATTGCTCCCATCTTTCATATCTGCCTCACATTGGTGCCTCATTTCTCATAGCACTAACTGCTGAATTTGAATTTTTTCTGCAGCACCCTGTCCTGTGACAGCAGGGCGGGTCCACAGCGTTTTGGACAGGGAGGTTTCTTCCTCCTCTTTGTTGGAGTTAAATGTCCCCATCAGGCAAAACCCCGGTGCCGCACATGCACCCAGGGTTGCACGGGGCTACCAGACGGATGGAGCTCAGCTGGCGTGTCTGCCTCAATCGTCCCCCACCACCATAGTCCCGAGGTTGCTCCCTGGCGTGGATCCCAGGCAGTGCTGTGTCTACACCCCAAACACCCCCTTTGACACCCACCATGCCTCGTCTGAACACCTCTTTGGGGAAACGGTCACTTTCCCAGAGAAAAAGCATTTCAGGTCCCAAAACCCACATCCCCTCCAAGGCAGCAGAGTGGTGAGCTATGAGGCAGCACCACTCCCTTCAGCTACTCTTTCATTGCCAAAGAGGGAGACAAGTCACAACTAGTGCTCCCAGCACCACTGTTAGCCCCAGGGAAAAAGATTACAAAAAAGTCAGGGAGAGCTTTGGAAGAGCGTTGACTCGGTAGGGCAAAGACCCAAGGTGATGAGTCTCTGGTGATGAATGACAGCTGGAGATGCACAGCAGCAACCACTCCAAAGTGATGCCCTCGCTCAGTACAGGAATCCAGGCACAGAAAGGGAAAATACAGCAATATAAGCACAGAAAGGTCCTCAGCACTGATCTACCTAACATTTCTGCCCATCACCTTTAGTCCATTGGAAAGGAGGAAACAAGGACTGCTTGATGCAGGGCTGTGTTCAAGATATAAGAGGCAGGGAGCAACTCAGAGATGGGGAAAATATGGTCAAGATCCAGAGGCACACAAGGAAAGCTTCTCCCTCCTTCTGGGAGTGTCTCATGAGGTTGTACTGTTAATCTCATAATCTCATCTCAAAGGAAAATCTGAGCGACTAGCTAAGGGCTGCTTGATGTGGTTTGGTGATTGATTCTACTGGCGTCCCCATAGATTTCAGTATTTACAGGAGTGCAGGTTTTTTGCACGGGTGTATAAACATCTACTAAATAGGAATGCATACAAAAAGATGGTTTGAAAACAGTTTGGTTTAAAATGAGAAGCGGTTTTGACCTCCCTGGGAGGAATGTACCTCTGCCCTCTGCTTAGAGATCATCAGCTGAATGCTTGAAGAGGGTGGGAGAAATAGTAAACACGTTCAGGGAGCTGGGAAGCAAATTTTTATTTTTGTTTTGCTTCTAAAACTAGCTTTTAATATTTCTAAGAGCAAGAGGCATTTCAAAAGAAACACGATCCCTCGAAACTCAATTTTGAAAAGGGGCTAATTTTTAATCAAAATAAATTTTAAAGGAGAAAAATGCGAACACTTCTATTAAGCGATAAACTCCAGCTGTTCCACGTGGGGCCAGCATTTCAGGGAGAAAGGGCTTTGCAAAGCATGTTACTAACTAAGCTTCACAGTGTCTTCGTGAAGCAGATGAGCCAGCAGCAGAGCTGGGAACTCCGAGCCGCAGGGGACCCCCACCTACTAGGAAGTGCTGAAAACCATCACATTTCTTGTTTGAGGGAGGAAAGGACTGTTTTAACCAGTTCATTAATTATGAATATTAAACAAATCAAGTTTTGAGGTTTAGTTCGTAACGACTCAAACTTCTGCTATTGTTCTGCTCAATAAAATCAGGCTCTCCAGACAGCATCTGTCAATCTGATTATTATGTAGTTGAATAAGGGAGGAAAAAAAATGTTCTCTCTCACCTGCAAAAAGCTATTGTGCCTTGTAATTATTTGCCCTGATAAATTTAATTTACTTGAGTTTTCCCTTCTAGATTTGGCTGGTCAAGTTAAACCATAAAGATTATTCATGGAAAAGCAACCACAGTTGGTTACTAGGATACAAAAAATCACTTAGTACGTTCCTCCAATGAATAATCCCAGCAGAACACACACAAATTCAATAAATTATGAATTTCTCTTTCTCTCTTCCATAAACATTGGGGTTGCAGAGGCATTTCTTGGAACCCTTTAAAATAAATTAATATCTTAATTACTATGCTATAGCAAAACAAACAGAAGGGCTAGCCAAGCCTTACAGGTGAGCTGCATCCTTTGCCTAGACATGAAAGTTATTTTGGAAAAAGGCAGGGTGCAAATGGACAGCAGATTAATTATTGCCAGTATCTATGTGCAGACACTGGTATTTGGCATGCTTACATGCCTTTTCAAAGCAGATAATGTAAGCAGTAGACTAGGCGAATTTGGAAGAAGGCATTCTTATTTCAGAAAGAAATCTCTCCTCCTGCACAATTCCATGTATACAAAAGGTCTTACATAAAAGCACTTGTTGCCAGATCTCTGAACCTACAAGGTAAAGCTAGAGGTAAGTTTTCCTACATAGGGAGGAAGCTGCCAAGCCAGTCCATACGAGGCCAGCATCCACAGCGCAGCACAACTGCCGCTGCTGATGGGCAAAACAAACTGCCATCAGACTAAGTCTGCCCTGAGCCATTCAGACATTTTTGGAAACAACACCCAGACTCAGAAGATTGATTTTGGATACTTAACAGCATTTGGTCTTTTTTTTGTGCGTGTGTGCGGTTGTGTCTTTCTCTGTCTTTTCCTAGCCCTCACAATATCCCTTAATAACAGCAAACCCCAGGCATGCCTCAGTACAGATTGTTCAAGGCTGTGGTATTTAAAGACACACTATAGGGTCTGTGGGCTAAGATCAGTTTTTATAAACTTTAACCGAGACGGATTTCCTTGAAATTCTGACTTGTGAAGCATCTGTCCTTCTCACCCTCTCCCTTTGATCACATCGGCAGCACAAGCAGTGCTGTTCAGCTGCTGGCAAATCACCCAGTAATTGCTATTTAAGACTCACAAATCAGATGCCAGTGTGAAGATCTGCCTTGTACTCTTCAGAGGACATCTCCTTTCCAGGAGAGATCAACGAAAATACCTGGCATACTGAAATATCTGCAAGCCTTCTTCCATGCAAGTGCAGGGAAGCTCCACTGGCATTGAGCTTTCCCTCCCTGCACACATGGTCTTGATATTCAACTTTTATTTTTCAGCCCTCTCTGCCACGAGGGCTTTCATGAAGACCCTGTGCCATGTCCCCATGTCTGCACAGGCTCGTCCCCAGCCTGTCCTGCACAGGGCTCCGTTCACCAGCCAGCCACGGAGCCCCAAGGGGCGCCGTGCTCCAGAGCAAATCCAACACTGATCGTCAGATAAAAGTCAGGCCACTTAAACACTCTTTCCATTGTGTAGTTTGTCCCCATGAACCATCATATGAAAGTTATCTCTGTTTTATAAGCCAGCACCATGGCCACTGCACAATATACAGCTAATACTCTTTATCACTAGAAGTGAAGCAACAGCCAGTTAGTAAATGATTTCAGTTTTCATATTTAGAAACCCTTTCATTTTGCAGGACAAAGTAATCAAGAGTTTTTGACAGTATCCCAAGGAAAGCACTGCCAAAGAACAGCCCCTTAAAGAGGCGTTTCCTGGGAACTCCTCTTTGGCAGGAGCCTGTAGGGATTATCTAGCCCACCTCTACTCTCTGATGGGACCAGCTCTACCAAAGCCACTCCCAGCTGATGAATAACAAACTTGTTCTTTAAGACCTCTAGTGATATAGATATTCCAATTTACTGTACTCTACCAAGGCTTTGGTGTTAACCTGCCCGGCTGCGTTCTGGACAGCACGTGCTCAGAGGTCCTGGTCCTGCCTCCTCCCAAAAATCCTGTAATTCACTGCAGCCTCTTAGCTGCTCCTCTTAGCAGCAATTTTGGTCACAGTCAGGACACTAGACCAGGCAGATCTCAAGCGCCAAGTCTTTTCTGTTACCAAAAAAAAAGCTCTATACAACTGTGTCAAGTTCAAGACCCCAAGAAATAGCAATTTCCCCTCATTAGGAATTATGCTTTCAACCTTAGCATGACACGGAGGAGATAACTTTTGAACTCCACTCTGTAAATTACAGAACACGTTACGCTGAGAAGCTGGTGCCCCAATGAGACCAAAACAGATAACAGGCTGAGAAAAGCTGTTGCCACAGTGCTAGTTATCACTGAGGAAAGAGAGACAAACCTGAATGAAATTATTTCATTTCTGCTGCCAAATGGGATATTCTATCTTTTATCTTTGGCTTGTCGAGGCAGGGCTTGGCAGATTTAACACTCGAGTTACGGAGGAAGGCAAAAATCAAACAACTTTTTTCCCTTACATTTGGAAACCTGATGGAAAACTTTCACTCAGGGAAATTCTCTCTTGACTGACTGTCTTCCCTGTGTTGCTACACAGGCAATGAAAAATAGAGCTTTACTTTTATGTGGTCTATTTATTTCTCCCACATAGCCATAAGACATTATGCCATCAGGACTGCAACCACAAGAAACCCAGAGTCACAGACAAATAGATGGTTAAAATAGGAGAATTCCTAAAGTACAAAAGTCTCATTATTATGTAAATATCCACAGTGAAACAAGAAAACTGAGAAAATGAAACCTGTTATATGCAACTATCTAGCCGACAACTCTACAAACACATCTCCATCCATTTTTCTCCCTTCAAAGCATCAGTAGCTCTTAAATAAATCCTAAATGTGATTTCCCTGCTGCACTGAAAAGCTTTGAAATGCAGTTAAATCGTTTTTCTTTAAAGAATCTTCCTGTGTAATTCTAGCAGCAAGCGACAAGTGATTTCTTATCTTCTGATTTGGTTTCTTTACACCAGTCCTGTTAGTGTAGAAACAAAAAAAAAGACATGGTTTTGCTGGAGCGGGGAAAGGGATGGGGCCTGATCCTTTCAGTAGGAGATCTCTGACTTACTCCACTGCGAGAGGTCTGAAAGAACTGAGAGAGAAAAAACTCCTGGGTGGAAAGCAAGCCCTGCTTACACAAAGCAGGAAAAGACATCTCCCTGGACACAGAGGGAAAAACAAATTAACAAGCAAGAAATCACTTTCCCCTCCCTCACCCCTCCCCAAAGCCCTGCTTCAACTGTTCAGACACCAGGAATTTAATGTTCTAGCACTCAGTTGAGACAACAGGGCATCCAGGTCTGAAGGGAAAAGCTAGCACAGGTATGCTGAGATACAGCTTTCAACCAGACATCTCGGTGCTAGTGATTCATGCTTTTTAACACATAGAGGGGGAAAAAAAAAAAAAAACAGCCATCAACAAGATATGGAACAACCCAGAGTAAACAGCATCTCCTTCCCACCAAGCATGTCCTCCCATGGGCACACATCTTATCTAAGGGACCGTCGGGAAGGGACTGCCCCAGCTAACGCCTCTGGGTAGTCCTGCTGTATTTGCAGCAGGCAAAAAGGTGGGATGGGGAGGTCTTCAGAGAGGTGGTAGGACCTCACAACCTAAGGGCACATCAAATAGACATATGGACCACCGATGCAGGGTCGGTCCCCTCCAGGACACAGCACATTAGCGATGCCAAGGGCAAGGGTGGAGAAGCTGCCTAAATAAAAAGACAGAACAAAGTATGGAAATGCTTCTATAGCAAAACTTCCTCCAGCTGCCGCAGACAGAAAAGCCACCCCAAGATGTGGCATGGAGCCAGGTCCCTTCCAACAGCCCTTTGGGCCCCCACCTCTTTCTGCACTTGTTGGTGAGTGAGCCCACATCTGCCCTCTGGATAAAGCCTAGAGAATTGTTCACCAGCCAAGCTCTATTTTGATGTCAGGAAGCCCCAAATGAGCGTGTGGCCGAGGAGCTCATTAGGAGCAGGGAAGGTGCACGTCGTGAGTCAGCCGTGCAGTTTGGCTGCCGTGGCAAGAAGCAGCAGCAGGCACGGGATGCCAAACTGCTCCGGGCGCAAGAAAGGAGACAAACAAAGCAGATAAGACAGATGGAAATACAAAGAGATGGAGGAGATTGCACACACCTTCTCCACAAGGAAACTCAGATGGGATCTGACACGTGTTTCAGGGGATCACACCTGGCCTCATCACATCTTGCAGCTCATGAAGCCACCCCAGCAAGCGAGCCCCTGCTCCTGGGTTCTCACTAGCTCTCCCTCCCTCAGCAGATTTGCTTCCCTGCTTCTCTCCTGAACCCACCACATCCATCATGGTGACATGCACACTCCACCTTAGGAAAGCCTGCTCTTATTTTAGCTACAAACCTGCACAGATAGGCTCTGTAAAAAGTGGGATGATGATGAGAAAGAAAATGTTTCCTTTCAAGGCAAACTGTGCAGCAGGACACAGACTGTTCAAAAGTGCAACTCCAAAACTCAATGAGCTTGATCCACTGGAGCTATCGAGGACCAAGGTGCTTATTTGCATTCCTAATTGAAAAGCCATTGAACATGATATGCAAGGAGGATCCTTACTAGAATGAGAAGAGAAGCACGGCATAAGCTTCAAGATGACTCATCCTTTTCACGTCAAGTAAACATTAATGCCCGCACATTCAAACTTTACTGCCTAAAGTTAAACACCTTAAACATACTTAAGCACCTCCACAGGTTGTCACATTATGATGCGCCGGGAAGCAGCAATTTCCTTTGCCTGCGGTGAGGGCTCTCTAAGAGTTTTGCCTACACACACAGACTTAGGGGTGTGATTTTAAGCATCTACAGTAGGGTCAGATGGTGACACACAGGTCCTTCCGACCTGCAGCAATTATGTAGAGAAATAAAAGGAAAAAAGTGCGGATTGACAGATATCCTACCTCTTAGTAAAGCAATTCCCCTCTAGAGCGTAAACAATCATATAGAAGAGAGGGCACCTGCCCAGCACTATCCAGCATGAGAGTGGAGAGCAACGAAAAGCTCTCGCTTTAATGACACACTTGGCAATGTGCTGCGTGTGTCTGACAGCACACCGGCCATGGGGCATGGCACACAGCTCCACTTAACACCATCTTGATAGGGGATGCCTTCCTGGATTCAAGCACAGTTGTTTCTCCAGTCTCAACAGCCGAGATGCCAATGGTAGCACTGAATTAATCATGCCAGTTGGCTGCAGCACATTTTTGGGTATGTACTGTGTGAGGCTGGTTAAAGATAGTCCTCAGTATACGATCAACCTGTTCCAGCTCTAAATCACAGTGAAGGCTGAGCAGTTTCACAGGTTTCTTTTTGAACAGTGGAAAAGCAGAAAGCTACAAAAGAAGCAGCAAATTAATCTTTTTTTTTTGCACTTCTGTGACCTTCTTCCTGGAGATGCTTTATGCCTGTATATTAATTAATTAACTCTCATATACCTGTGTGAGCCAAACAGTGTTTCCTACCTCCCTTACATACAAAGCAAGACTATGATAAAGCCACTTGCTCAAAGGTCACACAAGGGAGTCAGCAGCAAAATCAACGACGGACTCTAGAAACCTCAACTCCCAGACTAAAAGAGGCAGGAAAACATGCAAAATAGGGCTGTTATTGAGGCAGGATTAACACCTGTAATCACAGAGTTGAACCAAACCCAAACCAAAAACTGGTCTGAACAGGTACATTTTTCACTCAAACCAGAACAACCTGAAGTGTTATTTTGTAGTTTTGTTGAAGTCAGACTGGAACCAAACCAAGCAACTTACTGAACTAATTCCCTGTTCACAGTACCAAGAACTCCTCCTACAGTGTATCACTAGCAACTAAAGGGGGAGGAGGAACCAGAGAACAAATGTACACAAAAATGCTCCTTGAAGCTGAGATTTTAGAGTCCTTAGAAAAGGCAGAGAGATCTTTTCCCACTACACGGTCTTTGCTACTCATTTCTTACAAAAGAAGTGTGTATATTATGATAACAGGCATCAGTATTTTAAAAAAGATACACAGAAACATCATCTTTTACCCACAAGCTATGAATTCCTGCTGCCCTACTCTAACTGGGACCCTCCGACCATCACCATTTTGCAAAAGACTGGGAGCACCAGCCCGGTGAAGGTCTAAACTTGGGATTTCTGGCTTGCTGAGAAACAGTTAATTATTAAAAGCATTTTTCTTAAGAATACAAAATAATTTCTTGAAAATAAGAAATTGAAGTCCCTTCTGCCAGAATAAGCCCCATTCTCCCTTGCATTTACCAGACACAAATGCCACTCATACTTGGTATTCCTCGCAGTTGTGAGGAAGGCTGTGGGAGAAGCACTACAGTCAGATCCCAGCTGGATTCTTAAAAGGGAATTTGGCCCCTTTGTTAAATACCAATGACCCTATTTGGGCCAGGATCAACAACTGGATCCCAACTGGAAAATCCTTTATTCGTGCCTTGGCCAGCGAGTGCCTCCTGCCTGCCCTGCCCGCCCTGCCTGCTCTGCCCACCCGCAGCAGCAGCTGTCCATGCTCACCCCACTGCAACGAGCAGCCGTGCGCTGCAAGGACATGTGCTGCCTGCCCGACTCTCCTAGAGGTTGTTCCTTACTATTTCCTGCACCTTGCAGCTCCATGTAAGGGCTTCGCCGGGTCAGGGGAATTTTAACCTCTCCCAGCCTGCCAGTCCTCAAGTACCGCTGGGCTCCTTGCGTCTCCAGGGGAGGCTTCATGCCCCCGTCTGGCTACTAACCATTTTCTGAGCCCTATTCAAAGTGCCTACCAAGGAAAAAAATTAGCATGGAGAAATTAGCACCATCCACGACGCTGGGGTGCAGACGTGCACTGCTTGCTGCCTCGGTCACCGGTGAGTTAACTCAAGAGAGCAACTCCTCTGTGGAGCACCACAGGTTAAGAGCAGCCACAAACCCATAAAGCCCAATGTCGGTATGCAACCCATCCACCACCAACATCCGCGCGGCCTCCCAGCCCACTCTGCAGGTCAGGACAAGTTCCACCCATCAGCTGCAATGCTGCACACCTAGTTTATCACCTGTAGGAGACAGAAAAACTGCGTGCCTCAATAATAAAGAATTCACTCTTGCCTAACCACCTGCCTGCAAATTGTCTCAAACAATGGGCAGGGGTAAGGGGAGGGAGGCAAGAAAATATCGGCATCCAAGCGTAAATTCCCACACTGCACTGGAGATGCAGTGGGAGATTCTCCCACTGGAGATGCAGGAAGGGTCAGCAACAGGGTAGTGCTGAGCGGCGGCAGCCAGCACCACAGCGGAGCCCGAAGGCGAGGAGGTCCCGCTCACCCCTCCGAGGTCAGGCCAGCCGCAGGAGGCAACCGTCCTGCTGGAGGAATGTGTCATGTATCATTTAGCTGTCATCTAGATAAGAGCTATTTCCACCAGCACCTCAGGACCGCTGTTAAGCGTATCTGACACATCTAAGCTCTTTTCCATTCAAATGCCTCCTCAACCGGTTCAAATATAGAAGCTGCCTTTCATTAGCCCTAGCTTATTACTCATTTCAGTACCACTCTGGTTAGAAACCTCGCTGTTAATTTGACAAAGCCTTCATTCGTTGTGTGTTAACCATCAGATACTTGGCAAACACAAGTTTCCCAAGCTCCCAATACAAATTTCGCCAGCACCGATAGCATGTGCTCTTGTATCATTGCATGGAAATGTGGAGAGAAAGGGTGAGGCTGTGCAAGGATTTAAAGATGCAACAAGCACAGAAAACACATTCGAACAAATTTAGGTATAAAAATGAGTTGAACTGTGTTTAATAGGATTTAAAATTGAATTCCACTATTTGGGAAGAGTATTTCCACTTCTATATAAAACCTGAATTGTTGATTGTTTGGCTTTTCCAGGAGCCAAATGATGAAGGTCCCTCCACATTTCCTCTACATTTTATCAGAATAGACAGACATTTTCTATCTTCAGCTATTGACGGTGAATGAAATGACAAAAGGGGAACAAGATCTGTAGGCTTCTACAGTCAATCAATTTAACACAACAGTTAGGCAAACTTTAGTTTGGGGGTGTTCTGGGTTGGTTTGTTGTTTGTTTGTTTGTTTGTTTTTTTTAACTAAATAAACTACTTCAGCCCATGGGACAGGGGAGAGCAATTCCTCTGTTAGTTAAAACAAGAGTGAAAGTGCATTGCTCAGTCTGCCAGGGTGAAGAAAGAGGTGCATCTTGGACAAAGAAGAGGAAAGACTTAATTCTGATTGATTATATTTGAGTAATTCTAAACAGTCATAGCATTTATAAATAGGATTTCATCCAACGATGCAATCTTCCAGAAAAACTTTATGATTTTCAAAAGGACTGTTCCAAGAACAGTTCTAAACATGCTTCCCTCCATAATGCCATTTGGATAAAGACAGACAAACAATGCATCCAAGCACATCAACACGAAAAATTGCTGAATTATGTCCAACTTGACCAAATACATTTATAAACTTCCAAATTGCAAACATCCAAAATCTCTTCTGCAGCCACAGGTTAACGGCTTCTTTTGAGTGTTGTTACTCTGTAAAAACTGAACACAGCTGAACTTGGAGAAAAGACACGTTTTCAGCATCTTCCAGCGTATTAGCAAACAGTGTTCAAGTGTCCTGCACGTTTTTGCCTTGCGCAATTTGACAAATGTTTGCAAATGGACTATCCCCAGCAAAGCAATCCTTACAGACGGTCTCCACCTGGCAGGACAGGACGGAGATTTGCTAGGCCACCAGAACAATGTTAGAGTTGGGAGGTCTGCATAAATCAAGCCTTCAGTTTTTTCGATCAAACTTTTCCTCTTTCTTAATGACTTCTTTTAAAAGCACCGCTAGGAACTCTTTAATCACAGAACTGCAGTACAACTGATGTCATCCCTTTTTTTAAATTCACGTGTGTAACGCTGTGCATATGAAGACTGCTCAGAAGAGACTGTTCTAGCAATAGGCAGAATGGCTGATAGAACTCTCAGCCTTCTGGAACAGAGCTCACAGCTAGATCCCACATCCCAGCAGGTACAGATATTTTTTCTTTGGGAAGTTCTATCCTTACCGAGGTAGCCTCCCCTGACCCAAGGATACTTCCCTAGCTCTCGCAGGTTTTTTGTATGTGCCCCTTGATGTTGCCTCTAGCTGAAAAGCTGACCCACAAAATGAATTTTCATCAAGGTCATGCACTCCTTACAATACATTTATTTGCCCATTGGTGAAGTATTTAAAAAAAATGAAAACTTCCTTATTGTGAAAGGAGCTAATTTCCCATTTAAATGTAATAGAGAACACGAGGAGATGCAACTAGAAATCTAATCACAGGTTCATAGCTAAACCACAAGCCTAGCAGCTTTCTTTTGTGCCTTGAAGGTCCCAAGCACCCTCTCTTTGCAAAGACAATATATGGCACATCCAAATGCAAATCTATTCCTCTCTTTATTTCTCTATTCAGCTCCCTGGCTGATTACAGGGAGGCATGTGTGTGTGTTCAATAGGTCCTCCTGCTTCTTTCAATAAGTTTAATAATACCCTTTTTATTTATGGGAGCCCAAAGTACAAAGGATGCAACGCAGGAGCTCTGCAAGAGCAGAAAAGAAAAGCAAACTAGCTGAAGATACAGACTGGCAAGGGCTCAGTAATTCAATACTGTTGATTCTATAGAGACCAACTGCTTTCATTATGCATTGATTCTCTGAGAAGGAAAAAGCCCTAAAATTACGAACTTGCAAAGGAAAAGCATTTATACATCTCCTGTGTAAGAGCAGAATTCGCTAAAAAGGGAGTTTAAAACCAGGGCAGTCTGCCAAACATTTCGGACCTGCTTTCAAATAGTTTTCCTCTGGTGACTCTGAACAACTAACCTCTCTCCACATTAAAAAGTTGTTTTTAAAAAACAAACAAAAAAAAAGAACGGGAAATTGAAAAGAGAGGCCCTAAAAGGATTTGACTGAAAGGCTGGGGATCACTGCCTCAGCTGCGAGAACAGCTCCGCTTCCCCCGCTTTTGTCGCTCTCACACGGGCGAAGCTGCACCCCACCGGTAAGCATCGCCGCCTCGGCGCCCGTCGCGGCGGGGACCGCTAAAAACAATACTAATAGAAAATTTTTTGAAATATTCGGCTTATGGCGGGCCGCTCCGCAGCGGCGCGGGGCTCGGACCCGGCGCCGGCACAGCCCGCCC
>WAAD01013613.1:125400-233998 GCA_013389945.1 Fregata magnificens | reverse complement strand
CGCTCCGCCCTGCGCCGGGTCGTGACGGGGGCGAGAAACCACGGCGCAAACCGGCTGGCATCTGTTGCAGGAGCTGCCAGCCGGGGCCTCGGGTAAACGCGGGCCCGGCTCTTTCCCAGAGGGTCCGCCGACCCCAGGAAACTACTTTTTGCCTCTCCCCCTTAGAAGAAAAAATTCTTCCGCCTCCCTTAGGAAAAAAATGGTTTGGAGAGCAGGAGGGCACGGCTGGCAATCCCAGCTTTATGCTCAGGACAGCCCTTTCTATCAGCAAAGCCTTCCCAGGGGGTGGAAGCTGCGTTGGGAAACACTGGGAGTGGATACACCCGAGCTCTTTTCCCGTCCATGCCATTTACTCACGAGGTGACCTTGGGTAAGCCACTTTGCATCTCGGTGACATGGCTTCCCCATCTGGGAATTGAGGGTATTAGCAGGAGTGTTGTGTTGGCAAATTCGTTATTAGTTTGAAGCACACCGATACCATGGTGACGAAGGACACCTCAGCCAACAGCCTGAAGTGCAGTACTGACAAGATTTGCCTCACAATTTCTCTCTCTTCCAATCTCAGACATACAAACGTTTATAGCCCCATTAGAGAAGAGCAAGGGCTTCCTTTTTCTTCCTGGTCGCACTTGCGCTGCTGAGGGGTGATGCTGCCAAGCCTTTCTTCTCTGAGGCTGCTTTCTTAGTTTTAAGAATGGCGAAATGTGATGATCAGAGGTACAAAATGTGCTGCAACCAAGACATTGGGCTGACGCAGCGGTGCATAGTGTTTGGGAAAATCCACCGTGTCCCTTAGCAGAAGGCACATCTGTGGACTACCACAGGTCCTGGGACACAAAAAAAGTGGAAAGAGGGAGAGAGCCAAGCACCAGTAGCTCAATGGCCTGGCAGAGATCAGGCTCTGATCTATTGTAGGGAAGCTAAAATAACAAGCTTTTAATCCCTAGATCATGTTGAACGGGTCAAGTATGGCTCAGGAGATGAGAGGGGACAGAAAAACCTCATTTCCAGTATTTTTTGCCATCATACAGATTTTTTAAAAATGGCATTATGGAATGAGACACCAGCAGCTGTTCTTAAAAGCGCTTGCACCCATCTGCTCTCTTCTTAGGTTAGCATATGTCTCCCACTGTCTTTGGTGCCCTGAGCTGTAAACCACGCGCAGGAGCTGTCAGAGGGCAGGAGCAAGCGCACTGACGCACAGTGCTCCCCTTCAGGGAGAAGGGGAGGAGAGCAAAGTCATCCTATTTACACAGAGGGGGAAGTCCTTGTTTCACTAGACAGCGGGGAATGGGAGGCTTTGGCTAATACCAGTTGGTTTCCCTCAGCAGGGAGTGGTAGTTGTTATTTTAGGGCTAAAATGAGCCTTAAAAGGCCAGAGGCGGCAGAGGGGTTCTCCGCAGCTGGGTCTCTGCAGCTGCCTGGGGGCTGCCAGGGCAGCTCATGTGCGTGCCACGTGTGGGCTGTGTGCCACCTCCCCAGGGGCTGCCCGGGAGATGCGCCATGTCCCTCCTTCCACACTCCAACCACACCAGCCCAGAGGCGGTCACTGCCTTTCCCAAGGGTGTTCCAGCCCTTCCTCCTCCCCAAAAACGAGGTAAAAATAGAAGACAATAAAATGGAAATGCACATCCTTAGGACACGGAGGCAGCCTCCAGGAATGCAATCAACGTTCCTACTTTTTGGCATTGTAGAAGTGTAGAGTTTGTTAAAATAACCCACTTCACACAATGCAAAACAATAAGCATGAGAAATAGTTCAGCGAGGATGACTTCACCCTCCCCAGAAACCACACTGAGAAAGTACAAGAGAACCAGAAAATGACACTGAGCAGGGACTGAAAGGCAATGCAAAGTCACTGCTCAGCCTGGAGAAATGCAGAAAGGAAACCAACTGTCCCGAGCAAGGAACCACAAATGAAAGCTCATTAGCATGCTAAAATCCTTTCCGCTCCAGCAAGTTTTGATAACTATTGATAACACACTTCAGTAATTTCTTCTGCAAGCCCGACAGATGGCTGCTCCTCTGAAGAAATCCCCTTCCCTCTCTCACCCTGATTTTGATCAAGGGACAGGATGACCTGCATGCGCATCATTTGCTTTGGTATCTGCATTTTCACTTATAGCTATAAAATAGTAATATCACCTCAGCTCCTTCCTCGTATTTTTTATTACTAGATCTTAAACCATTTCGCAGACAAGGTGAGTGACATTATCCTTATTTTATAGGTGGTGAAACTGAGGTACAAGGAACCGAGGAGACACGAACAAGGTCACCCTGTCGGCCATCAGCAGACTCCGGAGCAGAGCTCTGGAGCAGAGGAGCCACAAAACACTTACTGTGTTGGATCCAGCTCACGGGACTGGACACTTTTAGCCGTGCACACTGTACTGCTGCTTCTCCCGTGGCCCTCCCCATAACAAATTCCTCGCAGTGTGATCAGTGGAGTAAGATCACGGTAATACCGTGCAAGGGAAGAAGTCTCAGAAAGGCGTTCTGTATTACACTGTTGTCAAGACATCTGCTTCTCAGCTCACTTTAATCACCTATAAGTCTTACTGTGCATGGATACGTACCCATGCCTTTAAAATATTGGACAAAAAAGAAAAGAGATGCAAATTTCTTTCTGAATCAAAAATTGGATTAATTCCACCTGAGGTTTGTCACAGACAAGGATATGATGCAACCTTCCTATCTCCATGTACACAGGCCAGTCCTCTCACGAGAGGGTATGGGCTGTACTGACTGTTAGCAGTCACATAAACAAACTCATATAAATGTAATGTGTCCGGAGATGCAAATAGCTTACAAAGAACAGCTAATTTTCCACTGATTGATACCAGCCTGAGATGTAACTCTTCTTACGGCATCAAATTGGTTGCATCGTCTTTGTAAATCCCTTGGGGGCTCGAGTTTTGGGGGATGAAAGACATTATGAGATGTAAGGTATCACCGTTAGCAGCTGCCATTCTTGTCTATCTAACAGATGGCAGTAAATAATGACAGACTCATCTCTTTCAGCAAAAGTGAGATAAACCACTGAAAAATCTGTCTGTCTTTCGCCTTCAGGGCAGCAAGCCCTCCTGTGCTTGAGTGGAGCAATCTTCTCCGATCCCCGATTACCGCTGCACCGCAGGGTTCACCTTCCCTGGCCCGCAGAGCAAGGCTGCAGTCACCCCTGCTGCTGGCTGCTTCCCAGCAAGCGCTAGTTTTACTCTTCCACTCTCAAACTGGCCAGTTCTGTCTCATTCACAGCCGAGCTCCACTGAAAACCTGTGGACCCCCCTAAATCTCTCTCTTTTACTGAAGGCCAGATGGCTGCCTGCAGACGTTTCCCTCTAGAGCTGTGTATAACCCTGCTCCACAGCTTGGGGCTGTCAGCTCTCACTCCGGTTTCACACCCCTGCACCTTCAGTTCTTTCTTTTTCTCTTCCCTGTGACTCTAAATCTGAGTAGATGCTTGGAGCATCCATTTCTCTTTCAGCCCCATCTGTCTGGAGCTCTGAGACTGTCCGAACCAGTTCCACTTCCATCACATCTCATGTTGAAACCTCCCTTTCCCTCCCCTACTTAGCAGGAGCTCCCTGGGAATTCTGAGAGACTGCAGACAAAAAATACCCTAGAAAAATACGTGAGTTGACTGTACGAGCCTACAGTGCTCTTCCAGCATGCAAATACCTCCATGTCTAAAAGAGTACAGTTACTCTGACATGCGCATCAGTGACATATAATACATCTTCAACAAGTTCATGTCCAGCACGGATGCACCAAGCAGTATCACAGAAATAATTCCTTCCTACTGACACATGCACAGCAAAAAGCTCATTTCTGTAGCTGTGCTGAATGGTGCTACGTGCTTCCCCCTGTAGAAGTCACGCTCCTGGCAGCACCTTGTTTCCTTTCCTCATCCTACTGGCTGAAGTGACTGTCCAGGAGAGAGCAGATTTGACTGATAAAAGCAAATGTTACTCTTCTCACAACTTCCCAGCCTCCACACCTCACCGATGGAAGGAGAGTACTAATAAGCCTCGCTCCTACTTGGAGAGGAGCAAAAAAACAAGTGCTGTTCCCTGAATTCCCATAATACACATTTAAAGAGATATTTGTTTAGGAGGGATGCGTGTACGGAGCATCCTCCAGCACCGTGCAAAGCCATCCTGCCACCCACGCCTTCCAGCTGCTGAAAGCAATTACTTTCCTCCGCTGCTCTCAGCACTAGCACAGGATGCGCCGGGTCTCCACAGGTCACACACAGAAACTGGTTTTTACTTACTTTTTTTTTTCCCCCTGTAAGAAATCAAGGGAAGTAGGCGCTTCCAGCGCAACAGTAGGAAAATCTTCCAAAGAGCTTCTTGAACTGGCCTTGACTGTGCAGCAATTGAAGCTGTTTCCTGATCCGAGTCCTTACTGCCTGTTGGAGATTTGGCTGCCGTGAGGCTTATTTACCCAAAGGTGGGGAGATTAAACCACATTTTCTGGGAGATAGGGCAAAACAGTGTTGGGCCAGAGGTGACTCGTGGGACCTGAGGCAGACAGGGAAATGCAGCCCACAGAGATGGACCAGTCCCGTGGTCAAGCAAGACCTTTGTGGCTTCAAAAG
This sequence comes from Fregata magnificens, assembly GCA_013389945.1. NCBI lineage: Eukaryota > Metazoa > Chordata > Aves > Suliformes > Fregatidae > Fregata > Fregata magnificens. Next base: position 229,398 of record WAAD01013613.1, on the reverse strand, counting down.
AAGCAGTGACCATCTGCCCTCACCACACTTCTATATTCAAAGTGCAGCAAGCGGCTATGACATGCGCCAACCATGCAGCGTATGGCAAAGTAATCTCTGATGGGATGCCAGAGCAGTTCTCAGCCGGAGAATGTGTGGGCATTCCTGGCACAAAGGACTCCGTGATGGATTCCTCAGCTGCAGGAATTACAGCCCAGGCAGAAAGAGGAAAAGGAAACGGTGAAACCACAGTGCAGCAAAATGCAGTTTGGTGTTATTCGCACAAGCCACATCCCAAATGGCTTTGGTAAGTATAATAACACAGTCCCCAAATGGCAGCAGAGGCAGTCACGAAGGGCAGAAGCCAGGGTTGCAGCGAGGATGACAAGGCTGCAGGGCGGAGCAAGGAGAGTGGAGCAAGCAGAGAGGAGGCATCAATGGGAAGACTCAGTGAAAGCATCTTTTTATGGGAAGAGTATGGTTGGGCTGATTGTTCTGCCATGTTACTAATTGCTTTACATAAAGAGCGCTTTCTCTGCAGAGAACGCAAAAGCACCACCTTGGGTCATTCCCCACCCTTTCCATAGGGCATGGGGAGCAGAGGGGCTTCTGACAATGACCGAACACAGGTCCGACCCCACAGCCCCAGAGGCACCAGCACTGCTGGGAGATACTCCATCTGCAAGTCCCAGACTAATGCCCTTTCCTTCAGCGGGGGCAGAGGGTGGGTTGGGCCCATGTAAGGAAGAATTTCCAATTTAGAAACAAACAGAGGCAGTTCCTATTATTGTTAGTGGAATGTCAGCATCTCTGGTCCCAAGCACCACTGTCAACAAACAGGCTCACAAATGCTCCTTCAGCATCAGCCAAAATAAAATCCATGAAAGCATCTATAACTCAGCATTCTCTACACACATAACAAGCTCTCCTTTTTCTTTTTAAATCCAGTCTTGTCCACGTAATTTTAACATGAAGGAACTGGTTGTGGGCTGTGTTATCAAATGAGTCATAATTTTATGTGACTGTAATATGATTTAGAGAATTCTTGGCACACCAGTATGGATATGCATTATAATCTCTTAATCTGGACTGGTAGTGCTGTGTGGCAGTGACTGGAGCGGGAGGGAAGGAACAGGTTATCTGAATTCCTGTCCTAGCTCTGCTCCTGCTCTGCTGTGTGACCTTCGCAAATTAGTTACCCTCCTTCTGTCTTACTTTCTTCATCTGCAAAGCAGAAACATGTCTGTGTCTTAGAGTAGGGTTAGCTAATGTCCACCCAGGAGATCTCAAGAACATTACATAAGTGCAAATTATTATTTTGATAAGGGAAGAAAAGCAGAAGGACTTTGTTTCGGATGCAACAGGCTGATCTTGGGAAATACTATCAGAACTATGAGGACGCAGTCTCTGGGTGCTGTATACCAGTCACAAGCTAATTGCAGATAATGAATGATTTTCAGAAACACAAGGAATAGGAAGTGCTAACAGGAAACCTAGAGATTTGCAAACTGGGCTTTTCAGAAAATGAGCATGATTTCTGATGAACATTGATATGCAGAAGATAAATAAGAACCCTTGAGGAAACCCCCCTCCATCCCCCAAATATTGCATGGTAATGCAGTCTTGACAAGCAACGTTGGGTCAACAGCCCTGGAACTGAGACCAGCTATCATTTGCTGATGGGGGAACCCAGGCAGGGGCAGCTGAAGGAGGACCTGCCACCTCCAGGGGCAGGAGCTGTGTTTGGCAGGTAGGGTGATGAGTGATTAGGATGATGAGCGATTAGGATGATGAGCAGCCACCCTGGAGGAAATGGAAGTGCGTGTGAATCAGGAGCTGTGGACACTCGTCCACTTCAGGCTGGACTAAAAGTACCAGAGTCCGTTCACCCAGTCCCACTCATCAGAGCGGAAAAGTCTGGGATCAGAGTGTGCTCGGGAGATCCAAACAAACAAATCCAGAGCCTAACATCTGCAACTGTTACTCCTGACCCCCCTAAGCTTTCCATTCCCTCTGCTTTTGGTAAATATAAACTGGCCCATATTTAGCAAAGGGTCACTAGGCAGGGAGGAGACTGGGTACCCATTTCCAAAGCTATCCCGTTCCCTTCGGCTAGCTGCCTTCTGAGTCCGTTAAGTCTGGCTTTGTCTGCACGGTTCAGCGCAGTCCCTGGTCTGGTATTAGCAGGGAGCAGTATTTCTACAGGCAAGGAGGGTGCATTTTATGAGACTCAAATACCATGTGAAGAATTTTGGGAGACTGAGAAATCCTGCCCAGAGAGAAAAAGAAACCCATCCAGAAGAAATGAAAAAACCACGATCTACATTTGCTGGCAGGAGGGTTTCTTCTGAGCTCTTTAAAAAGCAGCATGCTGCTGCCAAGGCGAATCTGTCAGAATTGGGACACATCTGGGGTAGATAACTGGCCTTTCCTGGGGCTGACTAAAGACCAACTTTTTCTTAGTAAAGGAATAGAGGTCGTTGTGACAGCCAAAGCAGGCAGACAGCAATGGGTGGCCTCTGGGAGCTCTTTGGGGAAGAGATGACAAGTGAGAAACACAAACATAGGACGTCTGCGTGTGCTTTGAGCTCTCTCACCTGTTACTCATTTCCCCAGACAGGGCAATGACTGAACGGACACTTTCAAATGCAGTAGCTGATAATATTTTACATCTTAGGAGCCCGTGAAACAAAACAAAACAAAACCAAATCCACATATACTACCTCTAACACCTTCTAAACATGGGACCAACTTCTTAAGTCTCTATTTGGGAGTTATTCTCTTGAAATAGGAAGAGGGGGGAAAAGGGGCAGAGGGATACTGGATAGCACAGAAAACTATCAAGGAAAAAAACATCTCTCACTTCTTGCTTGACCTTCCCAATCTTTTCACGCATATTGTAGCAAAAGGGAGTTGACCCTTGATGGCTCGTAGTTAATTTATAAGGGGGAAGCTCTATGCCCAGGGCATGTTCATGCTGCTGTACCAGCTATCCAGGCACAAAGCTGTTGCTTGATGCACTGCGGGAGAGCTCTGCACAGGCCAGAGGCAGAGCACAGCCCACCAAAACCCTGCACCTCTGCTTGGCTGGACCTGCCGTGCCAGGGCTGCACAGGGGACTGTGTGTGGCCACCCACCAGCACGTCATCTCGCAGAAAAAACGCACACAGGGGGCAGCAAGGCGGGTAGAGTATCCATGTAGAAATGAGCAAAGCCGTTTGTTCTGCACACCTCCTGCATTTCATTCAGTGCACCCAGCACAGGCGAGGCGAGAGACGAGTCAAAGCTCTCATGCCAGATGCGCCTCTCCAAGGGCTCAGCCGCGGTGCTCCTGGTTACGGTGAGATCAACACCTGCCTCGCCGCTGCGGCTCTGTGCCGTGCCGCCTGCACGCTCGCCCCTGCTGTCTGCGTGCCATGCTCAGCGAAGGAGCCCGCATCCCACCACCCGTGCCTGCTTTACCCAGAGCTGCCGGGGGGATGGAGTCACCGTAATGTTTGTGTGGGATTGCAGAGGCACCCATGGGGATTTCTGGAGAGAATCCGCACCAACGTGAGAGCAGGCTCAGGATGTCCCACAGCCACGTGCTGCTCTTGGTCTAGGATTCACATTCACTTGCACAGGCATCATAAAGATTGCTGTGTGGTCTAACAGCTCTTCTCTGGGGACTTTCCTAGAGGAGAAGACCCCCGGGCAGCAGCATCACCTAACAGAAAACATGTCTTCGGCTGAGGGGTTCAGGTTTGCCCCTCCTGTGGGCTCCTCTTCCTAGCTTGCCCTGAGGAGGGGGACATGCAGAGCATCAGTTCTGCTGGTACCCCAGTCCTGCACAAAGGCCACTGGCTTGGACAGCGGGAGAGCTCTCTGGAGGACACACATGGTAGCTCCACAAGGCAGCCGGCTACTGAATCCTCCCTCCTCAGGCTTTAGCCTCCCCTCCCTGCTCAGAGCATCTCCTAGAGTACCCCGGGCATGACACAGATACTCCCTGTGCTTGCAGGGCCTTTCTGTTTCGGCCCCAAGGTTGGTGCCAATTCCTTGGAACATCTTCCACCATCAACACCCCTCCCCAAAAACCCACCAGCGCCAAAGCAGAGCAAAGTCTGCCAAAAAGTCCAGCCAAATCAGCACAAACACAGCAGAGCATCTCTGAGCAGAAGGGCAGGAAGAGGCCTCAATGGGCACGGTGGGGCAAGGACGGGGATGGACAGCAACAGCTTACAGCAGCGTTGCCACCAAACACCCCGTGGTTTCAAACCAGAATCCGTGCATTGCTCATATTAAAAAGCCCATTGGTGTAGAGGAGAACCCAAATGAGAGAAACTCACCAGACTTTCCCTTAACTGTGAATACATCAGAGCAGCGTGAACATTGTTATTCCCTTTGTGAGCTCTAGCTCTAGCACTCACAAAAAATGTTATCATCTCCTGTTTTCCACAGATTGTCCTTCCAGAGCTGCAGCATCAAATCCTGACCCCGTGTGCAGAACACTGCTGCCTTTATCCCTAGCTCTGAGAACATGAAATCAAATGACAAAGAATCCAATCTCAGCTGTCCTCTTCAGGGCAAAACAAGACATGATTTATAGATTTATATACACACATGCCCATCTATTCATCCTCTTAGCAAACAGTTCATGAAGTGTGCCTTAAGCCTTTCTGAATCGGGCAATTCTCTGCTTAGACAATCAATCCCTAACTGAGAGTCTGCAGGGAAAGACATCATGTTGCAGGAATGCTGCAGAAGCTGTTGCATATACTGTTCCCTTTGTTGAGAATAGCATCTCTGCCTTGGATATATTTTTTTTCCTCCTTAGCCATTTAGTTTCATGAAACGGGGCCCAGTTCCAGCAGGCAAGAAGAACATAGCTAGATTTTGCTTCTCCTTTCCTGAAAGGCTGAGAAGCCAGATTTAAAAAATGTGCTTAGTGGGCGTTTGGTGGGATGAATTCTCTCCCATAGTTCGGCTTTTTTGAGATAGAGAGCGAGCAACAGTTAAGTTGCATATGGTGCCTGGTTTTTCTTCTGTAGCAGGTAGCCTAGAGTGTTGCCACTTCTCCTGCCATGAAAAAAATCATAGTAGCTGTTTTAATTCAAAAAAATTCTGCAAGAGGCTTCAGGTTAGACCTTTTGTCAAAAAGGCTCAGTGCGGAAATATAGAGAAATTCATCCAGTGCTTGTGTGTAATGAAAAGCAAATTATACCTTGACAGCAACCTAAAAGGCAGGTAGCTCTCTGGGGCATGGCCTGTCTTATTCTCTGCAGTCCAGCACCAAATACAACAGCGATAGCCAGTACATGGCTGGGGCTATTACGCACTCGCCTATAACCATAGTAACAATAATAACCCTTCTGAGAAACGTCTGATTCCTCTCTCATAAGGACCTTAAAACCAGATGTAGCTCTCTTGGACATAACATGGGTGACAGGAGGATCAAAGTTTCTACACACATTCGAGTCTAAGGGCATCATTCAGCATTACTATCCTGGCAGAGCTGGCAGAAAGGACAAATGGGCAACAGGGCAAGTTTCAATCCTTCCCTGTCCTCTGATTCCACCCATGGCAGTGATGGCTCCAGCAACTATCCAGCCAAGCCTTTCCTCTGTATCCCCATTATGGGGAAAAGGTGTTGGAGCTTGGGTGGAGACACCATAAAAACCAAGGGTGATTCCACTGTAACCAGTGATCTTAAACCACTGCAGAATGACCAGTGTGAAGACCTGGCTGACTCACCACACCGGGCACTTGCACACTTGGTTTGCAGGAACACAGGCAGACGGAGATCTCCATGTACTGTTGGGAGAGGGTTAGGAGACCATGTAAGTAACGAACAGGCAAAAGGAGTAAAACACAAAGATTCCTAATGAATAACGTTCCTGTTTCCATGCATTCTTATTAGCAAAACAAAAAGTGGAGAAAACAATTGCAAAGATGTGCTACATCTGCAGAATTGTCTCCAAATTAATGTGCATCCATGCTCTATAAAGCATCAGTGATTCTTAAAATCTACTGATTTTTTTCAGCTGCCAGTTTCAGAGACTTCCCAGGAGATACTGGCCTAAAACTGCTACTCAGCTATTAAATAAAGAGACAGGATATTTTATTTTAAAAAAACCCAAAACACCCCCATGAGACTCAACAACTCGGACTGAAGATAACAGCCCTTCAGCCATGAAACATGGTTTTAAATAGCTCCAGTTACTAAATCTTGCCTCTCTGTTGCATATGTTAGGCAAACTCTTCCTTTTCGGTTCACAGGGAAGCCCTTTTCCACCAGTCGGCTGCATAAATCCATCCTTTTAACGAACGCACACCTCTGCATCACCCAACTTTCTGCTCTGCTTCCACATGGGTCATTGCAGCTGCTGGCACAGGGCACCTGACAACACAGGCAGCGAGTGCATCATCCCAGCACAGCTTACAGCACAAAAATCAGTCAAGAGCAGTACCAGCCCTCCTGGAGATCAGCAATAATGCTGGGGTAGCTGTACAATAAGCCTGGCAATTGTTTTTTCCCTTGAACTCAGTGACCTGATTTATGGCTATTTACCTATATTTTAATTTTTAACAATTTCTAGTAATGAATCCCAAGCCTGAGACTAACTGTGAGAGCAGGGAAGTTCCCCAGAACCAGTTTCTGATGGCAGTGCATGCATCCACATCTGTGCAGGTGTGTGCAGAAAGAGATCTGCCTGCCGGTTCAGGTTCCCCGTGAGTACCATCGAGAGGACCGTCTGCTCAGGCTGCACTTCACTTAGAAGGCTACAGCCCGGTGGGCACTAAAGACAGTGAGTTTGCACCAGTTAAGACCCTACACCTGCGTCTGGTCAGTTTTTCTCCCATATACAAGGCTGAGATCTGAATCTTGATGCCTTTTCCTCTGTGACTTGGAGCGGGATACAGGATTTCTCTCTTCCTTTGAGAGGCACTTTGAGATAGGCAGCTGAAAGACAACTACTACAGCGCCACGTGAATTTGGGGATGTTTACAAAACTGCAGAAATCAGAGCTGTCTAATAGAAAGAGAATGCTGAATTCATTACACCCCCAGATTGGGTTTGGGCTCAAAGAAATTTCAGATGACGGGGATGTTACAAAACTTAATAGGACATTAAAGCCTTTCTTTGGCGGTACCAGAGAACCAGCCTTTTGGCTTGACATTCAGCCCTTCCCTTTGAAAAGGCTGAGCCCCATCCCTGGCTTTGCAAGGTCACAAACGAGGATCACACTGGCAAGTCACTTAGTGCATCCGTGCCTTGTGAGGCACGCACCAAAGGCAGCACAGGAGATGAGAGGTAAGGTAGTGGCCTGGCTTTTCCAAAGCAGCCAGCACCAACGCGTGCCCAAGCTGATGTGCGCTCCTGGCAGCTGACTTTCCCAGGAGAAGGGCTCGGCAATGACTGAAAAACAGCTCTTTCCAAAGGATCTCACACAGACTTATGAGACAAATGAGGCCTCCCCAAGCAGCAATATCTACAAAACATCGCTGTAAGGTTTTTTTATAGGTTTTCCCATTTCAGTGCCCAGGCAGCACATGCAGAGCAGCGAGGTGAGCCACAGCTCCCCGAGGAGGCTGGTGATGTTGGCCAAGGGAGGGACACAGACTCAAGGCATGGCTTCCTTGGCTTGACCTGTGAGGTGATGCTGGGACACCTCAGCTGCATGCACGTGAGCCGGGATGGATCCAGGAGAGCTGCTGGTGCCCCTGGATGTGCTAAGGGATGCGGACATGCATGCAAGTGAACTGAACCACACATTTGCACAGGGCAGTGTGGGGCTGTCTGGACCATCTTGGCCAGCTCAGAGATCTCAGAGGTTGTGGTAAAAGCTCTGCAGCTATCAACTTCAGGAACTTCTTAAAGGAAAGCTGTGTTGATAGGCATAGCATGGGAGAAGTATTCAATCCCTGTATCTTCCAGCTAGTTCAGCTGTTTTCTCCTTGGACCAGCTTCATACTGGCAAGCAGATATGTGGCTTGAAGTCCCTTGGTTGTGGCAGACAGCTTTCTTCATCATGCACCTATTCTAGCTCATCTCACCGGTGAAGTCCATTGGCCTGGACTGAGTTTGCTCAGGGTAAGAACTGCACTGAGTTTTGAGATTAAATCAACAGAAAATCTGTCATTGATTTTCCTATGGCCATGAATTCACTCTATGTATTTTAAAACCACATTTATTTTGAACAGAAGGACCCATTCTTGCAGTGGACTTCGTTACTGAAGGGTTGTATTTAAAGAAAAGAGGAAGCAGTATTTATTATATATCTCCGTACAGTGAAAAGGAGGCAATGTCTCACAATACTTGTGATACCTCTAGGTATTAAAGACAACAGTTTGCAAGAGATCATCTCCACTGCCTGGCAAGGACTGAGCCTGCTGCCTTCACTATGCTCTTGGCTTACACTGGCCCATCCATCACCTGCCTTTTTAACTGGCAATGATGAGGAAATTATGCATGTGAGCAGCTATGAGCACCACAGGGTGTAATTCGTAACATCCCATAGCAAACATTTCTCCTGGTGCTAGCAGGTGTTTCAATCCTTTGTCTGGACTTTTATGAACAGTGCTGCTGGGTATCTCCTTCCAGCTGCTCCCACTAGCTAACTGTCAGCTGTGCGCCAGCTGAAAAAAAAAAACAAACAGGGAGGGTTTCTGGGGCATCTGGAGCAACTCAGTGGGCACTGTCGTCACCCTGCAGCTTGGCCTTAAAGGCTGGTAGAGGAAGAAGGCACAAGGGTGGTAACTAGACCAGCTACTGGCTTCTCATGTTCCCTCAGGCTCAGTGGGTTGTGTTTGTGCTGCAGCAGCCAGCACAGCACGGAGCAACTCATCATGGCCAGGCCTGGGCCGTGAAGCCTTAGGGAGGAGTGGAAAAGGACTGGACAAGTGGGTCACCTGGCTACTGTCACCCCAACAAAGTTCATATTGGTCTAAGCTCTACCCAAATAGCAAGACAGCAGTCCCCGCTTCTTCCTGCTTCCAAGCAAAGCTGTCCACAGCAAGTAACATCATATGCAAGACTTGTCCCTGCAGCTCAAAGAAACAGCAGTCACAAGTGCTCAGGCTGTGCCTTCTCTGGAGGGGTTTTCATGCCACATTTTTTCCCACACATCTCAGTGCTTCAAAAAATACAAACGAGCCTCGGAGCACTCCCAGGAGGTGGTGGCTGTTGTGTTGCATTTCTACACTGAGAAACCAAGGCACAGAGATGTCACGGAGCTGGTCACACACAACCTACTGAAGTCACTGAAAAATCTCCTACTGCTTCAGTGGGAACATGGGTGGTGCCTCCAGCCTTCTCCAGGCAGGGAAGCCCCTGGCACAGCTGAGCAAAGTTTGCTGTTGCACAACCAAGAGAATGGCACCCCAATGAGCAGCTCTCCTGGAGTGTGAGAGGACTCCACATTAGGAAGGAACAGGACTGGAGCTGGCTCCACACAGCATCACCACTTCACAAAACATGCTTTCTGCATCATGGCAGGAGAGGGCTGGCCAAGTCCCCATCCGTTCACCATCTCCACCCACCCTGGTAGAAGATATTTATTCCTAGAATCAGTGGGGCTTTATCAGCAGACTTTGACATACAGCATCTCCCCGCATATTTCCGGGCCACACACAGCCCTGCTCATCCTGGAGCTGCAGCACTCTCCTACCCTGGTCCTGGAAAGGACTCAGGGTTGCACTGCGTACAGAACGGACTCTGGGCTGCCGGCAAGCTTCACTTCAGGCTTCAAAATGACTCTCATCTCTGAGCCTTGTCAGTCCCAGAAGCCAGCTCTCCAAACACCAAAAGGTCAGACCACATAGTGCATTCAGCAACAGTCTCATCGCAGCAGTCTATAGTGGATGGTATTTCTGGGTCTGCAGCCATTTAAAGTCCCTAGCAATTAGAGAGGCAGAGTCCTGAGCCTCTCCCTGAAACAAGGCAAATTGCTGATTAACAAGAAATGGAATAAGGAAAAACAGGACATGGGTTTACTTTCCTTATTTCTTTTGCTGTAATTGTTCCAGATCTGTCCAAGGAAAGCATCCCTCAGGGCTTATCAGAGCAGCCACCACAAAGGAGAACAAAGGAAACACCAATCATTTCCAGTAAATCAAAAAATGACAAGCTTTAACCTTCAGAACAGAGCGGATTCCTGCAAAGGATTTGGCTGCTCTGTCTTTGAGTTTCCTTTTCCCCAGTCCCAGTTTCCTAGCAAAAGTTTCCTCAAACAATAGAGATTGGCATCAAAAGAAGAAAGAAAAAGAATTAAAACACCACCACCCCCTTCACAAATAGGCTTAAAATGGAAAGATAGGGCTTGTCACTTGGGAGCAATTGGTTACTCTTTGCAGTGTGGCAGCACTGAAGGACTCAGGTCAAGCGCCGCAACCCTGTTGTGCAGGTGCTGTACTGTCACACAGGGCAAAAAGATGCATCTTGGCTCCCTCTCCCTCCCTTTCGATGAGTAGGAGAGATGGTAGGGGACTGGGAAGTGGCTACTCGTATCACAGAGCTGTTGCAGAGAATGACCACACACCACAGCAGCCCACTGTGAGGCTAGTGAGCCGCCAGCAGAGTCTGGGAAGGGTAAATGCTGCCCAGGCATCACATACCAGGTGCTCAAAGGAGGGCACAGCCTTCCGCAGACACATACTGCAGCCAGGCACAAGCTCAGAGAGGATGGGGTGGTCCATGCGTAGCTCTGGGAACAGGACACAACCTATCCCTGCTCCTCTCTGGCACTAATTCCCTCTGCAGTTTTGCCCAGCTCATGTGCTTCAGTGTCCTCAGATGTAAAACAGACTTAGAGAGGTCTCCAGAGACAAAAACAGCTAAATGTGGATATTCTGACAATGAGGGATTAGCCCAGACACCATGCTGACCCTCCTCTCCTTTCAAAAAACCACATGTGATGCTGAGCAGGACATAATTCTTATCCAGTGGGAGTCAGCGGGAATTCAGTCCAACCTGAGAATGCACTGGTTTAAAAGACAGTATCACCTAAATCAGGAGGAGTAAATAAACCACACACCTGCACACACACCTGTGACTGTCAGAAAAGACAACATGCAAGGGTAAGGAACCAAGAGATTCCTTGAGAGCCACAGATGTTAGATACAGCTGTATAATTGCTTGGGCTGCTGTAAATTTAAACTCAAGGGCCTCTTTTTCACGGAGGATGCTTTTCAAAACCCCACAGGGAACAAAGAAATCCTTCCTATTTTACCCACACATCTTTCCTCACCTAGGAGGAAAACAGGTATCTCAAAACCTTCTTTTCTGGGGAACAAGACAGCACCATAGAGTCACATCCATGGAGAGCGCAGGTGTGTGACAGGTTGGTGCCATGGACTGGCTGCCACAGATGACCATGCCTCCTTCATTCAGCCCTGACTAAGCACACAGGGGCTGCAGCACAGCCACTTGCTGCCCCATGGCCCTCCACCCCTGTGTAGGGAATCAGCTCAGGCCAACTGGCTGCATCTAAGCACCTGCCAGAAACAAGCTTAGCCCTGGAGGACATGGCAGACATCCACGGGAGCTGACGAAGAGTGTGTACAATGGCCCGTGACACTGGTGTCTCCGTGCATTCACACAGACCTGCTCAGGTGCAAGCAACTGGCTTTACCCACGGCTGCTGCCACCGGAGCTCATCTGCTGTCTCAACGGTCACCATTCCTGGGCCGTGCAGTGGGTCACCATGGCTAGGGTGAGCTCCTGACAGGCTCATACTGTGCGTGCGGCTCTATCCTCCTCTTGTCCCAACTCAGACCCCATTGTTTTACCACCTTTAAATCTAACTGGGCAGTTAACAATAGGAAATATTTGTTCTTGAGACTCACTGGGGAAAATGCCATAGTAGACTGCAGCTGAAGCAAGAGCTATAAAAGGGTAACTTGCTGCTCCCAGGAATGTGCACCAACCTGAATAACAGGCTGTGCAGAAGACTCTGCTTAGACCTTTGCTGGAGCCAGAATTTGAGCAGCACAGATGGCTTGGGCACTGTGCAGGCAGAAGCTCTGGGCAGCACATACGAACGACTGCTCCAGGCCAGTGCAAAAAAACCATGTGTCTCAGACACAGGACAACTGCTTACTCCTAAAAAGATAAAGTGATTATAGCAAAGTGGAAGTTCTGGTATTTTCCCAGTTACCAGAAATCTTTATTCAAGGGTTTATTTAACAGAGGGAAGAACTGGTTTGCTGAAGTGGAAGCAGGTTATTAAAAGGTAAGAGAAAATTATCAAGAGAACACCTCAACCACAAATGCTCTTGCTGAACTGAATTGCTAACGAGGGTGAATGAGGCAAGGACATCAAAGGCTCGTCTTCGTTTCCCCAGTGAGGCCACGGCTATGTCCCCACAGCGGCTGTAGGTCTCCCTAGGAGAATATGACCGCACTAACATTGACTTTTAAATAATCATGCGTTTGCCCTCCTTCAGCGACCTAGGCCATCATAATTATGATATCCTGAGCACTGATAAGGCCTCATGCAGCCTGTTTTGCCAGTTCTGTGTTTGAGAAGTGACTCATGAGCACACTATCAGCTTACTGTATTGTGGCTGCTGCAGCCACCACACCTGCCAAACATGGGGGGAGAAAACCTTCCCTGCTGTTCTGGCACGGGCCCTTCCAGTGTACGTGGAGATATTTTTCAGAACATTTTTTCTTTGGAGAGGAAAAGATCACAGTTTTACAGCTGTGCCATGCTCATTGCAGCCATGGGGTGGATTGGGAGAGTGAGGACAAAGCACTGGTCGGGGTCATGCTCCATTGGTTATGTAGGAGCACCTCCTTCTCCCCCCATATCTCCAGGAGGAAAGGATTCCAGGACAGCTTACATCTACGCAACATCATGCTTTGAGGGATGGTTTCCAAAGACACCTAAGATTCCCTGACCCGTTTGCCACCTGTGTTAACAGTTGACTGCTAGGGTCAAACTGCTAGAGGGTCATTTCTGTGCTGTGGAGATTGGCCATTATCAGAGTGATCCACCCCACTGACTTCCCCATAGATGGGGGACAGTGACCCCTTCATTAATGCCACATTTCCAGGAGGAATCCAGCTCCAGACAAAAGCTGTTCTCAGTGTTGTAGAGGCTGCATCAGGTCGCAGGTTGTCACAGGAGGGTAAGAAAGACCGGGAAAAGAACTTGGACTTTGGGTGATTGACCTGAACACAGCACCCGTATCTCTGGAGTCTGCTCTGATAACAGCCTCTCAGATCCTGACCCCCTGAAACCCAGCTGCAGGAAGAAAGTGCCGTGCAAAGGAACAAAGCTCCCATCCTTTGCTTTGCAGATTTTCCCAATACCAAATTCGAACTGCCTATCCTTCAAATGCCATCATCCCAAAAATCTACCACACCCCCAATATCTGCTGCTCAGAGGCTCTGGATCCACAACCCTGAACCCTTAAAGTCTCACACGAATCGATGCTACTCACTGAGCAAAGCCTGCAACAGCAGGCTGCCAAATCTGTTCTACACTCGTCTCCTTATTCAAGCAAGGTCCTCAGAGGACTTTAATTCCACACTGACCCCAGGCACAAACTAACTGAAGTGAAATAAAACCTCAGGAATAGCTCAGGCTTGTATAGATAATTTGTTAAAGCACTAAACCAAAGAGGTACTTGCTCACTACACGGTTTGGTTTTTCTCAATAATTATGCTGGAGTTAGCCACACCTTTACCTAGCCCTGTTTCTCTGCTTCAGTGAGTTCTCACTGAGAAAATGCTGACTTTTCCCCTGCCAAAAAAATTAATGAAAATGAGGTGAATTCTCTGTCAAAATGTTCAACTACAAGAAAAAAAAAAATCCCACAACAATAGCAAAGCTTTTGTTCAAAAAACTCAGAACCATTGCAGAAAGGCTTTTCTTCAGCATTTCATGTGCTCTGATATCAACTTCGCTGTTGTAAAATCACTTCTGCTTTGGAAATGGTCAACTTGCTGATGTTTCAAGTTGACTCAGCAGAGTTAATTATGCTAATGAGACACCAGCGTACACGAAGAAGCCTTTTCATCATGTCCACACTGAAAATCTGTGCAGCTTTGAGTTTTTGCACTATGTGCTTGCCCTCCCATTCCATCAGCTGTTTAATTAATTAGGACAACTTCAAAAAAACCCACAGAGACAAACCCCTTTGATTACGGAGCCTCCAGGTACGTGCACTGCGCAGCTAACACTCCCATGAGCCCTGTTGCGAACACCGCCGCTGACCCAAGGTCTTGCAGGCTGCAGCTCTCGTGAACGTTCATAGTTGTTCTAACCCAACACCACTGGTTAAATGAATTCATTGTTCTTTTAATCTTACCTTTCTTTCCCTCCAGGTTAGCTGTAACCCAGGTCACTTATCTGATCGGTTCACACAGTTACACACATGGAAGGAGCCAGCATGAGGGCAGGATGAGATCCGAGACTGCGTCTTCCCATGGAAGTGGTGGCTTTTGCCCCTCAAAGCGTAGGTAAAGCCCTGCCCTTAGGTGGTTTGTGTGCCAGCAAAGGCATCTAGTGCAAGCAGTGCGAGAGTGAAAAGTAATCAGTTCCATCACACTGCTTCTTCTCTGTGTGGATCACACCCTGCACAGTTTTGGATGGTGTGAAAATAAATAGTAATTTTTAAAATTAACCAATTTTTTTTTTCTCCAAACAGGACAAATTCCCAGTGAATGTGCTCAGATAGATCCAAAGTGATGCCCCTGAAGTGACTGCACCACATTTTCCTTTGCCTCCAGCTCCTGCGTGTGAAGCGCGTGGCCAGGTTCAAGGCCATGGCTACACACTTTCTCCGGGTTCCCCGTGGCATACATTGGAGCAGGACACAGCCTGTGGCTACCCCAGCCCACCCTGCCCGCAATGCTTCAAAACCTGCTTTTGCAGGACAGCAGCCATCTGCCTTGCAGCAGCCGTCACTAGCAAAGGGCGCAAGGGGCCGAGGCTCAAATGCAGGTTCCCAGTGGGAGCTCACACAGCCACGCTCCTGATGGTGCCTGGGGTGCTGGGGACTAGCCTGTCTCCCTGCCAGGGCTTTGACACACCCTGCACAGCTAAAAGAACTACTATACCCACTTTTAACTTAGTTTCCTTCAAGGCCCAAGAGGAACCTTTGGAGACCAGCTTGCCTGTGTTTGAGCCATCACCCAAGGCTTTGGTCCGTATCCCGGACTCTTGCCTTTGCTCATTTGCATCTGGGTGCAGAAGATGGGATGGGACCGTGAGGTGAGTCACTCCTCTAGTAGTCATTGTCTCAATCTTTAAGAGGGCTGGCATAGAGAAACGATCCCTATTAAGGAAATGCTAATGGGGATGAACCGAAAAGACTCTTCTTAAAATTATAAACAAAAAAAAAATAGAAAGAGAGCGAGCGCAGCTGTCATTTTATATAGATGGAACTCTGGGCTGCAGTCGTCTTTGAAATCACACCCATAGAACTTAGTTCTACAACCTAATTTCTCCTATCCATATTATTCACATGCTAACATTGTTCCCTGTGATTTATCCTAGCCTGACTTTATTTTTCAAATATTCTCTTTTAAAGATGCAAGGCTTTCAGCAGCTCTCAGGTCATGGGGATGCAGTAAAAAGTGACTGAGCAGCGAGAGCAGAAGCTGTGAGTAGCTTGATGCATGAGGACAGAACACTTATGTCCTCAATAGAGAGGAGACCCTTTGGGAGCACGTGTTGGCTCCTTTGATGTGCCATGAGCATTTCAGATAGGGTCATGTCCAGGAAGAGAGGGCTAGGGTAGCTGCCAGGTTTATGATTTCTAGGATGAGGATGGTCTCCAAGAATAGTTCCCTTGTTCTCCAAAGACCGTCAGATGAAGTCATAGAATGGGAGGGGGAAGGGGAGAAACAATACAATACACAGAATATTTGTATGTAAAGGCCCCAAAAGATGTGCTCAAGCCTCTGTTCATGACTCCAAGGAAGAGCAGAAAGTTTGACATCTGGTTATTTCTTTTGTGCCTGCCATGCACTTCAGACTGAAAACTGCCTGGAATTAATAGGCTGAGAGTCACTGCTCAGAGACATCAAAGGGTTCTCCTAATGGGGAAGGAGAAAGCTGCAGATTAACCTGTTCCCTCTCTCCCAGCCAAGGGCTTTCTGCCATTTGCTCACCTTGCCACCGAGAAGGAAAACTAAGATGGCATTTAACCCACACAGCTACTAATTAGGAATGATTGTCTTACATGCTCCTCATCTCTGATGCTTTTAATTACAAGGTGGGGCCCTTAGCTCCACTTGTCTCCTCCCAGCATACGGAAAAGTTGGAGAGAATTAAAACATCTCACCTGGGACAGGTTTCCCATTTTCCCTGAGCCATACTTACTTTGTGTGACTGAGTACTGTATGGACAACATGCAAAGTACAAATCTGCATCTCCATGCCTGACAATTATGGTGTGTGCATTGGCATGTCCGCACATGTGCTTTTGCCTGCATACCAGGCCCGGGTCAACTTTGCTCCAGTTTGCCCCTTTTGGGACAATGATGCGGCTGGTGGGCAAGGACTGGAGACAAACAGCAGCACTTGTATGTGGCATCATCCAGCCTCTGCTTCCCTCTCCAGCTCTCTGCTCTCACCTCTGCGTCTGGGCTCCTGGGCACAGGATACAAAGCGTTCAGCAGCAGTGTAAGATTCAGATGCCTGCAGCCCTTGCTGCTCATTCCCACCCTTGTGCCCTGCCAAAACATGCCTATACCCCCTTCCCCACTTGCTTCAATAAAACTGCCTTGGGAGTCCTGTGAACCAGAGAAAGAAAACTGGTCCAGCTTGCAGAAAAGAAGCCTCTACTCCAATTCACAGTGCAGGTGCAGTCAAGTAAGCCTTGGCACAGGACAAGGAATAATATGGTGCTTCCAGCAAACCTTTTATGATATAAATCCATTGCTTTAAACACAATCTGCAGGGCAGCTCATAGTGGCTGAGCATGATTTGATTAGGTACTAAAGAAAATTATCCCAGTGCCAGAGAGACACTGTGCCTGGCATCACCAGCCCTTGAAGTAAAATTCCCTAACCAGAGCACCTGCACTACAGTCCCTGGGCAGTTCAAGAAAAAGACATTTCCAACCCAAAACCTAAAAACAGAAAGGACACACTTGCAAAACGGAGCCCTAAATGTATCCTTCTGTGGTAGGCAGGATGTGGACATAACCCACAATTGTCAGTCCTTGTTCTTCTTAACCCAAGGCATCCATGCAGCTCTCGCTCACAAACCTGGGAGCAGGCACATGCTTCCTCCATGCTTCTTTTCTGTCCAACTCCCAACGGCAGAATTGGGGTTTAGAAGAGGATTTACTGCTACGTCCTACAAAGTTCAGTGGGAAAGCTGAGGGTGAGGCCAAGTTCTCGCCTTTGAATTAAGCCTAGAAAGGGCCCTTATCGTAGGGTAAGGTCTGTGCCTACCACTGGAGTTCAGGAGAGTTGGAGGTAAAAGAGGAGGATGTATTGCCTCACCCTAAAGGAGTCTGTCTTCATGGCACACTTCCAGAGCTCCGTTGCCTTTTGCAGGTAAGCTTAGAACGGGTCCTTGGTATTAAACTTAAGTCTGTGCATACTGTTAAGGTTAAGACAAGATCAGCAACCATGCCAGACCTTGATTTTTATCATATTGAGAACTAAATACATGTAATTATCCTATTCTTAACCAAGTACTAAACTGAACAGACTGGCTGCTGTCATTCTGAGCACCAAGCATGGATGCAACCCTAACTCAAAGACGGATTAATATGGGTAGCACGCAGCAGAAGCTGGTGTTTCTAGGGGGTCAGATATTTTCCAGGAAACAGCGTTGCCCTCATCTGCATGAGACTTAAGTTGGATAACAGAGTTAACTTTATATACCTATTTATTGCACACTCAGGCTACAAATATGAATTCACGGGAAGCACCAGTGACTCCCACAACAAAGGGGTTTTTCCCCAAAGCATCCCATTTTTAGTGGAATTCAGAAGACCATCTCCTCAGCCAGTTCAACCCATCCCAGCCTGGGAAGCCTGACACCAAGCAGGACAGTGGTAAATACTGGCCATTCCTCAGATGATCAGGGCTGTTTGTGCTGGAGGAGCAAAGGCAGCGCTGCTCTGAGCGGGGCTGGTGCCAGACAAGAGCAACTTGGTGGGGAGAAGAGACTCAGTGCTTCTATGCACATGGCTCGTCATTTTGCAGAGCTGCTTTTCAGGCTTGCTAAAGGTACAATGTTAAGGTAGTCAGACATTCAAAAGATGGATGGATGAGCTAAAATGTGTGGAAAAAAATGAGTGCTGCTCTCATTTCTGAAAACAAGACACCTCACATTTGGCAAGAATATGCACCCAATGTCTCAGATGTTTTCCCTATGGCCATACCTGCTTACAAAAACATCCATGCTGGCTGCAGAGTTTTAGTCTTCCTGCTAGAGAAGAGCCACGAACTCACTACAAAAAAAAACCCATACCACACAATCTTTCCTTCATGTTGCTTTTCCTGTTCACATACAGAGAAGTTTCTATCTGCCACTCATAACAAACCCCAACATACCTTCTCCGAGGCATACTAAAAGCTAATACAAGTATCTTTAACCTTACCCTTTCCATGCACTATTCAAGCCTTTGCATCAACCAGCAAACAAAACTGTCTTCTGGACGCCTGGACCATCTTTGCCCTTTGGGAGATCTATCAGAACCAAGAAGCAGCAGCTTACGAGGGACACATCTGCACAGCTGTGAGACGGCAAGAGCACGGAGATCACTCGACTTCAGCCATAGGTGGGGGTCTGTTGGAAGTCATGTGCCTCAGGGTATAAACTCCACCAAGGTTCACAACTCTTTGCATAATGGCAAGAAGTGGCTATGTGATACTGAAATGGTGTAACTATCTAGGTTTTCAACAGGAAATCTATTTTGGGACCTAGGAGGACGACTCCTTAACCTTCACTCTTGGAAAGAATTGTTGATGATCTCACTGCACGGCTATCAGTGTCCTGGGCCAAATACTCCTTATGCTTTTGGACTTCTGATCAGCTAACAAAGCAGAAGCATGAACTAATTAAAGAAGCAGAGTCTGTGTTTTCTGCTTCTTACAGCTCTATGTTCAGTAGCTGGTACATGACACCTCGTGAGCTGATGCTTGTCTGTCTGTGACCTAAGATGAAAGAAACATTCACCAAATAATCCAGGGGGATGGGAGACTGAACACTCTTCGCTGGGGCTGTTTCAACATATGGAGAAACAAAATCAGTTGCAGAATCCCAGATTCATGGGCAGTAGTTCTCAGGAATGCTATTAGGAAAATAAGCTGATCCCTTCTGGCTGGAAGTATTTCATACCTGAGATGACATCACCTGGAATCTGTAATCTGATTTTGCAAGAGGACAGACTCTGTGACCAAGTTCCATAGGCCTTTTCAATCTTTAATTATGATAGCATATTTAATCCTATAACGTATTTCATAGGAGGCAAGCGACTAAAACAAAGTTGCCTTGGCTTAACACAGGAAAAAAAAGAGTGGAAGTGATTTCAATGTCACTAGCCTGTTGCTGTTTGACTTATGCTCTCAAGAAAGTTTAAGGCACACATGAGGAACATCATTAAAAATAAAGCAAACTAACCTGTAATTTTAAAAAGAAACCTTCTCTTCCCTGAGTTATTTATTAACCAGTTAAGAATCTGTCAAGGCCTTCTTAACTATTAACAAACAGTTATTGAGATCAGGGCAGAATCCCAGACCAAACTGCACGATTTAATGACTTGAGAGTCTGAAAATTATTGCTCTCCTCTGCAAACGTTGATCTGCAGCTGCACACAACCACCTATCCCCCAAATCTCCAAGAGGAGGTCAGAGCTTGGGGTCCTGCTCTCTACAAACACTGCTGCAGGGGCTATTCCCAACACGCCAAGGTGACACAGGAATAAGAAAGCCATAGAAACTTAAGGCAGACAAACACCCAACAAGGATGACATTCCCATATACCTAGTATTGAGAAACATATTTGACTGAGAAAGATGTATGCTATTGCCCATTTCAAAATAGAAAATATACCACTTATCTAGCAGGAAGCCAATAGAAATTACATGCATGGTAGAGCAAACGTTAGGAGAAATAACGACCAGGAAACCAAACCTCTCAGCCTTAAATGGTCACAAATGCTTATGGTTGGGGAAGAAAAATAACAAATGGCAACTGAGAGCCATGACTCTCCCACGCCAGGTGTACAGCCACCTTCTCCATCACAGCCCGGCTCTCAAATCTCTTAGAAAGCAGCAAGTTTTCCACAACTGCTTCAGAGGCTGGAAAAAAAAGGATTGCCTGAAGCAGAAATTGAGGGTATCATATTGTGAGCAGTGTTGGAGAAAATACAGCCAGTCTACGAGAAAAGCAAGTATGTGAGTTTGTATCACAGCTTTCAGAGAGGCAGGTGCTCCTGCTTGTCCCTGGCACCTTGCAGATGCTTTTGAACCTGGTGTCTCATTTCTTTTCATATTCTCTAGACATCCCTCACATCAGGATATTGGAGTCTTTAGGAGAAGCCTACTCCTAGGTACACATATCTTGCTAAATTTTCCTTGTGGCTACAATTTGAATGTTAAATAAAAGTCATATCACCAATAACCAGAGCACACCTGATGTGGTTCCACAACTGACAAGGTTGGAAACCACCCACAGAAATGGTGCCTGCACAGACTGCTGTACGCAAGGGTTGAAACGGGGAAGAGTGAGCAAAGGCTCCCCACGGAGCTGCCTTCTGCCAGCTGCAGTGCCATGCCATTTGCTCA
Organism: Fregata magnificens; assembly: GCA_013389945.1. Taxonomy (NCBI): domain Eukaryota; kingdom Metazoa; phylum Chordata; class Aves; order Suliformes; family Fregatidae; genus Fregata; species Fregata magnificens. The sequence continues at coordinate 208,678 of WAAD01013613.1, read as the reverse complement.
TGAATAAGGACCACTTTGACACCAGCCCGTTTCCACCAGAGCTCACTGCCGATGCAGAATGATGGATATACATCGGGGAGAAAAACCAGCACCTCCCTGCTGCTCATGGGCTCAACTTCTTACCCTCCACCGCATCCTCCCCACACCTGGGAGAGTCTCTCCCTGCCAGCCTGCCAAGACATCTGCCGCTGCTCCAGCCCTCCCTGCCCTGGTCCTCCTGACATCCTTCCCCTCTCCTTTGCCACAGATCACTGCAGGCCATTGCTCTGTGTCTTACTGCTTCCCTCTCTAAAGGATGCTGCAACCAGAGTTTAGCTCCACTTACAGGTGAGACTCTGGGTCCATTTAAGAAGTTATACAGATGAATCTTTGTAGTCACCTGGAGCTCTTTATGCAAAGGCTTCAGAGATGATGGGGTTTAAACTCCCCTACTAAAGCTTGATGTTAACAATTCTCAGGAGATGCCCAGCTGAGAACGTGACAATGCAACCAGTTGGCCCAGTTTCATGTCAGGTATGATAATTGCCTGCATGGGTGGAAAGAAAAACTAAGTGCAATTTGTTTATCACCACATATATGTCTCTATAAAATAAAGGGACTCAGTTCAATACAAGGCTCCTTTGGGCAAGGACATAGCATTTCAGTTATGTCTGTGGGTGCAAAGCACATGTCTGATGTACCATAAAAATAAAGATGTTCTCTTAACCATTATCTACAAAATGCAAAAGTATCAGCATTGCTGGAAAGCTGTGTTTTGACATTTCCTTCCCCCTACCTCTCTCATGGGTATCCTTTGGGCTGGTCCCAAATTAAATCTGAAAAACATTCTCTGCTTCTTCCCTTTTCAACCTCATCTTAGCATTTGGAAGTTTCCGTCCTCTCTGTGGGGCATAAATAATCTTTGACATGCACGCCCTCTTCAAAGCCTGCATTATGGCAAGGCTAGCTATCATGCTGACTGGTAGAAATCTGGTCTGCTGCGTTGTGTCCCTAGAAATTTCAAGAAATGCTATATTTTGGTCACTGAGAATGCCTGTGACAGAAAGCTGAATTTTCACACAGATCCAGCTGTATCTGAGAACTAATGACAACAATCTGGAAGGAAACCTTGCTGCAAGTGTTACTGGAAGGATCTCAGGCAAACTAGATCTTTCAACACAATAAAAAGAAGCCAACTCCCAGCTGCAAGTGGGGATCAGATAAGGAAAAAAAATATTGTGAGTAGAAAAAGCCTTTACATCATCATGGATTTTTTTAGTATGGTTATCCTCGGTTTCACCTCCAAGTGGACATAATCAATTATGTCTACTTTTGGGATCCTTCAGCTGAAAAATGCCCAGCCACACTCCTCTTGGAAAATGGGTTTTCCTCCCCACCGTCTGGAACGTGCTCTTCTGAACTAGGAACAATTACTCTTTTCCCCATTGATTTGATCCCTTTCTACTTGAAAAATATCAGCTTGTGTGACTTCCTCTCTTTCTTAGGGGCCACGTGCCAGAACAGCTCTGCGTCGTTCATCTCCTTTTCCGAAAGCAGCATCAAAACTTCCCATCAACACTAACGACACCCTGGAAACATGACTTTTTAATTAGCAAGGCATGCTCTGCTCACAGAGGAGAGTATAAATCCCACAGGGTCCCAGCGACACCTTTTTGGCCTGCTGTGATGGTCAGGAGAGAACACACCAGGTCAGGATGCTCTCCCTGCCTGTTCTAATTACAGATCCTATAAACTGCTGAAATCACCCAGTCGTATTTTTCCTGCATCTTGGATCATCCCCTGGAACAGAGAGTCAGTGATTGGGACTTAGTTGTTGTGGAGGCATAAGGTGATATGAAATCCAGCTGACAATTTTTGTTAGTTCGGCAAGCACATGCAATGTGTCAACGTAGAAGAAAGGAGGGGAGCTGCAAAGTAACAAAGCAGTCGTTTTTACAGTCATTTTCGTAACAGTCGCCACATCTTCCATGCGCAGTTTCCTCCAGGCTCTTTATTAATTCTGCTCTAAGTGATTGTCGCTCCCTGGTTGCTGCCGTCTCTCACACAAATACCCGCATGAGAACACTTTTCTACCTTAACATCTCTCTCCTTCGTAAATGCCTTCAAAAAACAAATTTCTTTTTCACTTACATTTTGCTTATGGGTAGTCATCAGAGACGTTTATCTTATGCTCCTGCTTCTCAGCAGCCATAGTCATGCCTGGGGCAGCTGGTGGATTTTTGCACTTAGGTTTGTCCCATGTCACTCACTCTCCTGCGTGGAGGCCACCTACCCCTTACTACAGCAATTTACATTTCACCCAAGGCAAATATACGCTTGGTAACAGCACGCGGGTACAGGTGAGGCAGCACGGCCCCACGGCAGCCACACTGGACACCAAATGGTGTTTGGGGTGTAACTGCTTGAGAAAAGGGAACAGAGAACAGGAGGTCCTTAGCAGGGACTCAGTGTCTTCCCCAGATGCTTGAGAAGAAAGTGCCAATGTATCCACCTTTGCCACCTACTTAACTGTTCGGTGTCCTCATCCCATCTCAGGGGAGACAGCAGCTACCACCACCTCACTGCGTAATTAGCCGATGACCTCAAGCATCAGTTCTTGGAGAGGTATGTTAGCTACCACAACTGTGATGCTGCTCTTGGGGCAAAATCTGACCTCAGCTACATCTGTGCAACTTTGGAGATGGTAGCACAGTGTGAGTTTACAAACCATAAAATCCTCATTTGTGGAATATATTTTAGAAGACAGTTACACTTTCCTTTTTTCTTTCTAACTTTTACCTCAGCTTCCTCAGGTGCATTCATGTTCTCTGTATATGAGACGTACCTATCACTGGGGCTCCAGACCACCTTCTCCAGGTGAGATCAGTCACTCTTTTCTAGGGTGCCCGTTATTTTATTTAATTAAGGTTTTGCAGGATAACTGTCAATTCTGTTTCCTTAACTGAAAATGCATTTTATTAGCCATTGCCTTTCAGCTTTCCAGTGGGCAATGTTGAACAATCCTGAACTGGCTGGGGTTTGTCCCAACATGAGCTACCCCTCAGTCAAAATATTCTTCCCCAAGAGAACGCAGCATTACATTCAGTGAAATAAATTGTCCCATTGACTCCAGGGTACCTACACACACTATGCATCTGGCTACACTATCTGCTAGCTAGAAATATGGATGGACAGGTAAAAGGCACATGACTCCAAGGCATCTTGACAATAGCCACCAACTTGTATGGCTCTTCTTTACTAGAGTTTGTTTGCCTCTTGGTCATAAGCATTAAAAATTTTATCTTCCTCTACATAAAGTCTTTGGGAGATGAGGATGCTAATGGAACAAAGATAGAAAGGCCAAAGTTTCAACTGCCAAAGTCTCACAGTTCCTGAGGACAGAGTCTAAAACCAGTTGGAGCCCACATCCTGCTCCCATTCCATCAGGATTAACCCCAAGAGCTGTTCTGGTCACTGGAAATTTATTTTTTTTTTTTTTGGTAAACAGAAGGAAAAATTAAAAGCAGGACCAATGTCAGTGAATTTCCACTATTTTCCTGGATGCTGTTAGAGGTTAGTTCATGGATGTGGGATTCAAGAATACCAGATCAATCACAGATGCAATCTGCAGGGTGAGATTGGAAGGGAAGCTCTAATTTACAAAGCTGGCTGCCTCCAGGATCTGACCTCCCATTTGGATATCTCCTAGCTACATTGGAGGGTAGCAGACGGGGCCTTTCCTTGGTCTGATAGCCCAGCAAGTAAGTACTAAGGCAAAGAAAGCTCACAGCTGTTGTGACAGAGAAGGAAGAATCTGGAAAAGCAAGAAATCTTCCCCCCACACCCTCATCCAAAAGGACTTTGTGCTCATTAAGTCGGATTTGGTGACAATTTCCAAAAGCATAGGGTCACCTGGGAGACACTAGGCAGAGATACTCATCACCTTGCTGCCTTAGTCACATCTGACACTGCTTATGAACCATAGGATTTTACAAGGTATTGAGAGCTAGTGCTAGATGATCTCAGACCATTCCTGATTTCTTCACCAAGACAAATCTTTTTGCGATATTACTGATATCCTGGACTCATCCCCCTATACAGGATGTTGGAATGGCTGTGCAGCCCCATGAACAGCTGACCCTACCGTCTCTTTTCATGAGCCTTAGTCACTTTATTTTAACAAGAATTCCTGGTTCGGTTCATGGATCTATACAATTGTGCAAAGCAGTCAGGAAGGTTTGCTTGAAACTATGTAATTGCATCATGCACCCTACAATATTACCATCCACCAAGCACCTGGAGCAATGATGTTCAGATTTTAGCCCTACAAACACCTGTACATCCAGTTGCAACCCTAGTTTGTCTGTTGTTGCACAGGGATATTTTCTATTATTTGAGAGTGGGTCTAGATCTCAGCGATCATGGTATTATTATGCCCCTCTCTGCCTGGTACACCATAAACTTCTGGCTCTATACGTATCTTGCTGTATGCACCTCACAATGTTAACCTGTTATTGAGACCTTTTCCACACCGCTACACTCCAGCCTGCTCCATATTTCATTCTGCACTGCAACTTTCAAGGTGCTCAAGCCAGGTTTGGGTTGGAAACCACCAAACAAGAAGCTATCATCAGAAAACCCACTTCAAATCACCCTAAAGCGCTAATCACACAGAAAGAAAACTATTCTCTCTCAAAAGCAAAGTAATAGCAATGAAACCACCGAGGCCCATGAATACAATTAACTTGCATTTAACATACACATGCATTTGCCAGAATCACACAGCCATGTAAAGTTCACATACCTTTTAGACCTTCTGTTGAGGGGCTAAAAATCCAGACCTAAATTCAGAGGCAGATTGCAGACTATTCTCTGTGTTATTTTTACTTGCTTTCTAGTAAGAGAGATCTTCATCCATCAAAAGAAACCCCATTTCTGCACATATTTATTCCTAATCCTCTGCCAGGACTTCAGAAAGCGTTGCTGTGGAGACCGGTGAATGGTCATGAGCTCCAGCATGGAATAAAGAAGAGGACTAAGGTTGTGCTGGCCACCACTCTGGCTGCCATGCCGCCGCAGGGTGTAAAGAACTGCCTTTTGGGAAGGAGGTGCTGGGCTGATAGGTGGCATTTGGGACTGAGCAGCAAGGACAGCTACCCCTGACGCAGCTGGGCAGAAAGAGTTGCTCTCAGATGGCCCCATCAGAGGCCCAGGGTTCATAGTGGGATAAAACTTGCACAGCTGCAGACCAGAGGTCTGAGCTAACACCCCTTGAAGTTAATGCCAGGCTTTACAGTGGCTTCATTGTGCTTTGAATGAAAGCAAAAGGCAGATCGTCTCCTTCACTCCAGTCCTTTGAATTACCAGACTTTGTCTGAGGGGAAGAAGAAACCTGATTAAATTTCCTGTTAGTAAAGAGACCAAAGGAAACACGGGTTCTGAAACTCTCTCAGTCTTTTGGGTGAAGTTGCATGCCTTTACCTCCGTGATGGTGTTCAGATCTGGAAAAGGAAAGGGAGGGGAAAAAAAGATCTTCTTTTAAAGATAAATTTCAAATCAAAACCCATGATCTTGTTACCTAATCCTAGGTATTTAGGATGTTAAAAAAGACAGACTTCTGTGGGTGGAAATGAGCAAAAAGATCAACTGAGACTCCAGTTCCATGTAGCTGTCTTCAGCAGAATATAGCATGAGAGGAGAAAAAAATTCCCCATGCAAGAAATACGGAAGATAAAAGCAAGCTGGCTAGGGAAGAGAATGACCCTGACACCAGAAGATCATCTGCTCCTTAACAGTAGACTGAAGGCTATACAACTTCTTTTTAAGAATTACCATAGACTAGGAAGTATCTCAAATGACCCAAAAAGATATATAAAAATATATGCATATAAACTATATATACACACATATATATATATACACACACATAGAGAGAGGCTATATATAAGGACAGATCCCTGCAGCCTTTAAGGCTTAGAGCCAATTCACTTCCTGCTGTGCTCAGTCATTGAAGCTCCCCAGCACTTAGAACTCCAGACTTGCTAAAATTGGGTAGCTCCAGATCAACATTTTAACTAAATCCTCTTTTCTGAAGAAGCAGAATGCATCTGGGACCTCAGCTGAAGACCCGCCTCTTCTCTTGGCACACAAGAGTAGCTCATGGGAACCACGAGAACCATCTTGGATGTTCCTAGATAAAGGATGCACTCTACGAAATGGGATCTGTTGCTTAGGTGAAACTCAATTTCACATTAAAAGCAGAAGCAGCTGTCTTCTACTCTGTATCATTGGAGCAACCTGTGAGCCCCCTGCAAGCTAGCTGATGCAGCCCTGCCTCACATGGGTTTGGGATGTCCCTAGCTCAGATCATAGACATGTTTCAGGACTGGGGCAGCATAGCCACAAGGCTGCATCCTGAGGCAGCTGCAAAAGGCCAAAAAATTAATAGGTCAAAACATACCCAGTCACAGGCTCATTTTCAATGATGGGCCTGCTGTTTTATTGGTCATTGCACACCCCAGCTCCTTAAAGTTCAAACTGTTGTGATGGAGCCAAAACTGTGCTATTCACAAGCCCAGTGGAAGACTATATCAAGTTCTTCCATGGTTATTAATGGCACTGGGTCCAAACAAGGGCTACTGATGACATTTAGTTCATTGACACGAGATTTAGTGAGACAATGGTGCCTTTCTGCAGCCTTACCAGAGTGCTACTGTCAACAGCAAGGGTAGGCAGAGGGGTAGCGAAAGGAGCCTTGCAACCACCTGAGACATTTCTTTGTCAGTTCTGCCCTTCAGAAATGCTGGTCCTTTCTTCTCCAGCACAACCCTATCCCACCCAACTCTACTCCACTGTAAGTAAAGGCCTCTTTTCTCCCTCATCCATCTCTAAGCTTCGTGTATGTAAGCTTTCTTTCTCTGCATTTATCACTCGAGTGCGACTGCTCAAGACACACATAGATCCTATTGCTTGTGTGAGCCACTGTGATTCCTCCCTCTGACAGCAGAAATTGTGGAGCTGAGAGGGGATCCCTCCAAGCAAGCCAGCCAACACCTCCACCCCCACGAGTCTCTTGCAAAGATGCTACTGTGCAGTACAGAGGAAGCGCATGGCCCCGCCACTGCTCTCCGCAGAGCACGAAGCCAGTTTTTTCAGCTCCGAGGGACATCCCCTCCTCACCCCCAGGGAGATGCCACAAGAAAGCGTGAGGACTAGGGAAGACACATGAAGGAGATGACAACCTAATTGGTTTTTAACCTGCAAATTCTGCGATCCCCAGGTCTAACAGGAAGGAGAGTCTCTTGTTCCCTTAGTTCCCAGCCTGACAATAATACTGACATATTTTCCCCCCTATATTTAGTGGCCACATTATCCGGCACTAACGTGTGCTGTCAGGAGTAGCTCTGTTAGATGACAGAACAGTGGGTATGTCAAGTTCTTCTCCGTTTGTTTTTTTGGGGGGGTTTTTTGGTTTTGGGGGGATTTTTTTTGGAGTTTTTTGTTTCGGGTTTTTTTTGTTTGTTTGTTTTTTCCTCTTCCCTTCTCCCCAAAACACTCACACAATTTCTTGCAAAATAATCTTATCTCCCTCCTGGGCAGTGCTATCAGCTGTCATCTAGCATCATGTGCTTCTGCCTTCGCTGGATCGCTTACACACCCCACACCACTTTCCCCAGGTCTGTCACAGTTATTAAAACCTTGTAACAAGCTGCTTTGCATCTAATCCCATCTGTCATCAGATCCTGTTTAAACACCAAGAATTACCACTTTAATGGTAAATTTTTACTTCCTAAGGCATGACAGCTTTCTTCCATTGATCTCAAAGCGTTCTGCAAGAGAAGCTGAGCATCCCTGAGCCCCTTTCTCTGTGTGACATACAGTGAAATAGGGCAGCCCAAGCAAAACGAACAATTCAATGCCAGGAGACACAAGAGACCCAGCTGAGATATCCCAGCATTGACTTGTAACTATTACATCGAGCTGCCTAGAATATGCAAGAGCACCTCTCTGTTTCCATACAGTAGGATGCAGGCAGGATAATAGCACATAAAATCTGGAAACACCACAGGTCAAAGTTTGAATGCATGCACCAGTCAGAAGAACACACCCTTTTCATGTCCACAGAGAAGTGATGTTAGCCCACACAAGCACTCTCATACTGCTAGAACGTTTATCCGAAGCCTGCGATGCAGGCTGCAGTGGCTAAGCCCATTCGGGACCCCTGTCCCTGGGGCAGTGCGTAGGNGGGGGGAAGAAAAAAAGGAAACTGCATTTGTTGTTATTCATTAAATATACTGGAGCTGCCTTATGTGCTAAGTGTTCTTACCCTGACGAGCTTACCAGCTAATTAAAGAAGACTGATGAAGTATGATACAAGCAATGTGTTAGTACATCCAAACTACAAACGGAAAATTGAGGTAAAGAGAGCGTACATATATATTACCTACACGAAATACAGAGAGCGCATGAAGTTCTGTAGGAAAGCCAGCCCCATTCCTTCAGATCAAAGCACTCCTTCCTCTCTTTGAAGCTCTGCACTAGAATGACACATTAGCGATGTCCTCCTTGCCAAACTAATTACCTGTGTTGTAATGCAGGCCAACAGATTTGAGGAGTCCAGGATTACTGATCGGTGAAACTGGTATCTGGTAAGTACTAAAGCTGGGAAAGTTTTGCCAGAAATACAGTAGAAATTGTCCCAGCTGAAATACTGGCCTGGGGCCACTTTTGGAATTGAACTTGAATCAAGCCTTCTGGAAGGGCTTATTTATACTTACATGGGACAATGACACCAAACACTGGGATACCACAAGACAGCTGGTTCTCATGGAGTTTTCCATCCTACATTTAGGATGTTCAGACTGTCCAATGATCCAAAGGCCTCTGAAGGAAATCCAACTCTGTACCTTTTGGGTTTCCTCCAGCAATCAGCAGGAGAAACAGGGAAACCTCAAGTTACAACTCCAGTTCCCAATAGTCCATCCAGATGAAAATGTCCCAGTTACATACTTAAAAGACCAAGTCAGAACCTGTGTATCGTAACTTCAGCCAAGGAAGGGAGTTCAGATTCATGCTCGGCTGTTCAGTCCCTACCCTACTTTTGTGTATTAATTACTCTGCACACTCAAAATGCTAGGCACCTAAGTGTTAGATACTACTGCAATGAAATCCTTGGCATCCCTACCACTGGCCATAAATCTTGTGAACAAATTCATTGCGATTTAGCTCCTACTTCCAGTCGGAGCTGGAATTCTCACAGGACAGTGTCTGTCAGGAGCTTGACATCAGAAATTGCAGGTGGTTATGAAAACGGAAACAACAAAGAAAAGCCAATCTAGGGGGGGGTTGGAGGGGTTTTTGTTTGTTTGTTTGTTTTGGGGGTGTGTGTGTTTTGGGTTTTTTTTTTTTATTCAGACTTCTCAAGAGATTCAGGTCGAGGCTGATTCATAAGTCTGGGCTGGTTCCTGCTTTATCCAAATCTGCTTGCCCTAAGCACAGCAAAAGGGCTGGATCCTACTTTCACTGACTTCAAAAGAAGGAAGATCAAGCCCAATAGTCACATTAAAAACCACAACACATGTTAGATCTTTGGATTCTGGTTCATCAAGCCACATCCTAAACAAGACTCCATCCAGCTTCAACGATGTTTGGACAAGCTGAATCACAGTTTGATATTTAACCAAACTATTTGATAGTTCAACAGCAAAGCTCCTCTGATCGCAAGCAACACCAAGTTGCCAAGTTTTAAACAAGAGTGTGGTGTACAACCCATCTAATGCAGAGATGGGACGGGACACAACCTGTTCCTCACCATGCAGCCTTTTGCACTCGCAACATCAAGCTTGTGGGATCTTTCCCTGTGGAGGGGAACAACCTGCTCCCCCTACTGAAAGGCAGGGAATGAGGTGGCACCAAGCCAGGAGAAGGATTTGGTGGAGTGGCTGCAGGGCAGGTTGGACCAGCTTGATGCTGAAAGACAGACAGAAAGACAACCAGCTGGCAAGCGTGCTTAGGTGGGGAGAGTCATGTTGTCTGTGTTTGCCAAAGGGGCAGAGAATAACACATGTTCCTGTGTCTTGGTGGAAGGGAAAGTTCCCAGAAGCTTGCCTCATCTCTCTTTCTATTCTTAACCCTTCTCTGGCACCCTCACAAGTCTGGGTATTGGTAGAGGAGCTGCTCTGCAGAAAAACAATTCAGAAAAAACAGCCCTCCCCAGCCTGGAGCCTTTTTGTCTCTCCTGCACTGGAAGGGCGATAGCTGAAATGGTTTTCCCAGTATGACGCCACGTGGACTGACCCCAAAAGCCTTGTTTATAGAGAAATGGGCTATGGATCTAAGCAAGTCACAAGTGCTTTCAGAGTAGGGTCCTTGCCTCAGCCAGAGCTGGGGGAAGCTCGCTCTCCTCCATCACCCAGTTAATTCGCCTGTTGCCGGTCCCCAGCTCAGTGAGCTATCTCATACATTGCAAAGACCAAGACGGTGTTTCAGAGAATGGAAAGACTCTGATAAATATTTACAAAACCAAAGGAAGGTGCACTAGCTCTGCGCTTCATCTGATCCAGTGCAGCATTATTAAATGGAAAATATTAAACTGTGCCCAGCAGTGTAAGAAACCTTGTGTGTGAAGGTATATCCATCCCCTGGTCACAACTACAATCTGTAGATATCTAAAGGTCTGATTAAATGTGTCCACATCCAAAAAGTCATTCTGGTAGCATGGATCCCATTCCTCATCACGCTTGTTCCTCTCTCCCCTGGGCTGGGGCAGCTTTTATCCCACAAGCAGGAGCAGCTTTTATCCCACAAGCACAGCTCTTGCCGACCTGGCTTTGAGCAGATGTAGGACTTGAAGGTCTCCAGAGGTCTGCCAAACTTGGTGACCCTCTGCTGCTGTGAATCACATCCAGGTACTGCCTTGCATCAGTGGTAGAGGGATGCAAACCCTCAGGTCTGAGGTAAAAAAAAAAAAAAATCCTAAAACCCATTTAAAATTCCCAGGGCAAGAAAAAGGTTTTCAAAGCAACAGACTTGAAGGGGATTTTAAAAGAAGGGGTTGGGTTTTTTTCTGAGAAACAAAAATTCTTCTCCCTCTGCTTTCCTCTGCATCATTCCCAGGTCACTGCTGAGAGATACCGTCATGACAGTGAATTTGACCACAAGGGCTGGCACAGTCCACGCTCTATTCCACCTCATGTTTGGGTCAAGCTGTAAATCTGGAGCAGAGACAAGAGGTCTTCAGTCTTTCCTAAATACCCAGCCACGGTGATCAATGAAGCTAGAAAAAAAAAAGCCGTGGCAGGATTGAGGGGAAAACTTCACCCTGCCTTGGAGGGTAATTTGTATAGGAGCCAGACTGGCCTTCAGGGGCTGTGATCTTTCAGTCTCTGGGTTAATCGCAGCTTTTTTCAAATTGAATGGAAGTTTCCAGCATTTGTCATTCCAGCTTGAAAAATGTAAACTGATCCCTTGGTTGGTTTCTTCTAAAAAGCTTGGAAGACTTCAGCTTCCTGCAAATTAGCTACAAAAACTGGGAGGGACAGGAAGATAGGGATGGCAGATTGGGGCACCGTTAAAAAGTTAACAAATATAAAAATCCTTTTTGTCTCTAGACCCAAAGGAAGTTTACAACAGATTCTCTTCCTCCACTACAGATGGAAAGCAAGGAACACCTGGCAGGGCATTGAGGAGGGGCAAGCAAGGCACTGGAAGAGCAAGAAGGGGACCCATTCCTCTCGCTCCCTGCGTGCACTGTCCAAAGCCTCACTAGACCTAAGGAAGGAGCAGAAGGAGGCCAACAAACCAGATAGTTTTTGAGTCCATGGCTATCTCAGAGGGAGCTGGAAGAAACAGAAATGGATAGAAAGATAGAGAAGAGGTTAAATAGTGACCTCCTGTCCTGTCCCCCTGCACAACAAAAAAAAGTCGTGGCAACCCAACAAGGCTGTGCCAAGGAGCAGGCAAGGTCTGGTGTGCCTGTGCTCGTCCTGCTTGGGGGTGAGCATGGCTGAGGGGAAGAGAAAAACAAGGTACCAAGGAGGGTACAATTCTCTCCAGGTTCACACGTAGCAACAGTACAAGTTTCTATAGCAACACCAGAATTATTTTTAGCATTAGTCATATTTTAGCAGTAGCAACCCAACACAGAGCTGGGGTGGAGGGCTGTGTTTCACCCCCTCCACCACTTTTTCCTTTCCTCCCAGTGATGCAGAAGCACACCCTGACAACTGTTTGAGTGCATATACACAAACCAACCATGCCTACAAATAAAGTCAAAAGGGGGGGGCATCAGGCAGAAAAGTCCTTTTTTCCCCCCCCATGAGGCTCCTTTGACGATGTCCCTTCAGCAGGGGCTCAAAGCCCTGGTGAGCTGCAGTTGCCAGTGACAGTGGGGCCAGACACCCAGCCCACAGAGGATGTTTTCAGAGTGTTCTTGCAGCTCCTTTCAGTCTTGATGCATTCTATAAACATACAGGAGAGAAGAAAGGAACCACGTGTCTTTTTTGCTGCAGTGTGCCATGGCAGCAGCATAGGGGCTGAGTAATGGCTATTATAGATGGGCTGTGTTCAGAGGGGTGCTTCTCCATCACATTGGCTGCAGGCCTTTGTGGCAGGAGGGGACGAAGGCAGCTCCTAGGTACAGGAGGGTGCAAAGTGAAAGAAAAGCTGCAGAGCACGTTCCCCAGCACTGGGGCCATGGGGAAAAAATGCCCACGTTGCTGAAGTGCCCAGGTGTGCTGCCTTGGAGAGGGGGAACAATAGGATCAAGTACAACCTGCAGCTAATATCTTTGATACTGCAGATATACAGAAGGCCAAACAGATACAGCTTTTCAGCTCTGTTAATAAGCAAACATCTTCCATGATGGCAATCCCTATGGCCGTCACCAGGTGACCAATTCCTTTTCCTCTGGAAATTCTCTTTCTTGTTCTACAAAACCTAGCGCAACACAAACGACAGCCTTGCTTAACTGTTACAGGAGCCAGCAACAAACAGAGCCGATCCATGACAGTCTTGGCCAAGCAAAAGCAGGAATACAAATTATAACATCTCCTAAGTATCTGTTATCCACCCACACACCCACACGCAGTTCCTATTGCCACTCAGAACAACCCAAATCATTCGCAATAAAAATGTGCGCAGTGATAATTAACAATGTCCCTTGCATGCAGTTTCTTTCATGCAAAGAAAAGCCATTGGTGCTTCACAATTCGTATTGCCACTGAATTGCATGCAGCTTTTCATGGGTTTTAGCCCTCCCTTCTAGCCATACATGCATACCCACAGGAACCAAGGCAAATAGCTCAAACATCCAGCTGTGGGAATGGAGTAGGAGTAGTCCTGCTGGGGTATGACCAGTAAGAGTCCTCAAGCCTTAGTTTCCTGACCTGAGGAATCTTCCCACAAGCACGGTGGCAATAAAAAGGGATGGGAGAAAAGGCAAGTGGGCTGACAAAATTATTTCATCCCTGTCAGGGGCCACAGGAATTAGTCCACATGCTAATTCCCACCATGCTGCTGAGACTCTGCCAGCACTACCAGGAGTGGTGGGTGTCTGGGCATGCCCCAAAAACATCCTGATCACTTCAAGACACCTGCTCGTCCTGGCACCTCCAGGCAGGACCTGGTTGGGCTGCCTCGGGCAGCTGAAAGCACGGGGGTACAAGGCACTGGCTGACATCTGCGGCTCTGCCCTTCTTGGTGGTATGCTGTGTTCGCTGGACATCTGCCTGCGGTCAAGTCAAAAAAAGGGAATGGAATCTTTCCCTTTCTATGGATCTTGACATACCTTAATTTATCACATAAGTATTTTATTACACTGTCACTTCCAAGAGGAGGTGAGTCTGGACTGCCTTTCAAGCTGGAAGCAGATAGGATGGTTCCCAGTCTGCGTCTTAGCAGTGTAATAATAATGTCCTTTATGGAAACAGCTGCTAAAGAGACAGTGGTGCATTGGGCTTCCCATCCTCCTAGCTGCCTGCCTGCCTCCTTGTGCTGCCAGCCAGCGGCTGTTTTTTCCGTGGCCCATGGATCCCCACCTATCCACAAAGAAAAAAAAAAAAAAAAAAAAGAGAAAAATCACTTACTATACAGCAGCTTACATATTTAGCAGGATCCACTAAAGGGAATACCTCCACTAGCAACATTTAAGAATACACAAACTAAACCAGCTTTCAAACCCCCATCAAGTGAGCCAGATTCTGATCACATCCATGGAAAGCAATCTCTGTTTGTTCTCATCTTGAGAAGACTCACTTCTGCTTGCTCCTGAGCCCGTACCAAATGAGGCTCACTGTGGAGCCCTGCAGAAGACCAGGGAACCACTCCTGGAAACGGCCACATCAGCCAGCTGGGGCAGGAAGCAAGTTTTCCACCTTTATTTTCCCCGCTTAATACAATACACCGTCTACATCACTGCATTCAAATGGCCACCTTGCTAGCTAGCAAGATGGGACCACCACTCATGGTCCCCACCACCACTAAACAACCTGATTGTCCCTGGCATCTTGTCCAGAGGAGCACAACGCCCAGAAGGACTGGAAAAGTTGGTCCTTTTTTGCCCACTGACTTATGTAATCTGTGGATCCCCCGCATATTCTGGAACAGGCAGCAAGTACAAATGCCCTTGGGGAAAGGCCAAGTTTGTGTTGTGAGTTAATTGCCCGTATCCACGGCATCCAAAAAAAACACAGAAGCTCCTTAGAGACAAGCCTGCTGCCTTGTAAAATTATGGATGCTGTTTTACCACTTCAGTAAGTACTCCATGTCCCCAAAAAAGGGAAGGTTGATTAAAACACTTTGCTCTTCAGCCTTCGTCCATCTGCTAAAACACACTGATCTTTCCCCAAGAACACTTCAGCATGAGCCAAGTCAACGGGAGCAGAAAAGACGGGAAAAGCTCGGATAATTGGACTGTCACTGCCATAAGGGAACTGTATGAGCTGGGAGAGAAAAAAAAAAGGGCCTTGTGGCTGCCTGCCAGGAGGACTGTCATACCCACAGGTGAGCTAATATTAGACTCTGGGAATGGAGACAGAATAGGCGGTTTGGTCTGCTCCTACACTGGCTTCCGCACGGCTCTCAACACCGGCTCACAGTACTCAGCCCTGCACATCACTTCATGTTGGGAGCATGTTATCCAGGAGCTATTTTCAGACTGTGACAATGAAAAGCAGAAAGACTTGCAATGCCCAGCTGAGTGGCAGCCAGCAGAGCTGCTGTCGTCACTGTTTGAAATCCTCAGCACCTGCCACCTCTGGATTTGGCATCCCTCCCAGGATGATAATATCTGCTTTTCTGACTGTATTTTGACATCTACCTGACACTGAGTTACGTAAAACCCCATGATAAAGAAAACTTCACAGCAGGACCCAGAGAATTTAAGGATGCTCCTGCTCTGGAAGACAGGGATCACTCCCTTTGAGCCCTTGCCTTTGGGTGTCATTCCTCATCATGGCTCTGGCTGCTGGTCCAATGTCAGCGTAGCAGGAGGCAGACCAGACCTCATCTGTGTTTGGCAAGCACTGTGAGCTCTCTGGTTGGAAACCACTAGAGAAAGACCAGACCTCCTGGTATTTACCCTTGACTTTCCTTGATTTCCCCAAGTCACCAGGGTTGTGCATAAGAAGAAATTTGCATTTTCTCCCTGTTAGCCCAGAACAGGTAGGGGCTTCTGGGGGAGGCTGCAGATGCACAGGGCTGCAGTGATGTTATACCAGCACTCCACAGCTCTTGCTACAGGTTTATGCTTGGATTTAGTGTCATGGTGGGTTTTTTTAATTTTTTTTAAGTACTCAAAACTGTAAGTGGTGGAGGCCATTTGAAAAGTATTTAATATTCAGGCTTGGACAAAGATTTGAGCTTTAAAGGCATAATCTAGTGGCCAGGGCTTAGTAGGAATTAGTCTGGACTAAGGTCAAAAAGAGAGCTCTCACTTTCAGCCTGGCAGCTGAGACAGGGGTATGTCACTGAGCTGCCTCGGATTTCCAGGTAAGAAGAAGTCCCATGGCTGAGGACTGTTACAGAGCACTACCCACATAATCTGATGAAAAGCAATAGATTGTTTTAGTAACCAGTGTGTTCAGGTCCTGTAGTAACTGTCCCAACATCCAGCTCTTGCTACTGGAGTATTGCAGAGGCTGTTTCCCTGGTGCTGACTCTGGACAAAGATCAAGTGCTGGATTTCTGGGACTGGCTCTGAACTATAGAAATGGCAAGAGAGAGGCTTCTCATGGCCAAAGCTGTCCAGAGGGAAATGCCCGAGAGCAGCACTAAATGTACTCGATGGGGCTGGGAGCAACAGACTGAGACCAACTTTCAATCTCAAAGACATCACTTTGGCGGGTTTGGAAGATCCTTGCAAGGCTACAGCAGAGCTGGTAACTCAGGAAAAAGAAAATGAATCAGCGCAAGTTTGCAGCGTGATCATTCCTATAAGATGTGTGGGTTTTTTTGGAAAAAAGAACACTATACATCCCGGCCTGAGCTGCTACTTGTGGAAAGGACCTGAAAGTACCATAGTGACGAGCATTTAGTTTGTTTACTCTAGGGCTCAGCAAGTATGTTAACCAAGAAAATTAGTTTTTTATTTTTCTTTGTTCAGTCCCCAATTATTTTCCACACACTTAGTGTAAGGAGCTTTCTCATGAGCCTGACAGAATAAAAGCTATTTTCTAAAATGAAAATCTAGCTCTTGCTCAAGCCAGGACAACCAAGGAAGGAGATCCCGTGGNGGAGAAACAGCCTGCATCTCCAGAGAGCTCTGCTCTCCCACGCTGCATTTCCACGGGGATGCCATGCCGGGCTGATGAAGCACAGCGTGCCTGGCCTGCCCTCAGTTACAGTACATTTCACTCTTCCCCAAGGAAACATAGAATTTTTCTAATTAAGCATTAAAGTGATTCAATTATGAAGAATGCTCTCTTGTTGACCTAAAATCCATCCCAGACAAGAGTACAACAAGGCTTTAGACAATTCTGGAGAGGTTTTGCCGACTGGTGGGTCAAGAAACATCACATCTCAGAAATGGGATTTTTTTTTTTCTTTTCCCCTTACGAAAAGCACAGAATTTTGCTCTCTGCAAGTGCAAAAGACAGGGGAAAAACAAGAGAAAAATGATACAGACAAAAAATATGAGAGGCACAGACAGGCTTCTTGAGCTGCAGAAGAGGGGCCGAGCAAAAGCATATACCCAAGTATTTCAGGCTGCTGGGGCTGTTAGTGGGGGTGCTGCCTCAGTACCTTCCAATCTGCCATGGACAAGAGGAGGTTGAGTTTTGGGCTTTGCTTTTGCCAACACAGTCCTCACAGCCAATCGCAAAAGCCTTGATGAAACTTGCTAATTGGCACATCAAACCACTATGACTGACAGCTGTCAAGCCAACACAGCCCAGTGTCAGCTCTGCGAGGCAGCTGAAGTGAAAAACGTTCCACATCCCATGAAAGGCGCATAATTATTTTCGTCTTGAAAACAAACAGTCCCCCTACCCCTGGGCTGCTGTCTCTGACACGTACCAGCTCTACAGTGGCTGCAGCCCTGCCTGGCCGTGGTGCTCGGTCCAGCCCCAGGAGGGGCTGCTGGTCCCAGCTGGGGCCAGGCTGCAATGGGCTGCTCCAGAGCAGGCACCATCCTGCCCCAGAGCATAGGGGGCTGTTTGCCCAGGTCCCTGACAGCACTCAGGAGCCACCACTGAAAGACACAGGCTGGATTCAGATGACATGTTCCTGCAGGACAGAGCCACAAGGGCAGGGAAAGCCTCCAAAGAAAGGACAGAAACCAAGAAGGAGAGAAAGAAAAGCTATGAAAGCATTTTGTCTCCACAGCTGAACTACAAGCAACCACGTATCTTGGGTTTAGGGGTAACAACCCTTTAGCCTCTTCCCAAGCAGGACTCAGCCCAAATCCTCTCCTCTTCAGCCTCACCAAGGGAGGAGCAGGGAAAAGTCTCTCAGTGCTGCCTTACAGGCTTTCTCCTCAGGAGCGCCCTGTGAGATCAGGGTGGGAGCCAAGGCTGCACTGACAACCCAGAGAACGCATTTTAATTTGTAATGTCCAATACGGGCTAGGCTTTGGGAGAAAGAAATTAAATAATTAAAAAAAATTACAGACACTGTCTAGACAAACGTAGCCACCCTCCAGGCCTCCCTTCCCTCCCATCTACTCCATTTGCCTTCACACACTCCAGCTGGCCTGTCCAACATCCCCTCCTCGTCTGCTGCTCTGTGCTAATGATGTCCCCATTTGTTTAAGTGTTCGGGGGACTCCTTCCAAGCCAGCCCACCATGCACTCGCAGGGAGAGCTGCAGAGCAGTCAACCAGCAGCACAACGGCAGCTCATGGAGCCACATCTGAGTTAGCTTTATACTGACTGGAGAGGCTATTGATAAGAGTGGAGCTGTGGCAGGTTAGAGCTCAGTCCAAAATCTGGCCAAGAAACTGAATAAATATTCACGAAGGCAGCATGCCACAAGCTGCCTGCTGCTGCTATATTGCTAGCAGCACAGCTACATACTGCAACGTGGACAAGAGCCTACGACTTGAGTCTCTAGCCCCATGTCAGATCCAGGCTCCGCAGAATACAAAAATGCATTTAACCAATGGAGCCACGATGTTTTGAGAACATCTTCCTAACAGGGCTGAATGCTGGGTAAGAGCTGAGGGACAGAAACGAGCCTCCCTCAAGGGTGAGCTCTGACATGAGGGAGGTCATTGCTGAGAACCAGTTGGACACACAGCCGCTTCCATGTAAGCAGCCGCCTGAAGGGCTGGATGTCATCTCCTCACTGCTGAGCGGTGATGAATGCTGCAGCAGCAAGAAGTTGCATGCAACAGAAGAGCTTCATGAACCCTTTGTTGACATAAGCATCTAGTGATCAAGGAATATATATGGACTTGCTTTTCTGTGCCAGTCAGCAAACTGCCTTTGATACTTCAAGGGGGCTTATAAGAAACATGAGGACAGACTTTTCAGTAGGCCGTGTTGCGATAGGACAGGGGGTAATGGTTTTAAACTAAAAGAGGGTAGATTCAGACTAGATATAAGGAAGAAATATTTTACTATGAGGGTGGTGAAACACTGGAACAGGTTGCCCAGAGAGGTTGTAGATGCACCATCCCTGGAAACATTCAAGGTCAGGTTGGACGGGGCTCTGAGCAAACTGATCTAGTTGAAAACATCCCTGCTTATTGTAGGGGCACTAGACTAGATGACCTTTAAAGGTCCCTTCCATCCTTTCCAACCCAAACTATTCTATGATTCTGATTCTTGGAACAGCTTCGCCTTCTCAGCAGACATGGCTGGATACAGCAAGCTTAAACCAAGAGCCAGCACCACAGCGGAAGCCCTTCCCAAGCTCTTCCTCCACTGTTTTAGTGAAGCTCAATGAAAAAAGTCAATTTTTTTTACTTTTCAAAACTATTTTGGGGAAATGGGTTTCTGTCCTGGGTGGTGGGCTGCTGCAGAGAGTCCTATGTTCCCACAGCTTCGGGGCACCAGCTCTGATGGTAGCAGAGCACAGAGGGCTGTGAAACAAGTCTATAGCAGTAGGTGACCTTCCACGACCCAGGTAATTGTGCCCGACTTTACTTAATCCCTGGAAATCCTGGACAATAACCTCAGGACCTGCCTGCAGCACACTGTGCTAAAATTAAACCAAACTTTTTCCAATTAGGTTTGCAGACCTCAGGCATGTATTTTTCTCCTCAGAAACTTTGCAATTTAACTGTTTCCAGCCCGGAAAGGTGAGCTGTGGATGGACCTGGGCAAGTGTACAAGAACCATCTCTGTGGGGGCAGGGGTCTGTGGCAGCATCAATGTTGCCTGGTTGAACTGTAAGAATTTAAGGCCTCAGTTTTGCCACCTGCAAATGGAGATGATGATCCCCATCTTCATAAAGCATCTTACATATCCCAAATGAGTGTGAGGAAATAATCTAAGGATTATTTTTCTGAAGTATAATTACCATTGAAAAAGTTGAGGACAGAAAAGGCTCCAAGACTGTCACTTAGGAATAAGCAGAGATCATTGCTGATACATCATCTCACTGAATTCTCTGTGTCCATACACATCTCTTGGCTCACTGCTCCCAATTTGTGCCTTTGTGTCCCCTAGGCCAGGACAGAGACCGTTTTTCCACCCAGCTGGAGAAAATCTGCTGACCAAGAAGTGCCTGTTCTCTTACCCCCACCAGGAAGCAGATGCTTTGTTCTCAGGCAGGAAGATGCATCCTCAAAAGGATGAACCGTATCAAATGAATAGTTAGACACAATTTGGCCCAGGTTCAGCTGACCTAAATTCTGCCTAATTTCCCCAGCCTAGTGTGGTCTGTGGGAAGACCCACAGCTTTCAGCAGCATCTGCCAACAGCAAACATCAGACAGAGACAAAGGTGGAAATTAGGGCATGTGAATCTGGGACAGTGCTCTTCAGTCCTGAGATCCCATCCTTCATTGTGGTCCTGTCCCTGCTGCTGGGATGGGAGGCCAGCAGCCCAGTCATTCGCCATCCCGAGGATTCGGGCTGGCTATTATTTTGCTTCTAATACTGGACTGACAGCAAGAAACGGAGAGGTGCAAGAGCAACCTTTGTGAGGGACAAAAAAAAGGAAGGGGAGCCCATCAGCCCCAGGAAAATGACACCAAAAACTTGGTATAAGAGAGATGAAAGACTGAAACCTCATTCACTCACACTTTGTAAATTGACAGCCTCCTGCCATGGTGTTTAATCCAGGCTGCAGTCCCAGCTGCAAAGCTGCTTACATCCATAGCTGCTGCAGTTATGCACGTGCCTCAGTGCATGTGCAAACATGCAGCAAGAGGTACAGTGAGGAGAGGTGATCAATCAGCTAGCCAGCACAACGCGTGCATCACTAACGCTGCCTGTGTGCAGGCTTTGTGGCTGTGCTCATCTCCTCTCCCTGTGCGTTACAAAGCCAGGCCAGCGTGTGGTGGAGACCTGGAACTTCAGCTGAAAATCAGGGGCTACAATTCACAAGCAAACTATTTCCCCATTCATTATTCACCCATTTCAAGCAGTGCACGCTACTGTTCCTGCCACTTTGCCACATTTCAATCACTTGCAGTAAAGCAAATCAATCATTTACATGACTTACTATTTGGTTCAACCTACACACAGCTAAAAAAGACAAGGGCTCTCCTTGAATGAGGACAGCACATTACTCAAATGAGGCTGACAAGAACAGGATCTCTTTGGCTCATCTCCTGCCACTCACTGACAGCAATTTAGAAAGGTCTGTTTGACAGTAATTTCCTCTTTACATTCTTATTCTGCCTGACTGTAAAACTACCAGTGCAGAAACAAAACTGTTCAGAAAAAGACAATCAGCCATTTCAATCAGGTGCCTCTCTATTTACCACCTGAGATTTTGAATAATTTTTGAGTAGAGGCAGGGAAGACCACAGGCTCCACAGCATGCTTGCAAAATGGGTCATGCCTCCTGGGCATCCTCCCCCTCTTCCCAGGGATGCTGTGACTTCTGAACATACTGCATGGCCATGATGTCCCTCCTGCTTGGGGGGCACTGGCAGCACCGGAAAGCTGCGTGGATGGTTTGCACAGCTTGTTTTGGGGCATGCTCCACTTACTGGGCCAACTGCTCAGAGCACTCTTGGTCCTGGGCTCGGTTACATGTCAGGGGCTGATTTTTGGAGCTGACATATTCCACAGATGCATCTCCTTGCTACAGAGTCTTTCTGGTGCTTTATTATTCTTGAGATCTCACCTCTTGCAATCTTTTACCCAGGCGCTAAGCCACTTTGCTGCTGAGCTGCCAGAGGATTTACTTATACATGTCTTCTCCTTGGAACGGCCCCAAAATCCATGTCAGTCATGATCACATTCAAATCCCACATCAGGCAGCTTTCCTCACCTGCCTGGAAATATTATTATTTTAGCCTGCTGCCACAAAGAGACAGATTGGTATCAATTTTAGATCAAGCTATTTAAAATATCCTGTCCTCCATTTCAAATCTAACTAACTGCAGGCCAGACACACACCCTCAAGATGTCTGAGCTGTTGGTGCACATCATGCACATAAACCCCACATCCTCTACAGGTTGCACCTACACAAATGAAGGGCTGTGTATAAAAACTTAGCCATTGAGTTGCGATGTTTCAACAAGGAGAAGAATTACAACAGGGGACAGAGGCAGCTAAAATAACCAGAAAGAACATAAAATCAAGTCTAATCCTTGATGGGAGGAGAGGAAGCCTCGCAAGAGGTCAGACGTGCTGCCAAAGGAGTGCATGCACCGTCTGAATGCAGATAAGATGAAGCATAACAGGACTTAAGAAGCCGGTCTGTTCTAACACAGATGAGATAGAGGTGAGCAAGAAATCCCTTCCTAGTATGGAAGAAATAGTCTTCATCACAGTTCTGGCTATGCCTGCATAGCCAGCACATACTCAATTACTTACATATACTAATGAACATATGCTTCCCACTGGAGGGAGAGAGTTCTTCAACAAAGTCCTTCAATAAAGACATGAGAGCCTTTACTGCATCTTTTGATACACTTGGGAGTGAAAATCCCTTCTCCTCTGCCTACACCCCACGACAAGCAGCTTTATCAGACATCTCTCTATCTATAGCTGCAGAGGTTGTCAGATTAATCCTAGCCCTTTTCAAAAATCCGCCCACTGTGTTTTCCCCTTAGAGACTTGTGTGTCTGCAAGTATTCTGTGTGGCTGTGAGTTCACATCCTTGAAACACAAGCCGCAAAGGGGAGAGATGTTGCAGGCCTGATCACACCGCTGACACTGTTACCTCTGCAGTATATCAGCATGAGGGAGAGGTCGGGGACCTTTCCTTTGGCTGTCATGTCTCATCTCCTCAGTGTTGCCAGAAAATTTCTTGGAGGTCCAGTAACAATCAGTGGGGATGAGATGAACAACAGGAGACTCAGCAATGAGGAGGAGAAAGGACCCTTAACGCACACGCATAGAAGGAAGATGGAAGAGAGCAGGGGGTGCTTTCCTCACTTGCTTAACTTCAAGTCAGGTAGTCACGCTAAAGAGATTTCATATTCAATCTTTTTCTTTGCCCTTTCAATGAAAATATTCTGGTCTGCTTCTGACATTCTCCTCATCAGAGTGCAGATAATTAGGAGTACAGCCATACCAGTTTGTCTTCCCTGCTCAGGAAAAACAAACGGGGAAGAAAAGCTTTAAAAAACATGCACATTTTCAGACTTCCTTTATACACTGCGAAGAAGGGCACAAAGGTCAGGGCCTTTACTCTTTCCCCAGTCACCTTCAACATGAAGCACACAGCACGCTGTAGGGTTGAATCCCAACTCTTGCATTCACTAGAGGAAAACAACTGATTTATGGGACTGTAGCATTGCTTCTAGGCCAAACACAACTAGAGCCTGAGTACTGAAATGCCTCGTAAAGCATTAGCCTGGCTTTCTTTTCTGCCGGCCTTCTGTTTATGCAGGCAGAAGGCACTTCCTCTGTGCTTTGCTGTGCTTGGCAGCATCTTAGGAATGCTAAGTCAGGCAGATTGCCTTTCAGGCATGGGAAGATCTCGGTTGAAACCATAAATAGATTGTGCGTCTTCATCCGCTGCTTACACTGGGCTTATCAGCACATAAACAAAATGAGAGAAAGCGCAACACATCACCCACGCCCCAAAGGAGCTCTTCTGTAGGACCTGCATGAGCCCACGTGAAACCTGGACCGCCCAGCTGCTTCCACAGAGGGATAACAGCACAAGCCACGAGCCATGCAAACCACAAGCTGTATGACCCAGCGAGGAAGGGCCAATCTCTCCAAGCCCAGCAAAAGCACTAATATATCCACTACTACGTGATTAGCTTTGCAAAGGACAGTGCTGGTAAGACCCAAGGGCTAACTTTACTTCCTGAGAAATTTTTATGTACTTGATGCATCCATTTTCCTTGGCAGCATGGGAAGTCTGGAGACCTTAAGTATCCAAGAGTATTCATGCATGTGCACTGTTTCTAGAGGCATTTACTATCCTCAAATCCAGGCACGAAGGCAAGGCTATTTGTTTTTGACTCCTTGAGAAACAAATTATTGCCCATGTCTTCCTCCCTGCTGACAGCTCATCCTGACTTTCTGCATATATGGTACATGGTATATCACCCATCTCCCATGTGATCTCACAGGCCCACTTGAGCCGTTGTGATCCCACAGTTCACTGCAAGCCAAGCATTTACCAACAGATTATTTCTCTGCTGCAATGTCAGCTTCTAACCTTAAAAGATTATTAAATGGTCCTATGAGGAGCTTCATGTTGAGAGGGACTCAATGGTTTTCCCAAGAGCAATGATGAGGAGGAGGTGGGAGATGAACAGAAGAGATTACACAGAGCATGTAGAGGCTGGACGCTGCAGAAGCACAGCCATGGCAGGGAGTCACCAGAGGCAGCAAACTCCCTTTCTCAAAGTGTTTTTCACCTTTCCACTTCTTTCCTTGGTCTCATCTACCAGCTCCTTGCATCCAGGCCGTGTTTCTCATTCCCTTGCCTGGTGTTGCATGTTGCTCCTCCAACTTATCCCAGCTCTTTCCTCCAAACAGTCCTCACAAACATCCTTTTCCCCTTCAGAAGGCATTAGGAAAAACACATGAGGGAAGGCAGAGAAACCAAGTCTAAACAAAAAAACAGGGCATCACAATCTGAACTTGAGATCACTGACACTTTGCCATTAGTCTTTCCAGCCTCCACCCTTTCAGCTGAACGCTTCCATTTCAGCTTCAAACTCTTTGGGGCAACAACCTCTTTTTTTATTCTGCCCTTGACGCATTCTTTGGGAAGTGATTAAAATCTGAAGTGGGCAGGAACACAGACTTTTTGGAGTACACAAAAGCCCAACATCTCCTTCTCTCGCACTCCGTAGGAGACTTTGTGAATGGTTGCATATGAAACGCCAGGAGCAAGATCTTGAGCTGAGCAACTGGCTAACGCGGGGCATGGCAGCTCACACACGCCATCTGGAGCAAATCATAACAGTTTGGAGCTGAAAAGTGCCAAATGGCATAAGCTTACACCCAGCCCTGAAAGCCACGAGTGCAGCACTGTCAGTGAAGACTAGCAGTTGGGGGAACTCCCTTGGCTTGAGCTGGATACTCTTGCAAAATGGATCTGCTGCAATAGGGAGCCAGTGGGGCTGTCCACATGCTCCACTCCAAACCCCAGCAAGGGTTGCTCAGCTCAAAGGTTCCAGAAAACACCGTCATTTCACCTCCTGCCAAGGAACCACCTCTTTTGCTGAGCAGATGTTTGAAAGCAAGCATGAAGTGCCAAGGGTCCTCTGTTTAAGTGGCAGGTGAAAGGCTTTCAGGTTGTCTCATGGAAGCTCATCTTAATGCCATATGCACAAGAAACTCTCACAAGTCCTTTCTTACTCATAAGCAGTCCCAGTAGCATGCCTTCAGTGGGCTGAAGAGGCAGAAGAAGGGGAGATGAGGACACATGGCATGGACTGCATGTGGTGGAGGAGGAGCAGCCAAGGCTTGAAGCAGGTAAGGACAAGGGACCAGTGATATGGTAGCAGATTGATTTGCCCACAGATAGAGCCATGAGCCTGCCCAGAGCACAAGTTTTCTGGCCAGGCTGTAGTCAGTCCTGGCTCTAGACCACCTGGCCAGAACCTCCTCCTCAGCTTCCTCTGCTCTCTCCCCTACCCCAGCCTCCAATTTTCCCCCTCTTTTCAGCCTGCTGCCCTTCCTCTTGCAGTGTGCATCCAAGTACTCTCACATCCCTCACATACACCATAGGCACAGCAAAATACATGGACCCACTGGCACAGAGCAGCCCCACGCAGACCAGCTCCAACCCCTCTTTTCCTCTCCAGCTGATATCAAAGCCAGCACAAGCCCAGGAAGCCCACTGCAAACACAAACATTTTATGGGCAGACCTGTGAGTTACAGCTTTGGGGCACTGACATAGATGTGTGTGCCCCTGTGCACTCCTCCACAGCCTCAGAGATGATTCCCAGATATCCCAGTAACCATGGCATCTCAGAGGTGGTAGCACTAAGAGCCTCTGCCCTGGGAAGGGAAGGGACCTTTGCCTCCCAGCCTGATGCTGAAATCCCAGGGCTAGCACCACTGGGAATCTGGCAATAAACAAACAAGAGTGCGAGGCTTTCTTGTGGCTGCAGCCAAGCATGAACTTCCCTGAAGGCATATGCATGCTCTTTGTAGGGTGCTTGATGCCTATGGATTGTTTGTGGAAGGTCAGCTATGTAACACAGCAAATTAAAGTGGCTGAAGAAAGTTAATGAATGTTTTGCTGCTGGCAGCAAAACCCCATCTAATAGATACAGCTCTGCTCTTTACTAACAAGCATCCTTCTCAACTCGCACACAACCAGTACTAAACCTCAGCAGTTCCATCAGCCTGTCCTAGCACCCACCTGCTCTGTGGACTCCCCACAAAGGCCCTGCAAAACCTTCTCAAACTGGCCTTCTGTTAGCAAGTTCGACATTTTCTCTTCCCAGAGCAGCCTCAGTTTTACATGCCACTTGAGTTTGCATAGCTTTTGCATTGTAAGTCACTCGTGTATGTCTCCGTCTCTCCTGTAAAGCCCAGCAGAGCAGTGCTGTCACTCGGGAGCAGTCCATCCCCACAGCCTCCCCCTTTCCACCACGGGCAAACTGAGCCCTGGCCCTGTTCACGTGCAACCACATCACCACTGCAGTGTTGTCCTCAGCCTGTCTTTGATCACATCACTCCTCTTCCTCCATCTCCCCACTAGGTTCCCTCCAACATGAAACATCAGCTATCCATCCTCTCTCACGTCCCCGTAGCAGCTCTCATCTCTTTCTCAGTTCTGATCTGCAATATTCTCTGCCCTTGCTTTTCCCCTGTTTCTTTTTCCTGGCACTTGGACAAAACACCTCAGTGTTGACTTGTAACATTTTTTGTTTTATTCCTTCCTAGGAGGACTGCCAGTCATGTCGCACTGACCCACATCACGCAGTTATTTCTGTCAGGCAGAAATATCCTTTTCAAGAAACAAATGCTATTTTCCCCTGCGATCTCAAAATTGATGGGAGTCCAGGTTCTTCCTGGGCAATATCAACTTTATGAGTTACTTACACAACCTCCCTGGTGTGTCAGATGGAAAAAAAAAAAAAACCAAACACAGAAGAGAGAAAATCTAATATTTAAGTAGCAAAAAATCCCCAGCCCACAGTAAAGCTGCTCTTCCCACTGCAGGACTGTACCAGCTCTGCCATGTGTGCTACAAAGGACGACCAAGCATCAGCAAGTGCAACGTGGACCTGTTCCAGATCTCAACATGACAAATTATGCCCTTAAAGAAGGGGCCAGAAGACAATAGTGAACTCGTGACATGCCAGATCCTAACCAGCTTTGACAAGACAATAAAAAAAATTTATAAATAGAAAATCAGAATAGCTGGACTGCTTTCAGTTTATGAGAAAGTGAAAGAAGATTTTGAGTGACCTAACCCAAAAGAGAGGATCAAGGAGAAGCTTTAAAAAGGACTTGACAGAAGAAGATAGCCCTGGTCTTCTGATATAGCTCCAGCCTCAGCTGAGGCTGGAAAAGCCAAAGCCTGTGTGAAGCACCTGCCTGAAGCACTTTGTGGTGAACAGTCACCACTTTGGTGGGAAGGACGGTTGGGAATCCCATCTCAGATACATGGTGGCATCAGAAGGTTGTTTCTTTGTATTGCTTTTGTAACACTCAGAAACAGGCAAAGTACTCCAAAAACCTCATCCTAAATAAAAGAATATATCCACCCTCATTCCCCTGCAAACACTCACACAGGCTCTTAGTTTTCCCAGAGAAGTGACACACTTAGTGCCACTGTTTACATCATTTTGCCTGTAAAGCCAAGATGATCAAGAAGTATTTGAATCCAGATCTGTTAGAGAGAAAAAATAAAATTCATAAACATCTATAAAAATCCAAACCAAAATAGATCCCACATAGAGGATATTTTCAAGGTTTAACTTCTAGTACTCACTCAGAGAAAACTGACATGCCCAGTTAACAGAGGGAGGTTCCCAGGTGGAACAAAGCACCCAACTTGACCAAAAAAAAAAAAAAAAAAAACCACCAACCCCCACACAAACCAAAAAACCACCACCAAAAAAAACAACCCAGGTCTTAAATTTATCCTACACATTAGGTTAAATCTGTCCTACACATTAGGTTCAATTTGACATCCAGGAAAATCTCAAATACCCAAACCCAAGTGCATTGAAGTATTTATCCCTGCCATGGCAACAAAGAAAAAGCTGTGAAACACCTACAGTCTGAGGCACACCCACTAGCTGGAACCAAGCATCAGGACTGTGATGAATTCAGTCATTTTGAGTAAGCAAATTAATATGCCGTGGATGTCATAGTAAGGTGGTCTAAATGTGGAGAGTTAAATACACAACTGCAATACATCTTGTGTTCACCTCCACATTAAATTAGAAGCCAATAATTCTTGATCTATGGCCTTGTCTTCAATTTGCTCAGTTAATTTTGTAGCTTAAAAGGCTATTGAATACCCTGGGGAAAGAAAACTACACAGACAAATATAATCTCATCAGATCCTCTGCCCACTGGCTGCAACTGAAGCTTTAGCACAGCCAGTTCAGCTATTCCCACTGTGAAGTAAGCTCAGAGTGGGTTAACCAAGCAAAGAGCTCCGTTGTATATAGCCCCCCCAACCAAACCTAAAAAAAACCTTTGCTCTTTGTTCACATCTACCTCACCCTTTTACTAAGCAGCATCCTCCTAAGGGAAGCTCTGAAATACTTGCTGCACAGAGACAGGATTATAAAATCTGACACCTATATTGCTGAGCTTTTAGGCATCACTAAGCTGAGATACCAAAAAGCTCCTCAGGATGAGTAGGCGCCAGCACCCTGTGTAGACACCTAGCACAGAGGTTTCCGTGACACATTGTCTCCAATATCCTGGGCACTGCCAGCAGCTCCCATCCGGGGAGTGATACAAGACTTCATGGACCAGTACCAGCAATTCCAGCAGGGAGCTGGGCACGTACACCTTAGCAAACCTAGACCTACACTGCTTCCCTATCGTCAT
Organism: Fregata magnificens; assembly: GCA_013389945.1. Lineage (NCBI taxonomy): Eukaryota > Metazoa > Chordata > Aves > Suliformes > Fregatidae > Fregata > Fregata magnificens. Next base: position 179,641 of record WAAD01013613.1, on the reverse strand, counting down.
CCACAGTCTCTTGCACAGCAAGAAACTAGCCCCAGCTCTTGTGAGTCCAGGAGTGCTTTACCTACAGGGCCACCATTTCTCTTCAGGAAGTGCTAGGCATATTTCCCAACTAAGTAAACTTGAATCCTTAGCACAAGGGAAAGAAAAAGAGGCAGCTCCCACCGGGTTTGGGGTGAATTCTTGGCAGTGGTTGTGTTTCTCATCGCCAATGCAGCCACAGCTAATGTTTCCTTTAGTAAGTTATCTTTACAGCCAGGAAGTGGGTCTTTCCATCTGGACAGTGTCAGTCTCTTGGCCGATTCAGCCTAAATGTTAACAAATCCCTGCTGCTGCCTTTATTTCCCCTCCTCAGGGATACTTGGAATTTTTATTTTTCTTCATAAGCATTGAAGAATACCTATTTCAGAGTCCCATGATCTTGTAAAGGACTAACAGAGAAAGAAAAATCACACTGGGTCTCAAGGTTATCTGTTTAGCCTAAAAAAAAAGGCATAATGCAAAACAAAGACAGAGGTTGCACAAGAAATTTGCAGGGCCTTAGAGGATGAGAGAGTCATTTACCAAATGGATTTCACAGAGAAATCCCACGAGAGAAAACAGACATAACTAGATATAAACATATTTGCACAAACAATGTGAAGGTCCTGTTATGAATGGATATTTATACAGTTTGCAGAAAGCAAGACAGAGAGGTGCTTATGGACAAAAATAAGAGCCATGGCTGAGCTGTCTTGAGAGAGTAAAAACCAAACTATCCTGAGAGGAACTCAGGCAGAGGCTTCACCCCTCTGCTTTACCTGCAGGCAGCACGGAGGAGCCACTGTGGGATTAACAATTCTCTGGGTCTTGCACGGCCTCAGCAAATACCACCCGTCATAATTTGCAAGAAGAGACAGCTGAGTGAAGCACTGCAATGCTCAATCAGGGACAATATCCCTCCCTATCACTGCTTACACAACTTAGAGACAGGAATGTCTTCTCCTCAGTAGGCTGTTCTCTAAGGACTTTGCCTGATCTCATCACAAGCGTGTAAAGCATGGGAACACCCAACATCTTCCTTAGGGCAAGCACTTTAGATCTCCTGTGGCAAGAAAAGTTCATCCCATTTTACCTCACTGCAGTTCTCAACACCCATTCTCTTCTCCTCAATATGGGTATGGATCCAGAAGAGCAAGGATGGAAGCACACATGCATCGTGCTCCTCCTGGCAGGACTGGGGCAGAGGGAGAGGAGCATTGTAGGACCATGCTGCTGGCAGCACCACAGCTACTTTGGATTTGGGAGGAGAAGCAGCTGTGCTTGAAAGCTACAAGTGATTACACTAATTAGGGATGTGTGAACTGCCTTCACTGTCAGCCACAGCTCAGCTCCTTCAGAGCAGGGGACTGAGTATTTACACCCACAGCCCATTGCTGCAGCTATTTCTTTCCCACCCTGGAGGGCCTGAGGTGCTAACTGAGGAGGTCACATAAAGGCAGAAGAGCCAAACTTTTAAAAAAAGTTGAAAAAACCTGCTCTGGTATAACTCACATCAGGTGCTAGCCTTTGCCATGAGCATCTGTGAGAAGTTTTCATCTCCCCCACATTAGCTGTCATTTAGCCAAATGATTCTCATCAGCCTCCTCCTTAATTCTTCCATCCCTGCTGCCTCCTTCCACTGGTGTCCCTCAATATTCAGAAGATAGCCTCCACCCCCCACCTCTCCGAAGCCAAGTGGAGACAGCAACTCTCCAAAGGGAGGTTTAACAGGACTCCAAGGTATCCTCTGGTTACAAGGCACATGAAGACCACAAGGCCTTTTTTCCCCCCTCTGTCTTTCCTACTCTGTCCATGTATTTTAAAATAGGGCTGTGCAAATCAGTAGGTGCTTTGCTCTGGCTCCTGCAGACAGGGCCAGGGAGAGAACCAATTTTTAAGCAGAGTAATTTCAGAGTGACCCAAAAGTATTTTATTTTCTCCTCCTTGATGGACTGAAAAATGTGAACTGTTAATCTGGCTCAGATACAATGTTCTGCTTGTCCCTGAGCAAAACACCTGGGGAACTTTGGCAAAGGCAAGCAAAGGATTAGACTTCAAAGGATCAGACTCCTCCAGAACAGCTGGAGAAGTTTCTCTTATCTCCCAACCCAGTGGTTAAAGAGCTCACCTGAGAGGTGGTCCCATACAAACACATACATGTTTCACACCACGTGGAACCCTTCACAGGATCCCCTCCCACAGGATCCCTGTCAAAGCAGCTTTTACTCTGGGGCGGCAAGGGAACATCCTTTGGGCAAAAGAGTAAATTGCAAAAATGCATTGTCCTCCATGCCATCGGCAAGTCCTCAAACCTCTGGATGAGAGGTGAACATCACTCAGTCCAACCCTTAGTTTTAGCCCAGTTGTCTCAAACCAAAAAATTTTAGAAATGTCGAGAAGTGTCCATTGTCATATCAAATTTGTGAAAAGTTTAGTCATACTCTAACTACGTATTTTTCCAGTGAAAGATGACTCAATAGGGGCAAAATATCTATTTTTAAGTCACGTTCATCTTCTCCATAAAAAACAATCAGTTCAAGACAGGACCTAAGAGGTCAGGTAGTTGCTATGCAACTCCTGACAGAGGATGGCAAGTCAGAAGGGTGCTTCAACACAATTAAGATCTTTATAAAGTTGAACCAATCTCAAAGTGTTATTTTTGCTGTTTCATGTTCTATTTAATAACTATAAAAATCTGGCAAATAAACCCAAATAACGAAGGGAGGATGTTTCTTGGAGCAGATGAGCCAGGATGTTTAGCTAAGGAAATTCTGTCTTTATGGAGAAATATCTATATTTTCACAAGATAAGAACTGTGCCTTTCTAAAGGAAAAAAAAAAACACTAAACAGCCAAGAGGACTTTCTTGCCAAGTTGGAGCACTTTACAAAGCCACTCCAAGCATAGGGCAGTCAGCGCCGCTCACTCTCCATCAGCCAGTGCAGCCTAGCATTCGTGGATGCATAACCCTAAAAACACACTCCTATTGCACTGATGTTACGGAAAGCACTCTGGGTCGTTTTTGTGAGTGGAAGCTGCCAGCCCAGCCAGACTTCAACATCAAGGAACATAAAATACCCAGACACAGTTCAGTAGAAACAGAGCTTTTGGTCATGGTATGCTTTTATACTCTAACTGGTTTGCTTAGTAAAGTAGCTGCTGTCTTCCCTGTAGGGGAGGAAGCCATCAGTGGTGAGACAATTCTTCTGCCTGCATAGAGCACCATGAAGTTTTTGCATACAACATAAGTCATGCCTCCCCCTTTCAGGGAACTTGTGTTGCCCAAGCCTGCCCTGTAGCTTCCCAGCTTCACATCAGCCTGCTTTGCAGAGCTTTCAGCCAAGGTTACGGCAGAGCACTGTGTACCTTCACCTAACAAACCCTCAGGGATAAAGACTGGTACAGAGACTCATAAGCAGCTGCTGATGAGAACCAGAGGTAACTCAACAGGATTTGGGAGAGATAAGAGGAATATGCATGTTTAAAAAAAAAAAAAAAAGAGTGGATAGTGAGATGGCAGTGAGGCGCAGCTCTCCAAATGGCTGAGAATCACTCACTGGCACATAAATATTCCCCCAGATTTACTCCAACCAGGTGGACAACACTCCTGGACTCATCCTGGGCCATTCTACGCAAGCAATGATGCACGGACATTGGACAGTCATTACTGTGCAGTGGAAACGGAACAACTGAAGATCTGCAGCAATTGGGCACCTCATCCATCTCCAGACACTGTTCTGAATCCAAGCTGCCCTGTAGGGCAAGGTCTGTCCATGCAGATTACTCTCATTTCAGGGACAAAACTATATTTACTCATTCCTGAGCATTTCTGTGCTATCTCTATGCCGAGTCCAAGCTCAACTTTAATTGCTTTTCTTATTCCCTTCCATGAATCACAGATATCTCTCCTCTGTCATTTCAGCAGTCAGGCACAATGTGGCAGCTGTAGACATCACAGTTACTAGAAGGAATTCAGACTGATTTTGGGACAGGCTGACCCATATTATTCATATCCTGATGCAACATAACCCCCTCAGGAAATGTTGTCAGGAAAGGAGAAAATAATGCCAGCTACAGCTTTTTAGCTCTCCAAGAAGGGCACGGCAACCCTGGATGTACATTCAGACTGGGGAACGAAAGGCTGGAGAGCAGCCCCGCGGAGAGGGATCTGGGGGTTCTGGTCGACGGCAGGATGAACATGAGCCAACAGTGTGCCCTGGCAGCCAAGAGGGCCAACCGTGTCCTGGGGTGCATCAAGCACTGTATTGCTAGCCGGTCAAGGGAAGTGATTGTCCAGCTCTACTCTGCACTGGTGCGGCCTCACCTTGAGTACTGTGTGCAGTTTCGGGCGCCACAGTATATTAAGGATACAAAGCTACTAGAGAGTGTCCAGAGGAGGGCCACGAAGTTGGTGAAGGGTTTAGGGGAGAAGCCATATGAGAAGCAGCTGAAGTCATTTGGTTTATTCAGCATGGAGAAGAGGAGACTGAGGGGAGACCTCATCACAGTCTACAGCTTCCTCACAAGAGGAAGAGGAGGGGCAGGCACTGATCTCTTCTCCCTGGCAACCAATGATAGGACCTGAGGGGATGGCAGGAAGATGTACCAGGGGAGGTTTAGGTTGGATATTAGGAAAAGGTTCTTCACCCAGAGCGTAGTGGAATACTGGAACAAGCTCCCCAGGGAGGTAGTCATGGCGCCAATCCTGACGATATTCAAGAAGCATTTGGACAATGTCCTCAGACACATGGTGTGAATTTTGGGGTTGTCCTATGCAGGGTCAGGAGTTGGACTCGATGATCCTTGCGGGTCCCTTCCAACCCAGGACATTCTATGATTCAAAGAGGCATACCCATATTGATCCTAGTGACAATCTGTGAATACATCAGTCACTAACGGGCAACGAGAAAGCTGTTCATGGGATGCAAAATGGCTCAAAGTATGCAGAAGCTTTTAGTATTATCACTTCATAAGACACTGCGATTGTGCCACTTCTGCAGGTAGCGGGCAGGTGCTTTCAGCCAGATAAGAGAAAGGGGCTGCTCATCTGATACAGAGATGCCTAACCCATAGCTCAAACAGCCTGTGTCAGGAAAGGAGAGGTTCGCTGGTTTCTAATCATCCTCCAAGGCAGACTAATGCACTACTCCTATCAGTCCATTGTGATGGAGCAAGTCAAAAGCCCCAGCCAGGTCCCACCCAAGCCAGGAGTTGTTGTTCTCCAACTCTGAACAATGCGAGCCCTTTGCCAGCTTCCTCCTCCAACACAAAGAAAGGCAAGAAGGTCCCAACGCAAACGCCGCTGGAACCAGCCACGCTGTCTGGCCAGCAGCAAACAAAATCCTCTCCGCTGTACCGGCTGCAGTGCAATTGTGTGCCTTATCAGGGGTTTTCCCCACAACTCCAATACACAGAGACGCATGTGCACACTTGCCAAAAATAGCAGCTGTGTTTTAAACAAGGACAAAACCCACGGCATCCTGGAGGTGCACATCCCAAGCCGCAACAAGACCAAGTCTGAAGTCCAAGTGCCAATTTGAAGACGCAAAGCACTTTCCAAGGGAAAAAATACATCGGGCACCTCCCAGTCCAGCCCACCAGGGATTGCTGGGGTTTGTTGGGATTTTTCCTTACCCGTCTCACACTGGTCCCTGAACAATGAGACCAAGTGGCCTCTCTTGTTATTTGGTTGATGGCGACTGTAACCTTTTGTGCCAGACATGGCAGACACGCCTTCTCCTCCAGAGTCTGCCATAAACAAGTATTTGGACCAAGAATGCACTCCCCCCATCTTGGAAAAAACAACAAAAAAATTGGTTAGGAGTGGGAACATGGAGACATGGTTCTTTTCTTTTGTCCAGTGTTTCCCCAGAAGTTCCCAGCAGAATCAGCAACTGACTCCCAGGTCAGCCCTGCATCACCACCAGCCTGTCGCTCTTTTCTGCTGTCTCTGGGAGAAGGTGAAGTGTTAAAAGTGCAGAGACTGGGGAGAGTAGGAGAGCACTCCATGCAGAATACAAAAGAAGCCAAACCACAAATCTGTGCATCAGCAACAACACTTAGAGCAGCAAAGAAAACCACCATACACAATTGTGGCAGGTAATCTTATTTTCAAGTTTGAAATAATTTGTCCTGGGATGGAAGAGGGGAACCACAACCACTTACCCAGTAAACCACATACACCATGGAACCGCTGTGGGGAGGGAGAGAAGGCTATAATAATCTTATTTCTATTCAGCAAACCATAACCCTCACATACTAATATTCCCACAGACTTCAGGATGTCAATGCAGGGGAGTTGCATGGTTTTTTTCCCTGCAAGGTTCTCAGAGGAGAAAACACAGAGGAAAGCAAGAAGACTCAGCCCAGCCTGGAATACAGCTCTGATAGCTGCTCCCAGATGGGTTCCCAAACCTCCCAACAGGATACTGTTGTGCATTTTCAGCAAGGCACAACTTTCCATGTACATTAATGAGAAACACTGCTGTGCTACCAATTTGTCTGGCTTGGTCTTGGCAGTATTTCTAGGTTGGAAATCCCATAGTTCACATAACCGGTCTATTCACCCCGCTGCTTAATCTGTCTTCACTTGAGGAGATGAACTCCATATATAAGCATGCAATGCCATATATAAACAGCACTGTATATAAACAGCCCCCAGGCCCACAGACAGCAAGAATTAAGCATTGTTCCGTGTGTACATGTGTATGTGTGTATCTGGGAAAGAGGCTGTTATTTACTTGTTTATTATAGTATTCTAAATTGTAAATGCAAAGTTATCCAAACCTCAGGCCAGACTCCAACCTCAGAGATAAGCCCTGACCAGGGAAGGGCTGACAGGGGTAGACTCGCAGGCGACAGGATACTCTGCTGTTTGTTGTGGTTGGCAGGTTAGTAGATATTTCACTCTTTCTAAAAGAAAATTAGGGGGAAAACAACTAAAACTGCCCTGATTTCTGGAATAGAAGATCAAGAGCTGCATGGACCGCAGGAGACTGCATTGGCTGGTGGGGCAGGGGATGAACCAGCATCCCATGAGAGCAAGACTCAGCCTGTTCCCAGGGTCCCATCTGCCTCAGACCCAGGGAACTCAGCTCCTTGGTGCTGAGCCCCCCAGAAAACACACATCCCCCACACATGCCCCCCACTCACCGGACCCAGGTTGTTTCTTATAAAGAAATGACAACAGGGAAGATCACATTTTCCTTCTCATTCTTTACTGAATTTGCTAACTTATATGAAAACAAGTCTCCTCTGATTCCTTGAGACTTTTCTCATGCTTTTTGGTTGGTGGTTTAATTCTTTTCAGTGTTAACACTGGATTCTCTCAAAAATGTCAGAAACTATCAATAAAGGGGAAGAAAAAAACCCAAACAAAAAAACCTCCTAAAAACCTTAAAAGGCAGGGGGGAGGGGGATTTCCCACATACAGCACTGAGCAAAACCACCTGAGTTCTCAGGCAGTAAACGTGGCTGCCTGAGCAATTCCACTGGCTGACAGCAGCAGGCTGCCTGGCTGAGGGAGGGTGTGTGTACCAGCAGCAGGTCTGGTTTGTGCAGAAGGAACAGAGCACACCATGTGCCTGAGACACGCACAGACACTCCACCTTTGAGGCAGAAAGGTCAAGCCCCTGAAATGAAAAGCGATTGAGGCAGCATGTGACTTGAGGCTCTGCACAACTCCTGCCACTTGTCCAGCTCACTTCGACTCGGGGCAGGAGAAGAGCTCAGAGGCAGAGGTTCCCAGACAGTGCCCTTTGAGATTCACCAACATCTCACTTTTTTCTTGAATAAAGATTGGTAGGGGAAACAAAAGAAATGAGAAACTCCAAATTTGGCTATTTTAAATACTCCATATTTTGGAGGAGGAGTTGTCACAGGCAGCATCTACTATACCAACACAACTCCTCCGAGAAAAGCAGTGGGTAGAAAACTCTGATCTCCAGCTGATTACTATTCTGGGGACAGAAAAGAACAAAAAAAAAATTGAAAGAAGGAAAAAAATATGATGCCTGGGTCGGCAAGCAAGGATTTTAAATTCACAGCCTACCCCGTATCATTGCGTGTTGCATTTCACTGGTCTCAGCCCCTGCTGGCTGTGACCAGATAATAAATTCACCAAAAAGAAATAAATTTAGTTGGAGATGTTATCTTTATCCTGCATCCAAGCTAATCACTGAGTGCACGGCGTGTACTATGCTCTTACTGATTTGTTCCCAAGTGTCTCCAAACAGCCTTCAACAAAACAAGAAGGGAATAAAAAGAACCCAGGGAGATGACAGAATGAATATATTAGACACGTGGCTTCCTGTATTCATCTCCTTGTTTCTTCCTGAAAGGAACAGAAGCTGTGCTGTTACCTAAGCCCATACCCACAACAATGAGGCGTATGGTTGGAGCAGGTGCCTGCAGGCTTTGGGCGTGCTGTGGGAGGTGCGCAGTGAGAAGAGCGCCTTGAACCTCTCTCTGAAATGCAGACAGCTGGCCTGCCTCCAAGTGTATCATTGCATCGTTGGAAGAGCTGCTTTTGTAAGCATGCCGTCTAAAACCCAAGCGCTGATTCTGTGTTCGTGCACACCACAAACCCTCATGAAGTAGAAGGAGCTGTGCCCTCAGCCTGGGCTCTGGCACACGATGCCCAACACCTCTGCAGTCTCTGTGCCTTCTCCCCCCTGCCGCTACAGTGGAGACCACTGTCAGCTACAGGAAAGCTGCAAGAATTAATTCTGGAAGACACATGCTTGGGCAGGTACTCCTAAAACAAGGACTTTTGCTTTCAAAGAGATTGGATGCATCTAGGCTACTCCTAGAAAGTAACCAAGGTGACGAGAGCTTTTGGAGGAGGTCACCAGTCTTGCAGTCAGAAGGAAATACCTGCAAATTACAGCTGTGCATATGGAGATGGGTGCAAGAGTTTGTTAATAATTTGAAGGACACACTTTTGCTGGTGATTCAGGGGCTGATGGAAGCACTCAGCTGAGGGAAGCAGCAATTTTTTCTTCAGAATTTGAGCTTTCTTAACAGAGCTTACTGTCCCAAATTTGAAAGGGTTTTCTTTTATGCTCTTCCACAGACAGAAGCCTACAAGAGAGCTCCAGAAACATGCTCACCATTGCAGCAGAATTGCACATGGTTTCTCTTGATCTAGGAACGGTGGGGGAAAAAAGTTCGACTGCTTTATGAATCACATTTTAATGGCCTGGAAGGCAGAGAATTTCAGAAACCGCACGCGTCTATCTCCTTTTACACAGCACATAACAAGGCACTGGACCAATGATGTTTGTCACTTTTACAGTTGCTATGTCTTAACACAAAACTCAGTATAAACCATGAAGATTAAGTGCCCTAACCAACGAACCATGGCCCTGCTGCGTTCTGTTAAAGTTTCTTACCATGTCAATCACCTGAAAGCCAATAAGGCTCTTTTGCAGCAGGATGCTTATCAGGAGGAAGGAATATGAGAATTGCTGAAATCAGTCACAATCAGTTTGTTCCCAAGTGTCTCCGAACAGCCTTCAACAAAACACAAATGGAGTAAAGGGAACCTGGAGATGACAGAGGGAAGAAACGGGACACGAGTGGCCTCCTGCATTCGTCTCCCTGTTCCGTCCCAGGGATGGGGAGGCTGCACCCCTAACTGCATGAACGTGCTTCCTAAGCGACAAGAGGACACATGGTTAGAGCGGGTGCCTGCAGGCTTTGGATGCGTTGTGGGTGATAACGCGGCAAAACCAGAGGGCCCTGAACCTCTCAGAAATAGAAATATCTGACCTGACCAGGACATACTACAGGAAAATTCTCTTGGTCCTAATAAAGCATGGAGTAACTGGCACATTACAAAGACAAACTGGGCTTGTTTATTTTAAACTGTACGTACTAAGATAAGATCTAAGCATCAGCAATTTCCTTGCAGGAGCCCAGAGCATGCTGGAGAAGTTGAAGAGCAAGTAGCTGGGCCCAGAGGCCACAGTCTGACAAAATACCACCTCATTTGCTAGGAAGCAGACAGCTTAAGAAGCTGGCCCTGGTCCAGAAAGCATCCTGCTCAGAGCTAGAACTTTCTGCGACTTGCAGTGCAGCCAGAGCCCCGAGCAGCGCCGGGGGAGGAGAGCAGGCGGAAGCAGCCCAGGCTTTCTGCAGAAGCCAAAAATCGCATGCTCCAACCTTGCCAGCCCAACCAGTGGGGGAAAGTGCAGTTTTTGCCGCAAGGACCGATAGTACTTACAAAGGAGGGTCTAGAAATAAAGCAACCCAAACTGACAGAGAGTCACATCGCCAGCTCGTGTAAACTTAGGCAGCTCTGCTGCAGTCAGTTGAGGTGCATCAGCCTACTAGGAGGCATTTGATTCAGATTCATTACTCAGCTGGGGTGCAGCATGTCCTATCTGGAACGTAAACAGTGACTTGTACAGTCTGTCTAGCCCCTTTCATCACAGATTTTAATGCTCTGGGAGGATTGTTTTACCCCCCCAGCACAAGGAAGTTGCTACCAGAGCAGAAGGTATCAGCCACTTTAGCAGCACACAGGCCAACTGCAAATGGAGAAGGCTGTAAAAGCAGGAGAAACTATACAGTTTTTCTCTCCAGACTCAAAAAAAGTCACTAAAATTTGTCCGGAACACCAAGGCCTTACAGCTGCCATGAGAAAAGATGCCAGGGGTTTTAAGTACCTTTTTATAATTGTTATCTGACTGTTCTGTACCTTCTTTTACATGGATTGCACGTATTCCCAACTCAACAGATAACCATTGTGCCAAACACTTGGATGTGTTAATTACGGAGTTTTAGGGCAGATTTGGCATTCCTACCTTGCAAGCTGCTGTACTTCCCTCTCTCTGCTTCATTCCTCAGAGACATTGTGCTGTACATGCCCAGATACCTTCCTCAGTTGCTTATCGCCAGAGGGCTGCTTCCATCACAGAAGCTGAGAAGTCCCCCAGCGCTCTCACACCCACTCTCCAAGGAGCAGTTCAGACCCCAGCAGCAGGTCCTGGCTCTGGTTTCAGCTTGCGGACACTGAAACACCTTCCCAGAGCAGGCAGCGCTCCTGCCCCTGTGTCTCAGCCTCCTGCAGGGAAACCCAGCACCAGGGGCAAGAATGAGATCAAATTCCCAGTGGAAAGCCACAACACCTGCCTACCATATGGGCACGGAGGGATAATTATGGCTGCGCCAGGTGACTGAGTATTCATAACCTTAGCCAAGACACTGGCAAGCGGATCTCTGCATTGGGGGGGATCATGAATTATGCGAAGAGGTACATGGGTAGCTTGACCTGCCCATGGGGTTATTCATCTCATTAACTCCAGTTGAAGGTCTGCTGATAGCTAATTCATATCCCTTGAGATCCCTTCTCTGAGCTCCTTTTCATCTGTTTGTTTAAAAACATTTGGCAAGTACTATGAGATGTAGAGAAGCAGAACTTCCATTTTACAACTGGGGAAACGAGGCATCTTTTTTCCACAAGCAGCTTCCACNGAAAAAAAAAAAAAAAAAAAAAAAAATCACAGAAGCGAGGATCTAAGGCGAGGACTGTCGGCCTCCATGACCACGCTCTGCTCACTGGACGACACAGCCTTGGCACACATCAGTAGGCAGGAGCAGAGAAGCGAGTTGTGAACCACACAGCAGTTCTGGAGTGAACCATCACCACAGGAGATAATTAATCCCCATACTGTGTCAGCTGAACATATCTAGTAATTAACAGGGAACAGGAGATGCAGGTATTTTTCATTGCAAGAGAACATGTGATAGCAACCTTGGAAATGAAGGTTTCCTCCTTACAGTGTTTTTCCTCCCAAGGCTGTAAGGACCCCAGAATTTCATACTGAGAGTATCCATGCCAGACTTCCACCCCGTGTCCTGTGTCATTTTGTTGAGGGTATCAGCCAGGAGGCCAGCGAGATGCTTTTGGTGGCCTTTGGGACCAGGGAAGAGCAGAGGCATTTCACACTGGCAACCGTGCAGTTACCCAGTGGAGTTTCTGTTGAGGTTACCCAAGTCTCATTGGAGCTATCTAGAAGTAAGAAGTTCTAATTTAATTTCCCAGTACAAATACATATCCACCTCAGAGGAGAGGTTCGCAATAGCCATTAGAGAGTTTCAGCTATAAGAATTCTCTGCAGCCTTTCTATCAGGCCATTAAGAAACTTCTTAACACTGAACAAATAGATGCTGTTTCTGCAATGGCTGTGTTATGAATAGATTTTTTTTTTTTATTAAATACAAACCAACTTTCCAGATGTACTTAGAGACATTCCTCAAGAACCAGACTTCATACTGCCTCGGGAGGACTGGATCCAATCCCAGCTCCAGCACCAATTCCCTCTGACCTGAGGCAGTTCACCTAACTTGCTGCCGCTCACAGTAAGACCTTTACGGGTCTCAGTGGTGCTGTGAAGGTTAATTATCTGAGGCCATATGTATTCAGAAAGACATCTACATACCAACTGTTAAGCACAACAAGATTGTTTAGACATCAGCTTTTAAGAACGGGTTTAGATGTTACTATCATGTCAGTGAAGAATATTCTGAGAAAATGCGTTTTTAAAAAAAAATCTTGAGATACTTAAAAGCATAACTCATTTTTGTCTAATTCACATGGACATACTTATCAGGCAGATAAGCAGCAAAGCGAAGAAACTCAAAAGGATAAGCAACAGGCACATAGTGAAAAAGGCAGACATCAAAAAAAGAAAAACCACAAACCCCAAACCAAAACAAATTTATCCAGCGGTGGCTGCAATGCTCTAGAAACATTGTGAGTGTCTGCCTCATCCTACTCCAGGAGCGATGGTCCTGCTGCTGCTTCTTTACGGCTTCTGCTCAGAGAGGCGGTGGGAGTATTGCTATTGATTTCAGTGGGTCAAGAAAGTCCTACAGATTGGCAACTGTTTGCTAGTCAAGTCATGTACTTTGATAAATGAACATCCTGCAGAAATAAGTCTGTGCAGGCGCATTCAGTTCCAAGTGGGCAAAAGACTACATGTCCCCAAAAATAAGCACCATAATTAATAACTAGATTACTTGGGCTGCAGTCTCAGAGCTTTTGCTCCTCAGAGTAGTACTTCAAACTGAAAGAAATGGCTTTGCTTTTCTGTATGCATGTGGCACTCCAGCACCTCTGTAAAACCTATGCTAGAGCCAACCACGACGACAGACCACTGTCCAGGACAAACTCTACGTTGCTTATTCCAATAACAAGCATTCCAGAGATGTCACAGCTAAAGTGTGATCAGTCTACCAAAGTAAGGAAAAAAGAAAATATGTGTGCATTTCTGCTCTAATCCCACTGTTTCACACAGCTGTACAGCCAAGGCGAAAGCTGGGTTCCTGCTTGACAGCTCCTGGTCTCAGGGCATGACCGCACACAGTCATGTCCTAAGCCATGCCCTACAATAGGTGCTAGCATTTTTTCTCAGGCCAGGTATCGCTAGCAAATATTCATCTCCCCTCCCCTCCTTCCCTCTCCCTCCACCCTGCCCAACTAATCACCAGCAAGGCTTTTCATCCTCTCTTAATTTTCTGGTTTGCTTCATACCACCCTGTCAGTTTTGTGCTTGTTTCCTATGTGGGACTGAGGCGGGAATCCAGGCCAGAATTTTGCAGCAATGTGTAATTAATTGCAACTGCTCTCACAGAGGTTACAATTTGGGCTGTTCAGCCAGACACACGCACTCTGCAAATAAAGGTTCCAAATCACTACTCCTATTTAGCAAGCTGTCAAGGTCCTGGCTGTTCTTTAGCACATCATTAAAGCTGAGAGCATAACATGGTTTTTAAATCAGTCTATGAAGCATACTATGGGTTTGTACAGCATGTAATACTTTATCTAGAGCAACACAACCCAGAAGGGCTTTTCACTTTAAAATTGTAAGCCACTATTGCTTGAGCAAGAGAATTAAACCCATTAGAGCTGACTCAGAGGCAGGTCCTTATCCAGAATGCCAGCCACCCACTGGTAGACATGATCTCTATACACTTAGTGTATGTAGGTAGAACAGGGAGTGTGGCTGACTGAGGCTGATCACAGTACGTTCTCCTGCTGCTACACAGAATACAACTTAATTAAAATGGTACCAAAAAAAGAAATTTAAGTTATTCAGGTACTTGAACCCCATTTATTTTCAAGGTAGATTTAGGATCCTAAGACACTTCCGAGATTAGTATTCTGGTTCCTCTCAACATTTAACCTCCAGTTAAAGAAATAAATAAAAACCATGTCACAACCAGACTTTCAATATGTAGAGCTCCAAGGCACAGTGAATGATCCAAGAGAATACATTCCTTTGAAAAAGTCTCATCTGTCTTCACAGTTATGGATTAAAATCTCATTCCAATAATATCACCACCAAGACAGAACGATACTTTTATCTGTAGCCAATATCCATATCAATAGATATACTACTTATGGAATTACACCAAGGCTAGTTAGTACCTTATCTATGTTTTTCATCTCATACAATTTCAAAGTAGCCTACAAAAGCCGGTAAGAGCTACCAGAATTAGCATTCTTTGGAAGAAATTCAGTTGCAAGGGATGCATGACTTGCCCAAAATTCACATTCTAAGGAACTAGCAGATCTAGATTGTAAACTGTAAAAAGAAGCCAAGTAAGAATACTTTTATTTTATGTGTGCTAGACAATCTTACCAGTAAACCCTTGAGATTAATTAGCTACAGCTGCAAATAATTTATAACTACTCAGAGAAATTTATCTTAAGAGACATCACATGCCTAACACTTGTGTGCAAGAAACAAAGAAAAAATGCCCATTTCCTGTATCCTTAGGAGAATTAATTTTGAGAAGCACAACTGCCCAAAGCCCTTGCTGGCTGATGACCCAGCTGGACAAAACATGCCGTCGCAGAGACCCACTTTAAGAATCACAGTTTCTCAACAATTATTTATTTTCAAGTAGGAGGATTATTTTGTTGAGGGGGGAAACAGCATTGTTCTTGGTGAGGACGAGTGGTTGTTCTTTTTCAATGCATATTTTATAAAGGCAATTTGCTTTTCTAAATCTTAAGGATAAGACTTGGAAGCAATATCTCAGCAAGGAAAGGGTCTGGATCTCACATATGCAGGTAAAAGGCTGGAGTCAGTGCAGTAGCTTCCCCATGAGAAAGCAATGGAAAGGACAACACAGCACTGAGGAGGTTAGGAGTTCCTGGGAAAGCAATAGCAAGAAGAGCTGGAGCTTTCACTTCATTTTGCACCACCGCTATTACTAGAACAGTGATAACATCACGCATTATACAATTAGCAACTTCCGACCACACATTCCCAGCACCAGCTCACTATCAACCAACCCCTCAGGCTAAAGTGGGCAGCTGATAAGAAACTCCACTTGGGATGTAGACCAGCTGAGCTTGCTGTCTTGTACAGCATCTGGGCAAGGAGCAAAGGTCTAAGTCGTGCCTCGGGGATCTAAGGTTTTGCTTAGAAGAGGCACATCAGGGTGAGGTGGAGCACCAGTGCTTAGCGCAGCCCTTTGGCTGCCCATCTGGAGACCCCATTTCTGTCTGCTCAGGTCAGAGGCAAAATAAGTTCAGCAGTCTCATTCTTAACCCAAAAGCAGCCAGTACAATATGGCACAAGTATGATGTATAGTTCTCCTGTGCCAGAGCCAAGAGCAGACAGTGCAGGTGACGATCACAACGTACTTGAGGAGCTGGTAGAAAGCCCATGGCCAGAGCAGATACGCCAGCCGAGCTCAGGGAGATGGCTTTTTCTTTTGAATTAAAAGAGTTGAAATTTCTGGAAGCAGATCAAATCTTCCAGAGTCTGAGGATGCTCTGGACTGAGGGTCTGGGATTTTTCCTTCAAAGATATAGCTACATCCAAGGGTATGAACACCCTCCAATTAAGTACAACACATCTTTCCCAACACTTATCAGAGGGAAAGAAACACCCACCAGTTGTGTGGCTGGGCAGCGAGGTTTTGGGGAGTCACCGTGAAGAGCTGTGGGAACTACAGCAGAAGAGAGAGATATTCAGAGAAGGTAACTTGAAACTAGGCAGCTGGAAGAGTCGCACTTTCTGCCTTGAACAGTAAAAAAAAGCAGAAGCAAACAGGAGGACCAAGAAAAGGCTGAGCAAGGGCAGTTCCATTCCCCAGTTTTCATGTATTAAATATCACCAAAAAATAAAATGAAAGAATACCTTGCTTGTGACCTGTTATGTCTGTGTCTCATTAAATGTGTCTGGATTTTCCTGCATGTCTAAGTGAGCCTCGTCTCATGCTTAAGCTTATTATTGCTGGATTATTCTGGGATAGCCACTCTGCAACACCAGCCTCATCTGATGGCACTGACAAAGAAGATAAAGCTGAGGCCACCAGCGTGTGTCCCTGGAGATATACAGGTGATGGTATGCGCCACTTCATCCCACATGGTCCTTGTCCTAATGGGGTCACTCTTAGGGTCGCAAAAGGGCATCAACAGATCAGCAGCTCAAAACAAGTCATGGATTTAATTGATGGAGTAGGTCTCAAAAGAGGTTCTACTGCAGCCATTTTATAGGTAGGAAGAATGGGGCACAGGTGCTCAGCTAGGTGCTCTAGCTCCCCATTTAATTGATGACAAACCCCGATGAGCTCTGACAGGAGCAGGCTCTAAATGAAAGGGCATGTGGCACACCAACAACAGAGGCACTTGGTGCAGGTCTGACCACTGCTCTCCCCCACCCATGGACGGGGGCTGCCATCTCTCTCCTGCACCACTGCTACCCATTCCCAGACAAGGGATAAACAGGAATGTGCTTTACTGTCCTGCCTTAGGAAGAGACACTTACGGAAAAACTACTCCCATTGCGCTGGAGTCTCTTTTGTTAGGAGACGTAAGGGTGCCATGTGTCCAGACATCCAAAGGAACTAAACTGAGCAATTTGTAGGAAGGGAGGGGCATTATCCCCCATTTTACAAACAGGGAGAACAATGTCACAAGAGGTTAAGGGAGTCACCCCAAGACCAAGCTTCACCAGGGTCTGCATTTCTATTACTGTCTGGAGCACCCTTGAATTGCATCAGCCCTACAGGTGGGGCAAGCACCCCAGCTGCTCAGCACGCTCTGCGTTTCCTCTGCTGAACCCTAAGGCAGAGACTTGGGTGTCCCCACACTGGGCCAGGGAATACGGCGTCCTGCAGGGCAGCACTCTGTTTCCCCAAGTACTCAAAACTGGGTGTTTGCACATTTATCAATGGACCAGGTTCAAGCTTGATGCAAAACTCGTTGTCAATAGAGCATCATCAGGAAATAATCCTGCCTCTCCTCTTCCACTCCCTCCCATCGCCGAGGAGAGAGAAGAGCTGAGCGTTTGAAACATTATTTGTTTCACACTAATGCTAAAGTAGCTGGAGCAGGCACAGTTTTATTGATGGATGAGATCTTTCTAAACCCCCACCATCGAAAGGAGGTGGGGGAAGAAGAGGAGACTAAGGCAAAAGGAATGGAGGTGGAGGAGGATTGAAAGGAAATGTTCATTTCACAGAACTCACATCAGAGCATAAAGCTGAGCTGCAAAGAGGACAAAAAGCAGATATGAAAAGTCATCAAAGCCTATTCATGAGCATGACCGTCTCTCCCCAAGTCTCTTCTTCAGTCTGCCTCCAACTTTCCCTGGGGAATGCAAGAACACATCCCAGCCTGCACAGCAATTGCACTAAGGCTTTGGGGTTATTTTTAAGATAGAGTCATTATGGCTCTTGTGACTCACTGACTTGTAATGATGGAAGTATGTTGTTTGATCTGCACAGACACAGGCATCCAAATTAAAAAAAAGGGATCCTGAGAAAAAAGAAACATGTTCCTCAGAAAATAGCAAGACAAAAGGAAGATGGTTCAGTGGAGCGGGGTCTCATGCTGACCCACAAGCATAGTGCTAGTTCTATCTCTTGTCCCTCAAAACACATTTTTAACAGCTACTCACCCTTGCTGTCCATGGCTTCCCAGGGCCCATTACAGGGCTGGTCCAGGGTGGTTACTGGATAGCAGTGTACCAGAATGGATTGTACAGGGATTGGGATAGATTGGGACAGTCTAAGTAGAAAATAAACCAGACTGAGACCAACCTCTGAAACACGCTTCCTTCCTCCCCCCCAGCTCCCTTTCCCTGAGGGCCTTTTGTGAACCCAGTTTGTCCTGGTTCTCCTTCACAGCTCTTTTTCCATGGATGGTCTTGGGCTGGTTTTCCTGGACAGAAATTGTAATGTGAGACAGCTGGCAAGGGGATACCCAGAGTGAGCCCCCAGGATGCTGCTGGGTGTGCAAATGCCAAGGCAGGATCAAAGTATTGCTTGTTTGATAACCTCCAAGTGACATTCCTAAATTAGAAGCGGCAGCAGCACCAGATATATTTCAGCCACAGCATGACTTGAGGCTGATTTTCTAATGTAGTCATGAAGAAGCCACGGCAGTGACTTAAGAGACCACAGCAGCGCTTTTTCTCTGATGCTACAGAAGCATCCAGAGCTAAGCCTAGCACAGGGATTTTCACTGGTCTTTCACTCTTCTTCACTTACATAAAGCAGCAAAGCAGAGCTGGCCTGGTTTCTGCTCTATATAAATCATATGGCCAGGGAGTGAGGATCATTTTGACAATGAACTGATATTTCTGGGTTGCTATTTCTGTTCCTTTGTTTGCCCAGACACAAAGACTCAGCCCTTTTAGTTCCCAGATGACAACGTCTATGTTGCATGAGATCATGTTTGTGTTTTTGGACGCATCTTTTTTTAACAGCGCCTATTGAATTCCCTCAACTCAGCGCTTTCCTTCCTCTTGCTCTCAGTTGATCAAACAATATCAAATGGCGCCCAGGAGCCATGCACATACATATCCCATGTTTTTAATAATGCTGGAGGAGATGGTTTGCTCTGTGTGGTAACTTTTTGGGGGGTGAAGTGGAGGAGAGAGGAAGTACCTGACAAGTAAGAGGCAGCTGGAGCAAAGGTAGCCACAGCAGGAGCAGAAAAGATCAGGAAGAGGTGACAATAACAGTAGGGACAAGTGGGGCTAAGACTTCATCTAAGCAAAGACAATTAAGTCCTTGCTTTGTACATCACGATCTCCCCAGGGATAACACCAGACGAGATAACATCACCAGGTTGGGAATACAGAGCAGAGGCAGCTCAAACTTTTAAACAGAAATAATTTGCTTCCAGGTAACTTTGGAAGAAGGGCACAGGGATGCCGGGAGCATGTGGGCAGTGCTGGTGCACCCTTGGTGCTTAGCACACTGACCCCGGTGCCCACGGGGTCAGGAGAGGAGATGCTAGTCTGGAGGGACCCTGCCCGGAGGATTTCTGCATGTTCACTTCCACCCTCTTGAAACCATGGGACAGCTAAATACACCAGAGACCCCAGACTCCGAGAGTGCTGACTGTTTGGGATGGCTTCTTACTGCAGTGGGAGGCTCTCCCAATGCTGACACTGCAGAGGTGCAAGGCAGCAAGCCAAAATAATACTTAAGGTGCAGCAAAACTTAGAGAAACAGATTTTAGACAGACAGACACTAATTCACTCAGTCAGAAACAAATCTCCAATTTCCTGGTCTCCCCACAGCTGGAGTTTTCAAGAGGAAAGAGGGTCATAAAGCTCTGAAGGAACAGAAAGCTCCTCTCTGCATGCCAGCTCACATCCTCCCCATAGGACCATAAATACCAGATCCCCCAAATATGCTGGATGCAAACAGGAAAACATTAAATCACAAGAGCTAATTAGCAGTCTCTATCCAGCATGTTCTTTACGAAGAGGGACTCCCTCAAGTCCACTTCTCTCATCAGCATCTCTCCCCTTTATAACGAGCAGGGGAGGCAGGAGCCACCCAACATGATGGTGCCAGCAGAGGGGCAGGGTCCCCACACAGGGGTTGCCACCAGCTGCTCCGGCACACAGGTCCAGCTCAGCTGTCCCACAGCAACAGGGACCATCTATAAAAAGAGCTGACAAGATTTTAAACAACTGCTACCAATAACCTTGCCTCACTCCAGATTTTCCACCAACAGACGTCTTCAGTTTGTTTTCATTTCTTTAATTGAGATCTTATTAAATTCCCTGTCAATAGAGCTAGCGAGCAAAGAGCATCATGCAGGCAGATCAGAAGACCAGTGCTAGCAGCAAGATGCCCAAAGGAAGGAGAGACAAGGAGCTCATGAATTCACGGGGAAAATGAGCCATCTCCAACTTTCCATGGAGAATCGGCCAGCCTGGCATGGGGACCAGTGGTGCTACACAAGACCTTCTTACCCTGAATTTGCACCAATGTGACCAGTTCAGCCTCGGGCCCTATTTGTGCTGTGATGCTACAAGCTACAGTCTTTCAGAGTGCATGGACAAGTCCCACAGCACTCGTCTGCGGGAGGGTTTTGGCCTCTACTACACACACGTCACTCATGTTGGCAGAACTCCAGCTGACCTCGATGGATGACAGACACAAAACATCTGCACCCAACACAACACTTTCCAGCAAACGTTTCCTTCTTAAGAAAAAAGGCAAGGCTGAGTTGCCCTGTGTTCCCGTGCTGGTCACCAGTGTACAAGGCTATGGTGAGAACATGGCCAGGAGGCATCCTGTTGGGCTGCCCTCTCCAAAATAACCAGCCACTCTGACCAGTTCATAACACTCATCCCACCTTGCTGTCACCACACCACCTCCCAAAAACCTTGTCACATCAGCTCCGTGCTCTGGACAGCCCACTCATGAGGAGCCAGTTGGATGCAGGGTAAGAGAAGAGAGACTTCATTTCATCCACACCTTCTCCTTGTCTAAGACACGTCTGTGGGGTTCATCTCTGAATTTAAGGATGTAAAGCTGGCAACTGCTTTATTCCCATTTTTGAGATGGGAAACGAAAGCAGAGCGGGAATAAGTGATCCATCTAAGTTCACACTGGAAGCAGGAGGCAGAGAAGGGGCAGTCCTGTAATTGAGCAAGCATCCTTCCTCTGCCACTGCAAAAGGGCTGGCAAGTAAATGCAAGGGAGACCCCTAAGCAATGCACCAGGTGTACAGCTTTCCAAAGCAGTGGATACCTGCAAGGACAGCACAAGGGATGTGTCTGAAGTGTCTGATCAGCATCAGGTGCCTGCCTGAAAACCTGCCCAGGTGTTTGCTCAGTGCCTATGTGTTATACTCTGCTCCCAGCAGTGGCAGGCATGCTCCCCAAAGGCCACTTCCAGAGCTTCCCATCAGCTTCCCATCCTCAATAGGAGGGCGTTAAGAAAAATAAGACATAAATCAATAAAAAGGGATTTTTCTTTGTTACTTTGCAAGCACAACTTTTGTGACACTGATGCCCAGCCCCACAAGCAGAGCTGGGGAAGGCTGCAGGGCACAACCCCTCAGGCAGAGAAACTGCAATGTTAACACGTCCCAAGAGTGGCTTTCTCCCAGTAACTAATCACAAAGTTCATGATACTTCTCACAAGACAGTCAGAAAGCTACCCATAATCAATCACATGGAACATTAACCAACTGCAGATTGCTTTTATTCTCACTAAGCATTGTTACGACCTTTGTTAGTTTAGATCTAGTAGAGGGCTGGGGTTTTTACAGTCACTGTCGGATAACCATATGGAAAACTCGAGAGCATTTTCCCAAATAATATTCTATGAAGTACTCACTGTAAATTAACATTTCCATTAAAGTTGCACTCAAAATTAAAACCAAGAAATAAATTAGCATTGTGCCAATTTGAGGTGGAGAACTGCAGCAGAGCAGGAAGCTGAGTGACCTGACCAAAGACACACAGTAAACCAGTGTCAATGCAAAGGACGCAGGAAGTCTGCTCTCGGCTGTACAGAACTAATTCAACTGCACAAAACTAAGCAATGCCTTTATTAACAAAATACCCAATGATAGAACTGTGCTTAAAAAAAACACCAAAAAACCCACAGATTACTGACCATCCCGTGCCCCAGAGCATTCTGGACAAGGCAGGACCTCTTGTGTCATCCCTACCATTGGCAACCCCCCAGTGCAATGCTGCACCAGGCCCACTGAGCAATCTACCTCGCAGCACAGACACATATTGTTACTCCATCAAAGGAGGAAGCTAAAACAGACAGGGATCAATTGCTGCCCCCAAAATCACACTGGGAATCTCTCTCAAAGCCAAACACAACAAGCAGAGCCCCCGATGCTGCGCTCAGACAACCCCTGACCTCCTATTGCTGCTTCTATATGAAAAATTCCATAGTTTTGTGGTTTGTTATTTTTTAAGGAATGAAAATAATCCTTGCACAGATATACAGGGATCACAATGCCATCTACAAACAAACACTCCACTTGCTGGCAAGGAGTTTTGTTAACACAACTAAATGTGCTGAATTATGCACACAGTTTGCCTGAACACATGTTGAAGTTACAGAGATTGCCTGGAGCCCTCGATCCATTTTTAAGGCAGGCTCTTTGTAGGTTGCATTCAAACCATCCCGCCCAGCAGCACTGAGTGTTGCAAGGGGTGCCTCTAGCAACCGCACAACGAAAAGGCCCATTTGCCAGCCAGCAGCTCTGGGGAATCCAGCTGCTCCACTCCGAGCCCTGCTAGCCGGCGCTTGCAAGGGGATCTGTGCCCGGCATAGCACAAGGGGATCTCTTGGATTGCCCTGGTGCAGTTGCTGATGGAGGTAAAAAAGGGGAAAAAAGGAATCATAACAAAAGCTTTGATCAAAGGATTTTCTTCCACATCCAGCCTACAGTCTTAGTGGTCCCTAAACTCGTTGTGCTAAACCACCAGCTCCTGAGCTATGGCTCCATCTTTCACCAGAGCACAGAGAAGGATCAGAGACCCCTGCACATAGCTGGGAAGTCATTCTGTGTCTGTGAGCAAGTAATTTAAGTTTTCTCTGACCCTCTTTTCTCCATCCATACCCAGCGCAATACTTACCTCCTGCATGGAGAGGGGTACGCTATTCCAACTCACTTATCTGCCGATTTTCATTTTCAATCATATGTCTTGAGCATTCCCAAACTGTTATCCTGTGTTTCTTTGCCTGACACATGATAAAAATAACCCAGACTGCAAAGCTTGCTTGATGTTTGTAGGACACCATGGAAATTTACAGCTCAAGATAATTAACTTTAAATAAAATGTTAATCTACAGCAAATACAAAATAGAGGACAGTTTGGGGAAATGCTCTGAAATCCACTGATGGAAGTCAGTGCACTATAGTACAAATTAGCAACATCTATTAATGGGAGAATCTTGGTGGATTAGGTGAACTAACAAAAGTAATAATAATTAACAACATTAGTCACATAAAACATAATTGACTTCCAATTGCTTCTAACGTTATTTTTCTAATGAAGTTACTGAAAACTAATCAGAGCTGGCTGGACAGCTTATCAGGGGATAAGTCAGCAGGATTAGCTGCTTAGCGCCAGAGCGTGATTCACCCTGAGGAAGAACTGATCGTCCTTCCCAGCATCAGGGGGAAGTTTTCGGCAGTCAGATCTTCGCTGCTCTTTCATCCCCTCCCCAGACACCAGCAGCTCAGCCTGGGGCATGCAGGACACTCGAGGGACCTGCGCATGAAACTGCCTGCCAGGAACCGGTTGCCCTTTTTATAGCTCCACACTGATTTGCTTGTTGTCATGGGCAGGGACCTTACCTCCCCATTTTGTTTCGGTTTTTTTCCCGTCTTAAAATTATGTTTACCTTTGATGTCTACATAGAAAAGCTTAACTTTGCTACCCTTGCACATGAAGATGTACATGCTGTCCACTCAAAGCTGACTGCTCTGGAAACCAGACCTCTTCTTCTGGGTTAAGTGCCTTTTCCACAAAACCTTTCTGCAAATAGCAACTTATTTCACATTTTGCAAGATGACTTGTCAAACTCTGAAGACAGTCTAATATTGCAACCACTCTGCGACATCAGCCATGCTCCTTGCTGAGAAGGGAGGAAAAGGGTCCTAAAAAACTGCCCCTTTCTATCCAGTGAAGGTACAGGCTCCATCGGGCAGAGACTGAAAACGAATTTCTAGACAAAGTGAACTTCACTTTTGCAGCAGTCTTTCCCAAGCCTGAACACACCACTATCCCACCAGCTCCCTGGCTCCTGTCACCCCCAAGTATATGTCCACCTGCTGATCCATCCAAAATGCATCCACTGGTGTCCACAATGCTTCATTAGCTCCCAGGCATCCCACTCATTTACTAGAGCATCCCTTTCCCCAGCAGAGCCCTAGGACCATCCCTTTCAATTCCCCCATGCCCAGATGCTGCCTGAAAAACCACATCACCTCACATCACCCTGACCATGCTCTTCTCAGCCCAAGATGAGACAAAGCGAACACACTCAACCCGCACACAGGCTGGTAGCGGAAGTTGCTCGGTCGTGCCTGGGCTGCTCCATGCCTGCCTGACACATCAGGCGAGGTCGGCAGAGGGCTGCCACCACTGCAAGGCCACCCAGGAGCCACCCCCAGCGGATGCTGCGCCATCACCACCAGCGACAGCGCCAATGGGGTCTGTTCCCAGTGACCGCTGGGGGACTGCCAGCTGGAATAACAAGGATAACATAGATAGTCATCTGTCCCTCCCTGAGGAACAATACAGCTTTTCAGCAATAACAGTTAATCGAGAATTAATATGCTCAATGTGGCACGGTGTCACAGTGTCACACACCCCCGTCCCCCTGCCTGGTTGATGGCCTTCATCTGACATCACCATTTTTTCCCCACTCAGCAGCAGTGAATCAGCTATAACAGCAGTGGGCCTCATCAACACCTCCCAAGAGAATTTGGGGAGGACGTTCCCACCCACCCGTGCCTCTCCACAAATTGCCCCTCATCATCCTCAGGGACTGGGAGGCTTGGACTTTCCAGTCATTGCAAAAATCCCATTCACGCTGGCTCGGAGAGCCTCTGGGAGAGCAGAGAAGTTTATTATGGAGATTCCAGATCATATTTTTCCACCCTGAACACTATCTTGTTTGTGCCCTCTCCACCCACCTGTCCCTTCCTCGCTCCCAGCCAAGCTGGCGGGAAGCTCCACGGGGTTTGTTTTTTTTTTTCCCCCCAACCAGATGTTTCATCTGATTTTGTTGCTACAAGACACACTGGTCAAGTCCTGGCAACATACAGCAAATCGTGAGCTGTGCAGCTAAGAACTAGGATCTGCATCCAAGATTAATCAAGGAGATGGGAAAAGGCACATCCAGCAAGAAAGCACAAATCCACATTTCTAATTGTTTTGCGCTAGCAGCAAAACATTTATTTCCCAGGATTTCCGAGAGGCGGAAGAGGTGAGTGGATTGCTCGGCACCTCCTGTTTACCAGGCCAAGAGGGGAGTAGGGTTAATAGATAATTTCTTGTTCCACGCCAAAGCATTACATTCTGGAAGAGATCCAGAGAGAGATCCTTTGTCTTCAAGAACAAAAGGGACGGCTCCCCATTTTCGGGGAAGCTCTGCACACTGCAACATGACCTATGCTGGCAGCATCACCATGCAGTAATGTGATGGTTCCCAGGCACTTGCCTGCAGGTGATGGAGCTTCTGCCACGCATTGCACCCCACCGCCACCCCCCTTTTGTCATGGCTGTTGCCCTGGACCATGTACCACACTCCCTTCGAGCCTGTCTTCACCTCCAGTGCTGCCCCTGCGCCGCTCCAGCCACCCTGCTGCAACACGCTCCCTTGTCCCCTTCCAGCCCTCTTGGCACTGCTGTTTTGATGATCTGCAGCTCGAAAGCGCTGCATCTCAGAGCAGCCTTGGCAGTTCGAGAGGCAGCCGACATGCCTCCATGCAGCCCACACTGCTCTGAGGTCTGTGAGCCACCAGGAGGGACCAAAGCCAGCCTGTCTCATCCAGGCTCTGCAGCTTCCTGGTGTGGGTCTCCAGTGATGACAAAACCTCTGAGGAAAAGCCTCCTCAGCTACCCACAGACACATTGGGGATGGCAGCCAAACCCACATGCTTCTTGTCCAGTCCTCACCCACCTGCAACATGTCCTGTGTCTGGAGACCCCTGCACAGAGCTGAGAAGCCTTTGGGCTTTCCACTGACCTCTTGCCATTTCTTCTTCCCCACCGCACATTCCTGGGTAGCCCCAGAGATGAATCTCATGCCATTTTGGGAGATGAGACTCATAAAAGTTGCCCCACACAGACAGAAGCGGAAGGCACCTTAGAGAGCTTGCAGCCAGCTGGCTCCCATGGGAGATCCGTTCCCAAAGACAACATCTGGAGCCTTACAAGCAGCTGGCCTGCTCCCTCCTGATGGCCTGAGGAGGTCTGGAAGTATTTAACACCAAAAACCTCAGGTCTTGTCTACCCTGCCCTTTTTCCTCGAAGTCTCTGCAGACAACAGGGAATTTAGCACAAGGATATTTGAAGAAGCAAGTCCAGAGCAACTGCTGACTGTTGCTGACTCTCTGCTTTGCTTTTTTTTTTTTCCCCCCTCTTCTAAGTTCTGATTTTACTCTCATGTCCCTTGTTTTCCTCATGGAGGAGAAAAGATTTGTTGACATCCTCAAGGCAGGGAAAGTTCCCAACGGGCAGTTCTTCCTAAGAGACTGCAACAAAACCAACCTGACATGGCATATTTAATATTTGTAAGGTTGAAAAAAAGTAAATGTGGAGAAAAAAAAAGCAGCAGTACTTAAAAAAACCGAGTAACTTTCACGTTTCATAACAAAGCAGAACTTTAGGCACAAGTTACCCCACAAGTCACCTTTAGGCTACAGCCATCTATTTTTAATGACAAGGCGCAAATAAATTATTTATCCCTGTTGTCTTAGTGTAACTATCATATTACAAAGCCTCCCGGAAATAAGAGCCAAGAGGGAGCAGGAGGAGATCCTAGTTGCCCAGGATAACGTGTCTCCCATGCAGGCTGCTGCTAAAAGGTGTCCGTGGTGGGTGTGACTTCCAGCCCTTCCCTGGACACTGGGGATGCCCGCAGGCCTCCCAGATTCACAGGAATGGTTTGTAACAGCGCCAGCATCCAGCCCAGCTCCCGCTAATTGCGCAGGATTAGCATTACTTCCCTGCCTCTGCGGGACAACTCCATCCGTGAATGTCTGCAGAGTGCCGAGCATGGAAAGTCCATTATACCTGCACTGAGCAGGGAGAGGAGACCCCTGCCAAAAACAATTGCCTATCTGGGCTGTCTTCCTTCCTGCCACAGCAGTCCAGGGCCAGTTCACATGTTTCCCAGGACGAAGGGTCCCACGCAGACATGCTCCTGCCTCGTGGCCTCATCAGGGACCACGAATTCCCCTGCCACTCTCCCATGCTTTCTTCTGCCTGAGCCACACACACTGGCCCGGGCAGGCGTCCCCAAGGCCACGCACAGGGCTGTCAGCTCTGATGTCTGTTAAGGAGATGTCCGCTTCCTGCCTCTCGATTTTCCTTATTTACAGCCACTAAAAAATTTGCTTCTTCATGGAGCTGGGCCAAAATCAGCGAACTACTGCTCCTTCCCCCTCCTGAGGGCCCAGAGCCCAGTGCACAGAGAAGGCATTACAACTATGTAACCTGGGGTCACATTTCACCCTGGACTCAATTAGCAAGGGTTAAAAATGGAACAAGTCTTTACTTTCCCATAGGAAAGTTGTTCTCTGTTGCCCACTGCCTCCAGTGGCCTTGTGACACTTCTATAGAAAACAGCAGCATCCTCAGTTCTGGTTCATAGGGATTTTCCCCAGAGCGCCTTGTACGCTGGTGGCTCCCCAGTAGACAGCCCCCTCCAAGCCACCACATCCTGCTTGTGCAGAGCATCCCTGGGTGACTGGTCCTGTGGTGGGGGGAAGCACCCGTCAGCCTTCACACAGCAGCAACGAATATAGAAAACTCATCACAGCCCTCAACCCCCTCTCATACAAACAGGTCCGATAAGGAGGAGGGAGATGATTTCTGCTGGGAAAGGGGATTCAGGAAAAATGCCTATATAAGGGCATCACTGAGGCCAGCAGTTTGGGCGCTGCAGCCACATCAAACACCCTCTGCTGAGAGGCTCTAGTATCTTGCACCACATTTTACTCTTCCCTGTCCCACCAAGACTCATCCACCTGAGGAAAGGACAACAAATAACACCAGAAACCATGGCAGATCAACTGATGGGGAGGCCCTTGTCCCAGCACCAGCCCATGGGACCAGGGGACCTGTGACTCTGCAAGGTCACATCTGGAAATGCACAGGAAAGCTAAGACCACCCATGGGCCACAGCAGTTCTGCCATGAACTGCCCGTATTGGCCCCAGCCTGTTTCTTCACCCCTTTCCATCCTTGCTCTGGGACAGAGTTTCATGCAACATGACCACAGTTTGTGCTTCCTGCAATTACCCTCTTGTCACTTGGCTGATTACACCACTTATCCCGTGTCCCCTGCTGGCCTGGGGCAACCCACTGGCCAAGCAAACGCTGTCCAAAGTGCTCTCCCTTTAATGAAGCATGGAGATTACCTGCCAGGCAATCAGGAGTGTGAGAAAGGCATAATTTTTCCAAATCTCATCCACAGAGACCCCACAGTCACAGTGCATGCATTGCTGTAGGAGAAAAATAAAAAGAAAACAAAAAACCTCAGGGCAGCCAACACACAGAGGGACCGAAATACCTTTCAGCCCCTGCTTCTGCCCAACGCAGGAGGCACCAGAAGGTGCAGAGAGGAAACGTGCAGCCGCAGCCAATTGCAGGTCTTGCAAGAGCAGCACAGGGAGGGATTTTAAAATCCACAACTTGAATATAAGCAGAGGAAGCCCAGAGCATGCCGAGGGACAGCAACGTGCATGCAGAAAAGGAAAGGCAAAACCACGTCTGTACATACAGCTGCGTCATCGCCTCAAGCCTCTTGGGACAGAGGAGTCTGTTGAGCAAGAATTGAGCAGCTGGCAACCTCCTCTCCACTTCCCCGAATACCCAGCAGGCCCTCAGCTCCCAAGAACACTGTGATCACAAGCAGCAGCAGCACATCCAGCTACCTGCTCATGTTCAAAACCCTCCCAAGCCACATAAAGCGGGTGTAAATGTCCCAGAGGGAGCACAGGCTGGAAATCAGGAGACCTAGCAATAACTGCCACCTTGCACAGACTCGCTGCCTGGGCTCAGGGAGGCCACCCAGTCCCTCAGCATCAGCTCCATGAAGAGCCAGAGCGGTGCACAACCTGTCTGGAGGGTGGCAAGGGCCAGAGGTAGAGGTCCAAGCCAACTGCAAACTGCTGCTGGCATCCTGACCAGCAGGGATGTGAAAAATCACCCCCCTTAGAGCACAGACAGCATCTTCATCCAGCACCAAGCCCTTCGCAGCTGCCGTCAACCCCAGTGCAGGCGTGGCTTATCCAAAGCTGCACGTCCCAGACCACCACATCCACGCCAACACATTGAAGCATAAGTGCATTGGGTTTTCTATACATGGTACCACTCATTTACTCCCTGCCGCTGCTCTTTCTGCATCAGCCAGGTCTCCCCTAAAAGCTTCAAGCAACATGACATGCATCAGAAGAAAAATGAGAGAAATGTTTTAATAGCACAGCCGTTGGAAGCAGAGTGAGAAAATGCAGCAGGCCTCGGACTGGAAGGGCTGCGACACAATTTGGGAGGTTTCCCAGCTGGGCTGGAGGACTTTGGAGCCGCTCATGCACAATGCCTGGGCAGAAAGGATTACCTGTGAATAGGTGGGAGGAGGAAGAGCTCAATCCACAGATACACAGTACTGAGCCTTGTTTAGAGACTCTGCTGCTCTCTTTGCCAGCCCCCATTTAGCCTGTTAGTTCACGCAGCCACGTTGCTGCGTGGAGCTGAGGGAGCCCCACTTGTGCCTCTCAGTCCACCCACGGACTGCAAAGCAGCTTTGCCCGGTGCTCACCCTGCCCACCTCTCCCTCACGCTGCCCTATAGCAGAGCCCTTTTAACAAGTTGGGCACTCTCCTGCTGGTCAGCGCTGGGACAGTCCATCATTGCAGAGGTACTCAGACACCCTCACTGTCACCTAAACAGATCCAGGCAATGCAGAGGAAAGAAGAGGCAGCACGGGGCTCCAGCACCTGGTGCTTTACCTGGGAAGGAAGCACGAGTCTCCCCTTGCTCACGTGGGCAGGATGGGGGCCAGGTCTGCAGGTGGTTAACGCTCGCCACAGGGGTCAGGTTTCCAAGAGCTTTCGATGGGATGCATCTCCAAAGAGCTCAGCACTCAGCACAGGAGGGGTTTCAGAAAACCTGGCCCCCAGGTTGCAAACCCCACGATCCAGAATGCTTCAGAAAAATACACATAGCAACGTATATTCTCTCTCCCACACACACTGCAGCATATATAATTTCCACCGCAGCAAGGGGAGAGATATACATCAATGATCCTCTTTCATTTTTCTTGCTGAAAGCTGCTGGCTACAGAATTTGGCAGCCAGGGAGCTGGTGGTTCAGCTCACACAGCCACTTTAAAGGGGATGCATCAGCTCCACACGCAGTCCCATTCCCTGGCCTCTGCCCTGTAGCAGACCAGGCTCATTTCTATAGCTCATTAAAGAGGGATAAAAGTAACCTTTAAAGGTTGCTTTCCTGTGAAACAAGTCTAAAACCAAACAATGACTTGGCAAGGAGTGCATTTGATTTTTAAAAGCAATGCATTGCACTGGAAATCTTATTTCTTTCTTCTTTTTTTTTTTTTCTTCTTCTTTTGAGCCTGATGGTAGATTATTTTTCCTTGACACAATCCCGCCTCCGCTGTGATAGATGACGGCACATTTAGCAGTGTTCAGCCAAAACTTTTTATCTCCATATGGAAGATGGATGGATGAGGACTCTGAAGCCCGCATCAGTTCCTTCAAGAACAAACAAGGATCCAGCCCAGACCCCCTCCCAGGTTTGTTTAAAATACACAGAGCATAGGGCAGAAGATGTGGTCCTATAAAGCACCATCTGGCATAATTTGCAGTGCTTATGAAGCAAAACGGAACGAGCACTGCCCAAGACCTCCGGCCATCTCACTGGAAAGCACGAAGGACAGCTGTAGCTTGGATGGGCTTTATGCTGGGGGCCCAGGACTGCCTGGGCCTTCCCATGCCAGACATGCTACGTGAAGCACTGCTGTGTGCGGCAGGGTGGGAGGCCTGAGGAGGCATCCCCAGCTATCCAAGCAGGGATCACACACAGCTCCTTGAAGGCAGAGGCTGGAAGAGCCAGAGAAGCAGCCAAATGGCTCTTGTGAAAAATAACAGGCACTGCATCACTGCAGCAGTCCTCGCTAGGAGCAGACAATGCAGGAGAGTCATCCTGGATAAGCAAAGCAGAAAAGGAGATTATGCGACCCAGGAGCAGCTCTGGGCTTTGAAGGTTGCTCAGCAGCATGGGTGACTTCCGTGCATGAGCCCAGGCCAGACATCATTTGCTGAGGTGAGGGAGGAAGTGGGTGATGTTGAGGACTCCGAGTGAGTCAAGGGAAAGAGAGGAAATCCGTCGGCATCACAGCTCCTTCTTTCTTGTCTTTACATGCCACAAGAGATGGGGCCATAAGCCTTCAAGGAGCTCCTCTGAATGCAGCTGAGCTACAAGCTCAGGAGTGCCACGTCCCACAAGACCAGCTCCCAACCCCCTAACCACTCCCGTAGTGCCCCTTCCCACTGACACAGAGAAGTACAGAGAGCAGAGGTTATGGGTAAATTTTCGTCCCTGCAAGATGGTAGTAAAACTCCAGAGGAAACTTGCTGGGGGAGCAGTAAGCTGAGGCAGGTAGGGTAGAAAGGACAGCACAGGATGGACACAAGAGACGAAGGGGGCTGAGAGTTGTGCGCCTGTAGGAAAATGTTACGGCTACATCCTCACACAGGGTGCAGCAGCAACAGGCGTTACACGAAACAACACATGCACCATAGCACATGCACACCTCATTAATAACGTCTAGAGCTCCTAACGCAACATGCCAGAGAAGTTACCTAACCAGCAATAAAAATTTCTTTGGCCCTGTCTTGGGTACAAAAGCCAACACTCATCTCATAAAATGCAAAAAGCCCCCAGATGTTTATAAAATTCCATTGGGCAGCTCAGCGCAAATGTTGTTTACCATCAAAGCATTAGGGATCAAACCCAACCATCCAGCTGACAGCAGCTTTGTAGCTGCAGTCATGTAGCAGCAGCGTGATCCTCTCCAGCTTCCCTCGGCACCAGAGCAGTGTGCCCTCAAGCCCACCACCTCCTGTCACCCCAACCCATCAAACACGTCTGCTTTCAGTGCAATGCCAACACCTACTATCCAGCAAGGGTAGCAGGCAGGAACTGCATACACACACATATATGCCCATATGGACGTATGTATATGCAGGTAAGTGGAAGATGCTACCCACGTGCAGCACATCCACACGGACGTCATGGGAAGGCAAGACCTGGGCTTGCTGCATCTACACGGCTCCTGCTGTTTCCTGGGGACTCTTTCGAAGAATGGAGTGCATGTGGGTGCCCTGCAGCACACACCTGCAGGACTAAGTGCAAAGGCTGCATGGCACTGCTCTGTGCCATGGCCACTCAGATAAGGTAGCCAGGGCAGCACATGATGAGGCATTACGCTGAGGAGCTCCACAGGGATCTCCCAGTGACAAACGCCATCCCAGCTCAATGGCTAAGATCAAGCCAAGTAAACACAGAGTATATTTATTGCTCCTAGGAAATGCTTTCATTTCCACCCCCCCTCCTCCTCCATGTTCACTTCAAGATAGCAGCAGTGAGCTACGAAACACTCCCTCCATGTGGTGCTGTTAACCATGGGAAGCAAACGCACTAGCTTGGACAGATCATTATCCCTTCATGCACAGGGATGAGGAAGGGGGTGGTAGTCTATAATGACGCTAATTAAGTCCTTAAGGATCTTGGTAAAAAGCAGGTAAGACTTCAGCACAAGGCAGAATATTCCATTAGGGCAAGCTTCACCGTAGACACAATGCTGCATAATGGGATCCTGTAATTATGCCTGCACTGCAGAGACTTTTAAAAAAAAGGAACCCTGTTTTACATTCTCTAATGCAAACAGCATGAAATGATGTTGCTTAGAAACCTTTACACTCCTACAGTGTGTGCAAAAAAAGTTATTCCAGACATCTGTATTTAAAATAAAATTTAAAAACAATCCTACCGCACACACTCACATGGATCTTGGCTTCATGTTGAGTGATGAAGCCTATGAAATGTCAGAGGAAATTTAAATTTAAAAAAAAAAAAAAAAGACACATGCATTTAAAAACTTCAGCAGCTTGTTAAGTCATTTCAGGTTATGTCTAGTACGGTTCCACCTCACCCCTTCACACAGGGCTCTCAGTGGATTGATGGTGCCATTCGTACCAATCCAGACTTAGAGGCTCATAATTGTTTCCCCAGTCATGCTGACCTCAAACACCTGGAAAAGATTTTCTTTTCCAGAGAAGCCACCCAAGGTTTTACTGCAGAATCGGCACATGCAGAGCAGAGCACTGTCCAGGTCCCAGAGTCACAGGAAAACCCACACAGTAAAGCCGATATGACAATTCTATGCACAAGTCACAGCGCAGGGCACAAGACCCAAAGCCCCACTGCTGGTGACCAGTGCTCAGTGGCTCACGTCAGGGTGAGCAGGGTGGAGGGAGGCTGTAGTGCCCTGAAATTTCCTACACCAAAGGCAATACAGTCAGATCTGCTGCAGCCCATAAATAGCATTTTACCAAGCACCATCCTGATACTTCCTCCCATAATTTGGGCATCGCATCCCACAGAGATGGCAGGCCCCACTGGGGAAAGCTTCATCTCAATCCAAGCAGGCAGGCGGGGATGGGGGTCTCTGCACCCACAAAATCAAGCAAAGCAGGGAGGGACTGGCGGCTTTGCTCCGTGCATCCAAACCCCCAGCCCTGACCTGAACCTCCAGCCCTGGGAGCCCCATCCAGGGCTGCCACTGCCTCCCACCCACCCATCACTCTCCCCACCATCTCCTCCTCCTCTCCAAAAAGGTCACCCCTCTTTGCCTGGCAACAGAAACAAATGCTCAGCAGCAAGCATGGCTGATCGATGTGTCACAGCTGCCACCACGCTGTCACACTGCCGTGCAAAGGCCAGCAGTTACTACAACAGGAGCGGCTGAGGATGTGACAGACCTCAGATGCAAGGGTGCGCCCCAGCCGGCTGCACTGGGTTTGGCACGATGCAGAACGCTGAACCGAGGCATTGCCCCCTTTCCCCCTCCCAAACCCCACAGTTTACAGGGTTGTAGTTTTCTTTTTGCTATTCCCTGCTGGCAGAGGGGGACGGAGATAAGAGATTGAGCCTGTGTGTCTTCATCAACGGAGAAGCATGAATATCCTGAGGGATGGACAGAGGTGGAATCTCATCTTTGTTCTGTAGGGAGAGTCTTCACTGATGGGAGACTGGGGAATCAGCTGCTGTGCCTCTGATGCAGAGGTCAGACTCAGCAAGATCATCTGAACTGTGCTAACAAGACCCCTGCATAAGGCAACTTTTTCCAGCTCTGCTGATACCTGCTCTCTCAATGCTCTCCCAAGACTTCCGAGATCCTCAAAGACTATAGTGGCCAGAAGTCATCTGGCTTAAAATCTCCCTTCAGAAATGCCACTTTTCCCTCTGTCTACCGCAAAGAACCTCCTCATAAGAGAATGGTAACTGTTACAGCATTTTAAATGGCAGAGAAAGCAATTTCTCTGCACATGCTTTTGTGCTGATACCTAGAAAGGTCCTAAGGCAGCAACATGGGTGAGCTCCTGCTCAGACACGTGGCACCTGCAGGTGTTTCAGCCTCCTGCCAGTGAGCTCTTACTGGTGGTGCAGGTATCTACAAGCTTTCATCTTGCTCTGCACAAGCTGCTTCACCTACAGATGCTGAGGATCCAAACCTGGAGCCTCACTTTCCCTGTCCCCAGGCTTTGCAAATTCATTTGCATCACTCTGAGGCAGGAACCATTGCCTCTTTGATCAACAGCCCTTCACACCCCACATGGGTTACCTTAACTGGTTATTGCAAGCAGTGAAGAGCCAGGCCACGGGCAAAGGAACAAACCAGAAGTGTTTAACTTTTTGCCTTTCTGCTGCTGTTACAAGCCCTGCTGCAATCACAGGGTATGGATGGGTCTGGAGACCAGAAATGCACAAAGCACTATGTCACAAGTCTTCAACTCCTCAGCTTGTCCCCAGGAAGCAGCTTTGCCTTTATCACCTCTGGCTACCACAGAATTGCCATCACCAGCATGGAAGTAAGGCTGAAGGATCAGTATCTGCACTGAGCATTCAGCTTCCTGCAAGAGAACCCAAGGTCGGTCAGAGAAGAAGGAAGGTGGCAGGAGGGAAAGCCCTACAGTGGAAGTGCACAGACCATCTGTGACCCCAGGCAAAGGGCTCTGTCCTGGGCAGGCGAGAGCTCTCAGCTGTGACACAGCACCAGGAGCATCAGGAGCTCATGGAGGGGTCAGAAAGGAGCTCACAGCAAAGGTACAGGGATAGCCACCATCCGCGGACCCTTAGGGCAGTCCACATCTGCTCTCTGTGCCTCTCTTCCCCCCCGCTGGCACACAGAGAGCGACAAAACTGCTCTCACCTGGATGCGACAAAATCAAATCAAGGACTAAGATGCTTTAAAGCCTTCTGGTAAAATAGGCATGAAAATTATTATTGAGTTGTGAGAATTTTTACATCATCCAGAAGACAGATGTTGGCCAGCTGCTTAAGACAGAGGGTTGGCAAATTCCCCACTGCACACTGCTCTTCTCCAACTGGAGCAAACTGCAGAAGATACATCCTTCCTGGGGGAAATGCGCAGAGAGCAACAGGCCTGGGCAGCTCTCCCTCTGCTGGCTGCTCTCCTCCCGCTGAGACAGGAGGCAACCGCTGTATAGGCACGTTCTTCTTTTATCTTTGATTGCTGCTTAAATTAATCGATATGAGCTACGTGGCTCAGGCTGTTCTCACCATTGTTCATTGTGGGGTGAAGTCCAGATCAGATCGAATGTAATTCCATGTGCAGAGTGCCGCTGGCCACCCAGGGCTTGAGCCATGTGGGAGCACGGTCAGTATCTGTCCTGTCCATTGGAGATGTGACGTGCAGCGCTAATGGGCATGAGCGCGCACACTGATATGATGCACCAACTGGGCCACCAGCAACCGGGAGATGAGAGGACATGCATAGAAGTGGAAAATGGAGATAAGGAGCTGGGTCTCCCCACACACATGCAACCGAGAAGCTAGAAATCCTGTGATCTTTGAAATAATAAGAGAATATTCAACCCATTATACGCATACATCGTCAGTCATCTCCACTCTGGTATCTGTACAGATACCTGCTCCCTGAATCTTCTGCTCATTATCAAAGCTCAAGTGTAAACCACAGCAATTACATAGTTATTTTTTCCTAATCCTAGTATGGTGAGACCAACCAGTTAAAGAACAAGCCCAAAGTCTGAAAGATAACGCTACAAAATACAACATTTTGGGCAACTTTCCCACATGCTCCGGAACAAACCTCAAAACAGCAAGGAGGTCCCATTCCTGCATGCACTTCCACTTGGGAGGGGCCCAGAGGACATCTGACTTCTTCTGGATAATTAAGCAAAGTACAGGTTTCATCTGGCTGTCCTCTGCATGAATAATGGATATTTTACAGGGGGTGGGTGAATGGCCAACAGAAATAAAGTGAAAGTCTGAAATTGCTATTAGAGATCGGAAGCCACATTAGCAGCACCTGCAGAGCCCAAAGGATTGCTTCACCTCCTGCCCCAAGAAATCAAGACTGTAACACCACTTTGGGCTATTTCTGCTGCACCGTATTTAAAAGCCAGTTCAAATTACTTGATTCAATGCCCACAGCAATGCAGAACATTTCCCAACCAGCTCCAGCAAAGAGTTAAACACGTGCAACCTGTTGATTAATTTGCAGGCAACAAGCTGCACTAATAAAGCCCCAGGGACCTTAATCAAGCTGTTTGCTGGATGCCAGACCAAAGCAGGAAGATGGGCAGAGCTGTCAGGATGGATTAGTGTTTGCCCACTGGCAACATTTCTCCTGAATGAAAGAAAGCAGGGAGGAAAAACACACACGCATACACATATGCAGCCACAGAGCACAGAGGGGAAATGATGCGCCTGGTGCTAGCTGCCAGGAGGTCCCAAGGCCGGATGGCTGCAGGAGCTCCGCAGCCTACACCAGGGGGTTAATTGCAGGAGATTATTTTGCATCTTGGGTTTTACATTCACCTCCATTGTTTGCAATTCCTTCCGAGAAGCTGGGAAAGAGCGATTTCTTCCTTTTTCTTTTTAAAAGGGTCTCATCCTTTTCCGTTCAATAAATTTTCCTGGCCTCCACTCCCCAGTGAAATAGAGTTGTTTATAATGGACCCCATTTTGAAGGGTTTCAGTGACACACATTGGGGCAAGGACATTTTGCAAATTCAGCTTAAGTTCAAAAAGGATCATTTCCTTTCATTATTACAAGGCTTGACTGGGGTGCCTTTTTCTTCCTGCAGCATTTTCTGTTCTGACACAGCACCATCAGGTTAATGCAGCCGAACCCAAACAAACCCTCTGCCTTCCCATCCCTTAGCCAGGGAACCCAGTTGGAATCAGTGCCAGAATAAGTAAGAGTTGCAGATCTGAACTCTGTTACTGGTTATACGCAGGGAAACTTTTCATCTTTTAAGTTGCTAAAATTTATTTAACCTGGCAATCCTTTTCATCAGGAGGGTGCCCCTATGTGCTGCCAGGGAGCATCTGTCTTGGGTACCAGTTTAACAGACCGCTGTGTGTCCCAAGTGGATGTACAGAGCTTGTAAAACACCTGACTATGCAGGAATAAGCATAGAAGCCCAGAAGATTTTTTTTTTTGCTAAACCTTAACAGACCAAAACAAAGGAGCAGAAAATTGCTCAGCTGTTTGTCTTTCTTATGTCAGGTATGTTTGAATAAGGCCATTTTCCCCCACCAGCTTTGAAGTGTTCTGTGGGCATTTCCGCAGCTGGTGTAAATTGCTATAGATTCACTCATATCAGCACAGCTTTGATAATTTACACCAGCCAAAGATCATCTTCTCCTGTGTTTACAGCTCCACCAAGCATCACAAGGGACACAAGCAGGATGTTGACACCTCATGGCTTGTACCCATGGATGAAGGGGATGGTAAGCACTAAGCAAATGCAGCTGATGATTAGCAAAAGCAATTATGAAAAACAAGTAGTGGAAATAATGATTCATCAGGAATTGAATCAGATGTTGGGCCCAGTCCTGCACTCACTGGATTTGGTGACAGCAGTGAGTATGCAAGCCCTATACAGATAATTTTTAAAGCTATTTAAATGCAAAAATATGCCCAATGCTAGCTTTGCAACACCACTTTTTTGTCTACTCTGTCTTTCAGACAGCTCAGGACCTTGGAAAAGGTCTGTGGCATCCTTCTCACCCCATATACCTCTCTCCCTACCAAAACTTTGAGTCAAGAAGAAATGCTGCATAACATGGAAGCCACATAGGAAAAGCTTGCATCACTAGCTCTATGGCTTGCATCGAGCCAGAGGCCAGGCTTAGTGCCACCAGTCCCTCTGAACCAAGATACCGAAGATACCTGAATACATTATTTCTCAGCAGATCTCAGAGCACTTTCAATATGCTTTAGAAAACACTGGCAATGTCAATGGCATCCTCATTAATAGCTGGAAAACGTGGAGACACAAAAATGCAGACAACCTTGTTCAAGGTCATATACTCCAGCGAGGCCACTGGATGCTCTCAGCCACCACCTCCTCCACCTGGAGGAAACACGCCAGGCATTACACCAAGCACAACCCCAGCAGCCAAATGCCATGTCAGCTTTAGCCAGTGCTAGAAGGATGTCCTCTTCAGGTAGAGAAGATCAACAACAGGTATGCTCTGTACCTTGATCTAGAAAGAACCTGATAATGAGAAACACCCTCTCATGAGACAATATTTCCATTGCTTTCACTGGGAACAGGATCAGACCTGAAGTTGGGGAAGGGCTGGCACAGAAACCTGACAAGGACTAAGGACTATCAAACCCTGGGTTAGATCTCTTCACACCAATTGAGCAAAATTACCTTGCTCCATTAGCGTCAGCTCTCCATCTGCAAAGTTTCATGTTAAAACATCACAATTAAAGAATAAAGTCAAGTGTCAAGTGAGTCACTAACATAAAGATGCAATAAGAAAGCTCTACTTGAATCCCCCCACCCTACTCCAGTGTCAGCAGCCAAGACATTCCCCATCAGCTCCAAACTTCCTGGATTGCCAGTGAAATCACAAGCAAAAAGCCAATATAGCTTTTTTCCCCCCTCAGTGTTCAAAGTATGTGCAGCAGTTTGATTCCCACAGGCTGTAAATCCACCACCCCTTAGATAACACAAACCTCTGCCAGAAATACGTTAACGCCACACTGACACGCTGCATCTGCCTGGCTGGTTCAGCTCTGCCAAAACCCTTGCTAAGGGGCTGTGCTAGCTTGTGTACTGGGAATAATTCATATTGCTCTCCCTTGAATTAGGAGACCTGGCAAGGAACAGTTGGTGATACGGACTCAATTTTTTTGCCT
Organism: Fregata magnificens; assembly: GCA_013389945.1. Lineage (NCBI taxonomy): Eukaryota > Metazoa > Chordata > Aves > Suliformes > Fregatidae > Fregata > Fregata magnificens. Next base: position 140,133 of record WAAD01013613.1, on the reverse strand, counting down.
ACCAACAGGTCAGGTGGAGGTGGGTGAGGGCAAAACATGGGCCCCAATACAACAAGGGAGGGTTTTCTGGCATAAGGTCTCATGTAGCAAAGAGACTGGTGAGGTTATACTGATGAGCAAACTACATAGGATCACCAGAAAATAGGCTCCCTGGAGCTTCCTCATCTCCTTATATTTCCTTTGATGGAGCCACTTCCAAGATCTAACCCATGTTTGCAGCCCCCTGGGTGCAAAGCTGCGTGGGAGAACCTTTGGGAAGGAGAAGAAAGAATATCCTTCAGGATATTCAGGCCCTTACAAGAAGAACCTGATACCATGCCAGACAGACATGGACCATCCAGCAGTTTCAGCACTGGAGTCAACAGCAAAGTGGCCAGTGCCACCAAGACCCTCAGCATCTGAGCTCCCAGTACATCTAGTGCAGCAGGGCCCATGCTGCAGCCACACAGGTTGCAATCGCTGATGAAAAGCAAACTTTGCTCATAGGTTACCTCCGCCCTGAGCTTCACTTATGAGTCCCCTCTTGTGGTCAAATTATTTGTTGGTCACCAAGACACAGCATCCCCAGAGCTGTGGGTAGGCCATGGGAAAGAGAACTGCTGTTCCTGTTCCAGCTGCATTCCTATTTAATAGTCCCGAGGGTCACAGTAATTCCAGAACAAAACCCCAGGCAACACTTTGCCTCTGCCATCAAAGAGGAAAAAAAGCTCGGCTAACCAAGAGTAAATCAATGGCAACAACTGAAATGCAATTTCCCAGCAAAAAGCCAGAATATAAAGATTACAGAGGGAGTCCATCATAGGAAAGATAAAGATGATTCAGGGGAGACAAAATCAGTAGGGAAAGGGGTGGAAGAAAATCCAATATTCAGAGCTTGGATCACACAAAAAAGTAAATAGACATACCTATATTTTTTCTTCACTTAGTGTAGCATAAAAATTATATAAAAGTATATAATATAATCTTACTGAAGTCAGTGGAGCATGGCCATAAATTATAGCTGACAAATAGCTGAAAACAAAGTCAGACCAGGAGATCATTTGCAGGACAATTTCAGATGACTCTGTGGGTCACCTCAGTCTCCAGCAGTTAAGGAAGAAAAGGAGAGTACAGAGGAACTAAATTATTTATGTCAATCAAGCATATCTGTCACAGTGCTACACCTTTCCTACCATAGCACATTTCTGGGATTAATGATCAGGCACTATCTGGAACTGGGCATAAGAAGAAGAAAAGCTGAAGTGATCTGGTTATTTGGAGAAAAAGATGAGTCACCCAGCTCAGCTACCAAACACTGAATTTTGGAGGGATATCTTCCTGAACCAGTAAAAAGATGCACTTTGTGATAACTAAAAAACTGAATCACTACAGGATAGCGAGAATGACATCTCTACTGAAAAGTACATCCAGGAACAACAAGTCAGTTAGCGTGGTGCCAATGCCCGATAAACTAATTAAGATGCTAATTAAAAGCAGAGCACTTTCCCATCCGAGGTTCACAGTAGACACAGGCTATATGCAGAACAAGTCTCACCAGAGAAAGGGAATGGGTGAATAAAGGAGGCAACGCAAGAGTGCTGATTGGCAGTGCAGTTAGATTTTCATGCCATCTTTGATGAGACCCTTCACAAGAGGCTGTTAAAGAAACCACGTAGTCATGGGAAATGGCAAAGAAGCAAATGAGTTAGGGAGGGGATAAGGAGGAGAAACAGGCAGGCAGTTTTATTAGGGCAATTTCCTCACCTTAAAAGACCAGCTCCCCATTCCGATCACTGGTTTAGCAGCCTAGAAAACAGGCTGAGTGAAGAGGGGTTAAAATCCCCTCTCTCTCCCCCAAATTATTCCCAAAGGAGAGCCGGGAAAACTTCAGAAGAGCAAGACAACAGCAGCTGTTGGGTAGCGGTGGCTACTGCCAAGCTGACAAAAGCGGAAAAAAAACCCCCCACAACCTCACATTTGTTCACCCACCAGCACGGTCAGCATTCATGCAGGAAGGGGTCTGGGCAACTCAAGGACAACCCATGCCCAAAAATGGGTGAGAACAACCTGGAAATAAAACAACTTTGCGATGTGTCCCATGTGGTATGAGGCTTGCGAGCCCAGTCTGTCCCCATAGACACCAGCCTCAAAGCGATGAAGGGAAAGCATTCACCTTAAAAAGGCAGAGCAAGCAGGTGGCAGAATGAGTCCTAGCTCCCCCTTTCTTGTCTCCAAGAAAGTCACTGATTAAAAAGTATACTAAGGCTGTGAAACGAAGGATCCAAAAGTCAATAATTGCTAAAGTTTATGCTGGTAATCTTAATTCAGTCTTCCTGGATGCTCATCCTGTCCAGGGAATGGAGCAGGTGTCTGTAAGGAGGGGGGAAAAAGCATGCATTTAAGGGTAACCTTTGTGTGTTTATCTTTGCAGCCTTTCAAAATGTTTATTTTTGTTTGGGTGTGGACAGACTTGTTAGAGGAAATGATTTAAAAAGACACCATATAATTGCACAAAAGCACATTGTGTTTCATTGCAATAATCCTCCCGTGAAATACATCACTCAGTGCGCCATCACCACAGGGCTTCCACAAAAAGCCTTCAGTGCAAACCACAAAGGCTCAGCCCAACCCGTGCAGTCGTCCCAGTGCTGGCTTTCACCTTGCTTATGATGGCATTGAGGGCCACTTGACTTAACAGGGGTCTCATGCAACAAGCTCACCCCCAGACAGTGACAGGAAAGCTCACTCAAACCATGTGCAGCACCAGTTGTGGTCACATCTTCATCAAGAGGGTTGGCAGAGCTAAACGTGCATTAGCCAGTAGCAGGAGAGAGCCACCAGCCCTGAAAAAGGTGTCACAGAAGAAAAGAGGCAGTAGCGGTTGAGGTGGGTAGGGGCTATCTTGGATGGCTCTTCTCCCCGCTTCCCTTCCCAGGGTTGGGGAGCCACACAGTGCCCCCGGAGCCGAGATGTGAGTGCTGCCAGCCCCAAAAGGGGCAGGAAAGGCACCCCGGGACCATCTGTTCTCACCATCAGCCCAGGCACAACAGGTCCGTTGGCACATCTGAAGAGCCAGACAAAGCTGATAACACAGTATCACTCCTCGTGGCCAGCAATCAGCAAGATGCACTCAAGGGGAACAGACTGCACAATTATCTAAATAGTGGGATGATCCAGCACTACAAAAGATGCTGATAATGAGATTTTCGTAAGTACTTCTAGGGCATGTTACTACTGCCCTTAAGATAGTCTCGAAAGGATTCAATGACAGTTTGAGAGTCAGGGGTGTATTATTCCACCTGGAATTCCAGGGTCCCTTTCACCATCCCCTGAAGCATCTGAGACTGGTAATGTTTTGGAGAGGGCTCTATTGGTCCATGAGAAAAGACCCCTGCAGCAGTCCACCAATGCCTAAGAAAAGCTCCCTCCCAGCAAACTACTATACTGTGAAAAAGGTGGGTGGAGGGGGAAAGCAAAGGGTCATTTTTGGTTTCCACTGGCACCAATTATGCTTCTGGCACGTTTATATAATTTGTTTCCATAATCAAGATAGTGAGGTTAGGCTTTTTTTTTTTTTTTTTTTTAAATAAACAAAGGCCTATAATGGGTAGTCTGTGCTGTGCCATGTCTGGAGCCTCCAGCTTATCAGAGCCGTCACGGGACACAGAATTTTTGTTCACTTTATCTGGAAAAAGAGTCACTGAAGCTCACAGACCCAGCCCACAGGGGTGGAAGGGAGGTCCCCCTTATCTCCAGCAGATTTAGCATGTCAACTTTGACTGGAGGCGACAAGGGGGCAGAGACACAGCAATTAGCAACCCAACAGCTTCTGCTGCCACCCCGAGCTCTGCTGGGAGAGTCAAGCACTGGCTAGCAATTAAAAGTGCAGAGGGAAGCCAGCAATACCCATCTCCAGCTGCACATTTCTAGTCCTGAGAACGTACTTTCCCCAAAGATGCGGCCCAGGAGGGTTTCTCAGTGTCTCTCCCTCGCTCTCTCATATCCTTGGCAAGCTTAATGCTCAGCCTGGGACTCCCTGGAGCTGATCTGATGTTTCCCATGGTTGGATCTGATGACCACCCAGCCCCAGGCATCCAGCTACAAGCTGGCTCGGGGCCCACGCAGTCATCTGCCCTCGGAGGGGCTGGGACCGGCGAGGGCAGCAGGAGGGTCACTGGCAGAGGAGGGCAGCCCAGGCTCTGTCAGGACTTGCCTCTCCCAGCCTCACTCTCCCCATTTATACATTAGCAGGGGAGCGAAGGTACTTGACAGCTGCAAAAAAGCAGCTAATTCTGCCTGCCATGGCTCTGTTTATGCAAAAGCCACTGGTTTATGAGGAACAGCTTAGTCAAAGCACACAAAGAAACACCCTGCAATATTTTTTGAAGGGTGTTTTTTATTACTTCGAGAAGCAAAAGGTTAGCTACAGAAATAGAGAGGATGAGGCAGCTTAACAAAACAACTGCTTCTTGTTTCTCGTATTCTGCATCTCCTCTGCCATCCTCTCGCAAACCCCGTTTGCCCTCAGCTCCCATTCCAGATGCTCTCCCCACCTAGTGCCTGGGGACCTTCCCACTCCTGCCCAATGCTGTCACCCTGTCAGCATGACAAACCCAGCAAGGAGCACTCAGCGCCTGAAAAAATGTGCAACTGGGGAAGGGGAAAAGCCCCACAGGGCACTTGTCACAGTATGACCTAACAGCACTGCCAGGACAGCTCAGTTTGTATTTGTTTCTCCACATCAGTGTGAGGGAAATGAGAGAAGTGAGAGATCCTCCTCCTCCTCCTCGCACTCTCCAGCCTTTTCCATTACCCAGGTTGTTCCCTCTGCCCACGCTCCTCCTGCCATGTGCAAACTTCACCAGATTCAGCAGCTGCATGGCACAGGTCCTGGCCTGACCCTGCCACGGTTTATGGCACAGATGCTTTCCCCCGCCTTGCTCTGTGGGCATGCAGGTATGGATATGAAGTAAACCTGGAGTTAGCATCCCTGGTATCAGCAGGAGCCCTGAAGCGTCTTAAAAATCGCTGTTGAATGCACTTTTCATAATGAAGAGACTAACAGAATCTAGCTATCTAATCTACAGCCAGAATGACAGGTCCAGTTAATCCCTGGTGAGTTATGCTCGGTATCCCCACCCCCCCCAGCAGCCTCCAAACCCAAGGGGCTGTGACAGCTCAGTCCCAAGTTTTCACAAGGCCAGGGTGGCTGTGACAATCCAAGCTGTTCCCAAGGGACAGTGACCAGGCAGCACCCCTGGTCACGGCCCATGGCAGGAAATAGGTTATTATTACCATATTGCATTTAAGAGGCTTGTTTGTCTCAGCCCCATTGGCATTCAGCAAACTACAAATAAAGAACAAAAAATTATGAAGAAAAAAAAAAGAGTAGCAGCTCACAGGCTCCGACCAACCTGCTTTACTGGTTTGCAATACAGACTTTCATTTCCCAAGAGACAAAGCACGTTATCCGGGTCTGGGTAAGGCAAGAAACATCTTCTGTCCCTACAGCATCCCACAGCCTTTGGCTTCCCCCTGCAAGGCACAAGCAGAGAGAAGGGAGGGCTCCATATCTCCCAAAAGAAAAGTGTTTTTTCCTGACCAAATGGAAGGCGTTGAGGCCATGCCTTTCCTCACTCTCATTGTCAAGATCATGTATGGCTCAAATGGGGAACTGTGCTGGTTTGAGCCCCATCACACAGGGGGGTCTCTGAGCTGGGGTCCAGAGCCACCCCTGATGGGTGCATCTGAGACATGGAGGGCTGTGTTTCTTCAGAGGGTTTTTCAGGTTGAAGGTTTGAATTTATTGGCACGGAAGTGCCACATGCAGGAGGAAAGACGCACACACATTTCTGGGAGTTGGATTCTCCCACTCGTAAGGCTCAAGCAAAAAACAAAACAGGTTTGACAGAGAACAAATTAATTCAGCATGAAGAATTTCTAAAAAAAATTATCTTTGACACACGAAAAATAGATAAATCCTTGCAGAAGATTACTTTAGCAAGGCCAAAAATCCATCACAATGCTGAAGAAAGGAGGCACAGATAAGGCTTTAAAATCTATGTGATGTTTTTATACCCCTAGGCATTGGGAAGGCAGCACAGTTCAGAGATGACAGCAGGGATCCTAGCCAGGACTCCTGAAGTCTCCCAAGCTTTGGGAGACTGCTGCAACCAGGAGAATAGAAGCCCTCTATCCACAACAGGTATTGTAAACTGCTACAGATCAGTTGTACCATCTCATGCCTTAATTTCCCTTTCAGTTAATCAAGACAGTAGGACAACCCCACCATTGTGGATTTTCTTAAGATCTTGTCATGTAATGCAACACTAATGTTTGGATGAGTGTTGTGCCCTGAAAACGTAATGTTTGAAGCAGCCATGGTGATCTGGGGCGTAGCATATATCATTCCCCTCTCCAGCTTTCCTGGGCGCAGTGTTGGGTTTTAGATCCTCTCTCTGGCATCCCTTCTTACTGAGAATACAGCCCCGAGGCCCTACACCCAAGCACCATGGACCTCTGCCCAATAACTAAGCAACCCTCCTTTGTCATGCTCTGACTTCTTGGCTTGGCTGGTCTAGGGTTTCATCCTTGAGGGACACATAAGAGCTACTTTTCATAGGACTAAGGTTCTCTTGTAACTTCTTAAATACACACACACTTTTAGAAAAGCACAGGGGCACACATACCTGTACACACACACACACCCCCACACACACAAAAAAAAAAAAACCCACAAAAAAATACTCTGCCCCATCTCCTCAGCAAAGCTCTTCAGATTTTTTTAATGGACTCCTTCAGGATCCTAAATTCCTGCTCAATTTTCAGGCTGTCCCTCCACCTTGCAACAGGCTCTCTCCAGCTTGTGCAGGTCCAGTATTCAGACAGGATCTCCTCCCTCCCACCAGTGCAGCACAACCCTGCTAGCTATAATCTCCAACACATCTCTGTGCTCTCCTTTCCTCCCAGGGAATTTCCAGCCTCCCTCCCAAGCCCCATCCTCTCAAACAACCTGTGACAAGCAGTTCCCTTCAGGACAGCCTTTAGCAAGTCCTTTTATTGTATTCATCCTATTGCCAGAACAAAGATGTTCCAGCTTAGCAGCCTCTGTGACAGTTTTGTAGCTGCTTTCAAGCCAGGCACATGTTGTGACACTTCGCATTTATATTTATGGGTCTCAAAACGTTTTATGTACATACTTCCAGTCTCATTATACAATCAAGGGTACTGAAGGGTACCACCAGTGTAAGAGACTCATCCAAGATTCAAACAGCAAGACAGAGCAGAGCCATGAGTGAAAGATAATGCCTCAACTTCAGACCCAAAAAGAGCACCCAGGAACAGGCTGTACAGGTTATTCTATTGTATAGGGTGTAGTATATTGTGTAAACTGCACCTAAGTACAATTCCATTGTCCATTTATGCTATTCCTTCTGGCATTACAGAAATCCAAGTTAACCTGCATCAGCCCAAAGCCTCCATCTCTCCAAACCCAAGCGTGCACCATATCTGACCTTTGCATGCGTTCTAAATTTGTACTTAGAAGCGCACATTGTATTTCACTAGCCTCTTGTATGTGCTTTCCATAGACACAATGGCACAAAAGAAGCAGAGTCTGCGAGCCAAGCCCTGGAAAGATGGCAGCTTTAAATAGCATCTTTGTCTTGCTTTCCCTTGCTGAAATATCGCACATTATTTGGAATTGAGTTTTAGTTTTATCAGAGACCCAGAAATAGAGACAATAGAGGGCTGGGTGAATTTTAGCATCATTTTAGGACCTAAAGTTTCTCATTCCTTTCTGCCCTTGCCCCATCTCACCCAACATTGCAGGATTTGTACCTGCATCCCAGGAGCCACCAGTGCACACTCCCTGATGGGCTCGCAGACCCACAGGAGTGATCGCTGCTGGGAAGGGAAGAGGTCCACAGAGAAGATGGTACACGTGTGAGAAACTTCACCTCTGCAAATTGGGAGCAGGATTGTAAGACCAAAGCTACTGTCCTTGATGGGGAAAAAGTCTGCAGCTTTAACAGACTTCCAGGCTGGAACCCAAATGAAGTCAGAAATGGAAAGGTTTCTCAACACTAAATTAATGGGAAAATTGTCAAGAGAGTAACAGAAGTGATAAACATTTATGTTCCAGTTCAAGGCAGGAGCAGGCATTTATAACTGTGCTATTTGAATGCCAAACTCTTTGAAAACTGGAGTCCTTTCTAGTGAGGGCATATGGATGCTCCTTTTTCGGTATGTGTAGCAGCCTGCAGAGAAGATAAGATGTTTGCCCCCAGTGAGAAGCCCCAAATAGGGGTGTAGCAGGGTGACATAATGGGAGCACAACCCTAAGGGGACTCCTGTCCCCTCTCAGGGCTGTAATTAGTCACTTCATCTAACACACTTGTCCATGTTTCGTAAAGCAGATAGATTTTAGGTTCCTTCCATTTTTCTAGTTTCCTGAAAAGCAGCTGCAGGAGAAGTCAGGGCAATTTGTGGAGGAGAGAACTGTGCAGGCATTTAACCCGAGGATACAGCCTACAGTAGTGGGTTTGCAGCCAGAGCGATGCTGGGAGGAGAAAGGCTGTTACAGAGGCCAAGCCATATTACAGTGTGCAAGAAGGAGAGAAAAGGCAAGCAAAAGGGAAAAGCCTTATGAACAACCCCCGCAATCTGCATTTCAGAGCCATGCAGAAATAACAAGTGCATCAGTCTCTCAAGTTTTTCCATTCTGAAGGAGAAAAACCTCTCACTCGCCTTTGTTCACTAGGCAGCTAAGCCACAGGTGAGCTACAGCAAGGTGCCACTGTGTTGTGTGTCCCACTCCTCAGGACAGTCCCCTGCCCAGTGAAGGTCTGTTACAGGGTGAACCAGCCCACTGGGCACTTCATGTTTGTCCCAGAGCAATGCAAACATGCGTGCCAGCAAACATCAGAACGAGAATTAATCTAGATGTGCAAAAAGACAGCACTATTCAGCATCAGCTTGTCCTGAATTCACATGGCAGGAGTCACACAGCTCACTGCAGCCACAGGAGATGGGGCTGCAGGGAATCCCACATGCCCAAACTTCTGGGCTGATCTGAAGCAGCACCATACATTGAAGAGGAAACACAACATGTACTCTCTATCATTACCTTTGTGATAAATCCACATAAACATTGTTCATTAATCAGTAAAAATCCACCTAAGGCTATCATGTACAGTACAGTCCCAAGACGCTAAGCAAGCTGAACTTGGCACAGTCTACTGCATTTTGTAGAGTGCTAAACCACAGTTCTGCAGAAGCGATTTGTTAATGAGAAAACAGACTCTACAGTGCAAAATGAAAGTGTCTTCCAGTAAACCATGCTTAACATGAAGAGAATGCACTATTTTCTCTGCAGCTAACTGAGCCTGCCTAGAGCCTAATGTGTGCAGGGTAACTCAGAAATGTAACTACTGTTAATCCATGCATGACAGGCAATGTATGCAAACACAGTTCATGTGGGAATTTGCTGTGGTACAGAATATTTTAGCAGCTGGGTACAGTGACTCGCAGTAAGCAGCACAGTGGTAAGGGCAAAACATGCCTAAGTTCCCAGCTCTGTGAATCGCAAGATACCAGCCAAACGTTATGCTTAAATCCACAAAACAAAGCCAGCTTTGCCTCTGCTCACCATCTGCATAAGCCACATAGGCAAGGGATGGGCTGAGCCCAGACCTGCTGCTCCACAAGTTGAGAGAGGGGAGCAGCAGGCAAAGTGCTAAACCCCAGGTCCACGGTGGAGCAGAAGCCCAGGGCAGTGCAAAGCCCAAGAGGGTGTTTTCTTGAGGGTTTGGCGCCACCTAAGCCCAGAAATGGTCTCATCCATCCTTCCTGCTTCATTTCAGAGCAGAGGGAAAACAAAACCTTTTGATAACAAAATCCTCTTGCTTCTACAGCACCAGGTCTTCCAGGATAACCTTCCACAAAAGAAGAAATCTGGGAGCTAAGAGCAGATGGAATGCCAGGAAAGACTTTTGGAGAAACCCAAACACTGAAGAAAGGTCAGATCCACCAAAGAGCTCGGGGACTTAGGAAAGGTTGTAGGGGCTTTTCCTTTAACTGCCCAGATTCCAAAAACTCTCTTGCCACATATCAGAGAATTCTTGAATATTTGTTTATCACTATCCAGTTGAAAACTGGGTCCAGGAAAGATTTTCACAAATTGGGAGTTCAACTGTCCCAAAGTTGCAGGAAGACCAACTCAGGATGGGCAACTGGTGCCCCCAAAAGCCCTTGCAAGATGGTCATGGGGCTCAAAAACAAGTCTCAAAGACCTGATGAGCCACAAGATCAGGTTCAGAGAGGTACTCTCTTGCAGTTACTCACTGGCAGACCATATGCACTGACAACAAATACTACAGTGGGCAGGACAACAGTCACGAGTTGGAGAGACAGAAGCATGGAGGTGCAGGGTTAGAGGAGGCTCCTAACTGAAGGGTGTGGAAGGAAGGACAGAAGCTCCATTCATCAGACACTGCTACTGTGGAGAAGCTGCTGACCAAGTGGAGAAAGACTAAGCATGACAAGAGGGATGTACACATCTGCCAACATTTGCAATCATTTTTGTGATCTGCCCATAAATACATGAATACAAGTAACACATCCAGCACTCCAGCCCAGCTGAGGCCTAACTGGAGTTTTCAGACCAACAGCCAAAAAGTAACTCAGCACAGAGACCTGTGTACTCTGTGCTGACCTGTAATGCTCCCTAGAATTGCAATTTGGTTTTACACTCAAAGACCATTAACAGAGTTCAGTCAGGGAATGATTGTCCAATGCAGACATAAGCAAACTTGTATTATGCAAAGAAAACTTTCAGCAACTTTTGACCTTGTTGAGCTGCACAAGATGCAAACAATTCAAAGCTCCTGCCACACTGAGAGGCTTCCCGCTGTTCAGAAGGATGCACATTACTCTTGGAGGGGAATGCATTTGGTCAGTTGTTCTGAAAAAAGATTTAGGGACAAAAAAAAAGGAATAAAAAAAAAGAAAGGTGACATAGTGCAGCCAGAAGCTCACCTTGGACTCTCACTGAAAGGAGCACTTATTTGGATCAAAAGATAATTACTCCTTGGAGACTTGCCTGTCTGTTGCAAACTTTTTCAGAAGCTAAAACAGACCCTGGGATTTCCAGCCATCCTGTACAGATCTCAGGCAAACTCTGATTCAGGCATCAGCCCCCAGCCATGTCCACCTGAAACCGTCCCAGCCAGGTGTCAGCCTGTCGTGATGCCAAGGAAGGCACCCGCACTCCAAGCGGAACATTATCCATTCAGATATAATAAGTCCTCATGCTATGAGCACAGCTAAAGCATCACAAGCCATCAGCCTGTACCAGGTCTCTAAGGGAAAGGAGCTCGCCTTCCCCTTTCCACAGGGGCACATGCACACATGGACATTCAAGGAGTAAGAACCCACTCTTCAGCTGTGTCCTCCTCACCTACCAGGAGAGATTTGCTCTCCTGGGGACCAGCTGCTGCATGATTATTTGCTCTTCTTTTGACCAGGCTCAATCCCTTAAGCAACCTGCTTCGCAGTGTCCTTTTCCTGGCATTTATTCAGCTTGTGGTTTTGGTTTTTCTTTGTGCAGTTACGGAGTAGCAGCGCTGACTTCTTCTAATCCCGGCTGCCCTCTAGTGACAGATGCCCATCCCCAGTGCCTTACTGCCCAGCCAGGGCTCTCCTGGCCAGGACCAGGGCACCTGGGGACAGCCGCATCCCACACAGCTTACCTTGCTACAGAGCCTGAGCCCAAGCTCCAGCTCTACTGCTCTGTATAAAAGACATACAAAGCAATATTTCCAAATTGAGAACCCTCGTACCTCAGTGACAGCTCCAGCTTTTAAGGATTTACTGGTATTTTTTAATCCCACATTCCTGTTTTCTGCCCAAACACTGGTATCTCAGACATAGCTAAGAGGAAAAAAAGCTCTTGGTCCCCTGCTCCAGCAGAACCAGAAATTTACAGCAGTGGGTGGAAGTCAAGTAGTTAAATGTTTCCCCAACATTTTCTAGGTCTTATAAATATCCTAGGACCAATGCGGGCTTTGGTCCCAGAGTAAGAATACATTACTCAAGTCACTTCAGTGAATGCTACAGACGAACAAAGTTCCTAGTCACAGCAGTAACACACTTGCTATCAGAGAGATTATGTATTCCCTTTCTCATCCCAGAGAGATTAGCCCTTCCAGTGGGGATTAGTCTACATCAGAAATACAGCAAACCAGGTATTGCCACCAACCCACCAAACTCCAAGTCCTACTGCAGCTGGAGCATACATGAGCAGTTGGTCAGAGCATCTCTTTGCACACTTTGGCGCAGCTTGAGAATGGTGCCAGTAGCACAGGATCCCAGCAGAAGGGGTGCTCAGCAGCTTGGATTTGTTCACATTGGGTAATCCCTGAAATCTCCCTATCCCGAACAGAGATCAGGCTGCAGAATGCAGCCCCATGGAAGCTGTATCAGAGAAGGTGGGTGGCTTGAGCACGGGAAGGGGGCACAGCTGAAACTTCAGTGATAGGAAGTGTATAGAAATCGTCTTGAGTTTTTTGAATTGGGACACAGGTAGTGCTACCGGCTTTGGAAAGTGATTTCCCTGATTTCTGATGACTACACTGTGCAAATGGAGAATTACTTCATGTTGAGAACAGGCTGATATTTATAAATATTCTTTCTCAGTCCTTGACAATTAATTCCACCTTGGTTCAAATCCTCGTATCCAGTACTGGAAGTATCACCAAACGCATTTATTTGCCTTCTCTGTTGAACAAACAGGAGTGCAGTAGTAACCATTGACATAATCTATTATTGAGGTCTGACTTGTCCGATAGTGCATTAACTTTAAAAATGGTATCTTCCATACTGTTTTGCAAAACTGGCTTTATAATCAAAGACTTGATGTTTGGATTTCAAAACAAAAACGAACATTAAGGAGCACAGTTACACATCAGTTAGAAATAATCTTCCATTACATAGCAAACATGTAAATCTGATGGTGACTGACTACCCCAAAAACCAAACACAGCATTAGCAACTCCCAGGAGAAAGAAATACAAGAAACATGAGAACCCGCCACAGCAGAACACTACTTGCACCCAAAGCATTCATTAGGAACACAATCAGCCCGTAATCCACTGGGGCTAGCAACACCCCACAGAATAGCAGAGGCCCTCCCTTAATGTACATACACTCCTGAACTCAATATTGTCCCACACACCTGAGAGCAACAGCCAGTAGGAAACAAGGCTCAAAAGTAATTTGTTTTGTTTCTTGTTCTGCCCTCTGCCTGCAGTCACCCTTTTCCTGAAGTGAGAAGTATTTACTGCAGATTTAGACACCCAAGTCCTACTCTGCATTGCCCTATATCCCTTTTTTTTCTGCCATAGATAGCACTCGGCATCAGTGTGAACCTGCTCGACATGGGACAACTGGATCTCTGCAAATGCATTTGCCATTCAGGACAGGGGAGGACAATGCTACCCCATGCTCCAAAGGTTCCTGGCACAGCCCCAGAGTGACCTTTCCCTCCCCTCCATACCACACACACCTGTACAGAGGCTCAGGCAAGAGCACCTAGCAGGGCAGCTTCACAGATTATCATGTGGCACATCACACTACTGAATTTACACATTAAGTAAATGACAACACTGTCATACTTCCAGTAGCAAAATATTTTGGGTTTCCCCATAGGAAGAGAAAACAAAACTAAGTACGTAAAGCTTTTTGAAAGAAGTCATTAAATCAGATCAAGCTATAAAAGCCTGAAAAATTGACCAAATTTCTAACGTTGCCATTAAGAATCAGGTATGAAGAATGACAACTTTTTATTTAAAAGTGAAACTGTAGCAGGTCACAGGCATCTGACAAACAGCATGCAGATCCCAAAGGCCTGAAGCCAAGGAGAGGTTAAGAAGAAACAAGTTCAGTCTTGTTGAAACTCACTACTATATAGCAATACTAGTAACAACAATGATGCTTCACATTAGCTTAGACGTTACCAAGACTTTTCTTATTCCCACCCAGGATTACTTATACTCTGGAGCGCTGGCACCTTGTACCGGTTGGCTGAGTTCAGTTATCAGCTCCCTTCAAATCCAGCCAACCAGGCTGCCGACTGTTGGACTTTTTGGACACGCACAAGACGTATAAAAGGCAACAAGAACCTGACACACGGTTACATGGCTGGCGCGAGCCCAATTGTTTTCCCAGGTCTGTTTTCCCAGTCTGCGAGCTGGGATTGGCAGGCAATTTTGGAGCGAAGCACTTTGAATTACAGTGGGTGGATTTGGCAGGACTGCTGCCCGGGCAGTAACTGCAAAGGACGAAAGTGCATTTATTGCCACAGTGGTTGCTTGGGGCTGGGGGGGGAGAAAACCCGCACGCTGCGATCTCTGGAGCTCGGTAAGCAGCACAGATGAACGCAGGGGCTCAGACCACCAGGTACCTGTCCTCTCTGCAGCACGACTGCAGCTCACCGGGTCCAAGCACTAGCACTTTACCTGCCACCTCCCTGCACGTCACTTCGTGTGTCACCTCGCGTGTCACCGATGCCACCGTCGCAACCTCCCCACCCCGAGGGAGGCCGCAGGGCGTCCCCTTTGGTTCTCCTGTCAAGCCCACGGCACAGCGATGCGCTCCCCGCCTGCGGCAGCTCCAGCGCTGGGGGAGCGGCGGGGCCGGGTCTGTCCCGTCCCGGAGGGACGCGCCGCCCCGCACTTACCGGCGCCGCGCAGGACG
>WAAD01013613.1:101844-125389 GCA_013389945.1 Fregata magnificens | reverse complement strand
CCCTGCGCCCCCGTCCGCCTGCGACGGAGAGGTGTCTGTGTGGGCGTCAGCCCGCAAAGGGAGGTGTCTGCGCCCAAGCACCCGTGTCAGCTCTAAAAGGAGGTGCCTGCACCCATCCACCCACCCCAGCCTGCAAAGGGAGGTACTTCACCCGTGCGCTCCTGCCAGCCGGTGAAGCCCAGGTGTCCGTGCCCGTGCCCCGTGCCAACCTATAAAGGCAGTTGTTTTCATACCTGTACTCACACCAATCTCCAGAGACTAGTCGTCTGCACATTTGAATTAATAAACTACAGGCACGAGGCAATAGGAAGGGCTTCTCCATGGTCCCTGCACAATGCTGATAAAAGTAGTATACTAGAATTGCTTCCTTTTCTGAAAAGACTTAAAAAAAAAACAAAACAAAAAAAAAAAAAACCACAGCACTCATGCAGACCAGTGGTCCACTTGCAGTAATCTTCACCAGTGCACAGCTGTGCTCTGAGGCATGGCTGCTTCTAGGAAAGGGCCAAGAGCAGGAAAAGGCCACTGTCACATAATAGGATGAAGATTTCTTCCCCATCTCAGACAGCGTGCGGTCCTCTTGTGCCACAAAGCTGGGAGATTTATAACAGAGATGAGTCCCACCATCCCCGGGCACTCTGTTCCCTGTTATCTCATTTGCTGTTACATTTTGCACAGGACTGATGTGGACTTTGGAGGAAGTAAAAGAGCAAAACAGAAGGCTTCAGACTCCTGAGTGTTTCTACTGTCACAGCAGCCCAGCAACCCCTAGGAATAATGGAGGGAGGCCACCATTTATCCCAGTGCCAATTTCCTCTTCCACAGCTGCATCCAGAACATCATTACTGGGTGCCAGCAGCTTTGAATTGCTTAGATGCAGGTTAAGACACATCCTTCCCTGAAATCCATAGACAAAATAATGGGAATATGATGTGCAGATGAGTGTGTTGCTGCTTCAAGCCTGGGAATGGGCCGAGTCCAGGAGAAAAGCAACAGTGATGCCTTTGCAAGAGCACTGCTGCCTTCCCTCCTCCCCACCATCACAGCGCCCCTTATCAGACACCATGGTTATGCGTTGAGAGCCCAGCTGAGGAAGGGATGTCTTGCTTGAGTGTGAGCAGGAGAGTGACTGTGACATGCGGATACTCCTTATCTAGCTGCTAATGCACTTTTTATCTTCTCCGTTAGGTGCAAGCAATATGGCAAGGTCTCTAGTTCTTGAGCAACCTTCAAAGTGGCCACCTGAGCTGATGGTGCTATCCTCACACACAGCAGTTTATAGTCACCTCATCACCAGGTTTGGGGTCATTAGCGTGGCTTGGGTTTCTAATAATAACCCTTGTAACAACAATAACAGCAGCACAACGCAGAAGAACTGCTGAGTGTTCGCAGTAGATCCTCAGCAAGTCAGGACTGGCGGCAGGACGCGAGCTGCAGCCCTCAGCAACGCCAGCTGTTACAACAAAAGGGCACTGATTTCTCAGACTTTCTCAAAGCAAAAGGGAGGAGGTGTCTTGCTCTGTTTGTTCCCAGAAAACACTTAGATGTACTCTCATTCCTGAGGAGGGCGAGTAGCACACAGAGCAGCTTTCCCAGCCGTCTAATAACAGGGAAGTTGCTTCCACCTGAGCAGGTGCAAAGGGAAGCTGACTGCAGACGCAGCATGTGCAGAATTGCCTACTGCCAGGTCATCACCCCAGCACCAGGGAAAGGGGCCCCAGAGCCAGGCGGCTGGCACGCTCAGCGCACAGCAGTACTCAACCATCTTGTTTTCTGCAGTTGGGCCAGGAGCACAGCCCGTGCCGTCCCGGCAAGAATTTCCCAACCGACAAGAGCAGCCTCCTATTATCTAAATCTTCTCTCATCCCTGCTCGAACAGCTGCCAGGCTGCACCCAGGAGGAGGAGGAACCCCAGGCAGGTCACACCGTGTCACTCAGCCGGACATTCGCTGACACTCAAAGGAGGCTGAAGGGAGCCTGACACCTCTGCTCTGAGGGGCAAAGATAGATAGAAACCCTGAGCAGAGGATACAGGGAGGTCATGTGGCTCCTTCCCATTTAGCTCCCACTGATCGCTGCCTGGCCCCTCTGGGACAGGGCTCTCAGGAGGCATGGCCTCATCTGCTGGTCATGGCACAGAACTGAGGTTCGGAAGATGATGTTCTGACAGAGGTTGTCTGTTTCCTCGGGCAGCTGTTATCAAATCACTTTAATCCCTCCATGCAGCTTCCCCCCATAAAGGAGGGATAATGCCGCTTGGGGGGGGTCGCATGGTTGGTGTTTAAAACTGGCCTGTAGTGTTCGATAGTGTCTCGAGCAGGCAGAGGGCTATCTGGCATCACATTGCCCAAAATAGCCCCTGCATAATCCTGTACTGTTCCTGTGTCAGTGTCGTGTTCTGGACAAAAGCCTGATTAGGCTAAATTTTCATAACCTTTTTTCCACGGTTGCAATATCACAAACAGCACAGATTTCCCAAGCAGATTCGGAGCCAAAATGGATCGATCCTGACCTGAAGAAAGGCTTTTTTATTCTTTTGTGCTTATTCAAACTATGAAATTTCTCCTGTTGCCAAGAAGCAGTCTGGCTAGCAATGACCGTGGTAATGATTTTTTTAAAACAAGAACATCTGTCTCCACTGGGAACAAAGCTGAGGTTCACCAGCTCATTTCATGCCGAGACCACCAAGCAGCTGTCAGGCAGTGCTAACCCTCAGCATGCGTTATTGGACTGGAACCAAAAGCCTTCAGCAAAGAAAGCTTTAGCTCCCATAAACTCTCACACCTAGGGACACAGCATCTGCACCACGAGTCGGCCGGCCGGCACAGCTGCGTGGTGCACCCCACAGCTTTCCCAGCAAGAAGTGAGGAGGAAGACACTGCTTTGGAGTCCAGCCCCGTGCACACACCCTTAATCATTTCTGCAGGGGTAGGTCCAGTCGGGGCTGGGTCAGCCTTGGCTTCACTGCTGCAGAAGCGTATAGGAGGATCTCAGACTTAACTCAAAAGCTAAGCACTGGTCTAGGCACAGACATCAGAGAGAAGTTACATGAGGCCACATCCCCTCAGCAACAGGAAAGTTAATTACTTCAGTGAGTAACAAAACATGCCCTTTGCATTCCTCTCCTCTCCCCGTAAGCCCTTGCTCTGGAAGCACTGGAAGAATATGCCGAACGAACAGAAATGAGAGCAGCCCTTACACAAGCAGAGCACTGGAGCTATTGTCCAGGGCACATCTGGGCTCAGCCCGGTCCCTGCAGTTGCATACAGCGCAGTTGCGTTGCCAGTCCTTGGCTGCCTGTGCACTGGCAGGCAGTTATGGAGAAGGCCTCGAGATTCCCCGTCCCCTTGCACTGCCAGAGAGATGCTTGCAGAGCAGCTGGGAAGGGTGCAGGGACACAGGTGCAGAAGACACCCTGGCTTAAGTAGCGTGTAGTAGCAAGGATCAGGCCCTCGCTAATGCAGTGATATTTTTGGTTCTGTGACAGTGTGATCCTGGGAAAAACATGTTTTCCTTTCTGAAACTCTGATAATTGCAGTAATAGTAATAATGCTTAACTGCTTTTGTAACAATCAGCAGATCTCAAAGCACTCCAGAAACCTTGGTCCCCAAACTGAAGAGAACCCTGTGCCCAGGGAACAGGAGAAATGTTTTCATCACGGTCGCTCAGTGGCAGTCCTGGTACAAACCCCCCGCATTTCCCAATACTCAGACTGGCTTTGTATCCTGCAGTGTTAGGGCATGCTGTTGCTCAAAACTTGGACACTTCTGAGTGCCCCCTCACACCCCACACCCCCCCCGAAGATGCTGTTGAAGAGCAAAGAGTTTACATTTAGTCACTTCACATTTTTCAGTGTACAACTCTGTTAAGGGCCACTTGCAAAAATGACAAAACTTTGTTCTTTCTGTGAAGAACAGCTGAGTGGTGTGACAGATCAGCACAGCTGATTCAGGCGATGCTCCCTCCAGCACCGCTTGAATTCTGGCCTCGGACGACTTCACCAGGCAAGGTCCTTCCCCTATTTTTCCAGCATTTTCTCCCTCTGTAAAAAGCAGATAACAACAATACGGAATTCTCTCCTCAGGATGCTGTGGGAATTAAATAGGCACTTATTGTTCAGAAAATAAAGGGAAGATTAAAAATGCTCTGAAAACACAGTTATAAGAACTGGATAGCTCAATTACATCATTATCATTGTTCTCATTATAGACAATATAACCAGTTATGGACCCCCTTGTGCTGGTTATGTATAGATATGCAGGAAATGCCTCTGCTTTTAATTTTTTACAGCCCTCGGTGAGTGGGGTACCTCCTCTGGCCCGGGCTGCGCTCGGTGCCTGGCACTGCTGGGATCACCCACTAGAGGGGAGCTTTTCCCTACAAACCGCCCGTCCAGCTATTGCAGCAGGAAAAACGCTAAGTCTAAACTGAGAGAGGGATTTGCAGGGATAGATTTGCACCGACAGCGCTCCCGGCCAGCACTCTCGGTCGAGTGGAAAAGTTTCTCTCTCGGTTTAGCTTGTGTCACTTGGGAATGGACTTGTTGCGTCTGCTGGTGGACGCATGCACACCCACAGCTCTGCTAGTACTTCACCGTTCACCTCTGGAAGTAAACATTGGCACTCTGGATGCACAAAAAGGATGTCAAGACAGTCAGCAACAGCCAAAGAAGGATGACATGCTTCCAGTGACCTAGTCCAGGGTCCCCCCCAGACAAAGCTGAACACTTTCATGTTGTTACAGTGTTTTGTAAGATGCCAAAAACTCCGGGAAAGATTTGAGTATGGGATAGCTCTCTGGAGTAACCCCAGACCCCAGAGGAGGAGGGAAGGGAGATGATATCACGCAGACATCCCTTCACGTTCCACTGCTGCCTTCTGCAAACAATCTTCTCTAGGACAAAGTGGGCAGGAAGAAAAGAGATGTCCTTGCTGAAGCCATAGCAGATTTTTCCGACATCTCTGGCAAGTCATGCATCAACACACACCTAAATGTCATCTGACAAGAGCATGGAAAATCGGAAAAAAAAAACCCCACGTGGCTGCAGGCCACATGAAATGAAGTCACTGGCAGTTCCCCACTCCTGGTCCCAGGGCTTTGTCCCCCAGAGACTAGCCAAGCCAGCACCCGCCAGCCGCAGGGAGCCATCCTGTCCTATGCCCGAAAGCCCGGCAGATGGCAGAAAGACCTACAGCGACGGAGAAGAACATGCTATTAACTGCAGACACAGTTATTACTCACAGAGCGGTCCAGGATACCTCCCAATCACAGCTCCAAGTTTTATTGGGCTGAGCATGACGGGATGATATTTCTATGGCACTTTTCACCCTAGAGATATTTCAAGGCTGAACACGTCCATTTCTGGCCTGGTGTATATACACTGTGAAATAAATGTTTTTTATATTCAGTGGACACAGACAAGAGTACATGCACTGCCCTGAGGACTTGTGGGCACTCTGTGCAGCCTATCCATAGTGAGAGCTGCTCCTTGGACCCATTTGTCCTGTCCCCTCATCCACAGAAGACCTCTCTTTGGCAGCTCCCAACTGCCCACATCCCACTCGGGTAAACGCTGTTCTGGCCTCACGATATCCAGGAATCACAGATGAGTGTCCCAGCTCCTTAAATTCAGCCTGGAAAAAGATTCCTATGTAGGAAAGAAGATACTTCTAGAGAGCACGATGAGCAAGGTAGCCTTATTTAAACTCCTGGCAGTTATTTATTTATTCATTTTGCCGTAGCTATTTTAGAGGTTGTCATATGAGAAGCAAACTAAAAAAAACCCTCTCGGCTAATGTGACAGCAAAGCTGGACAAGATGAATCTCTCTGAAGGTGGGATTGTGTCTTCTGTGGGTGTGCTGGCTTACACCCACCTCTCTGGGATGAACAGCGGTTTGACAGTGACAGCAGTACCCTACAGCAGTCTAAGGCAGGAGATGAAAAACCACAAGTCAAATCACATTTATTAGGGTTTTCACATACCTTTCTACCAGACTGAAAATCAGGGTATGTCATTTTCTCATCACACCTTGAAGATACGTTGTTTACTACTGCTGATACATCTCTCAATGCCACGTAACAGCAGGGTAGTGTTGTAGGTTTCAGAGCAACCCCGAGAAGTGTCAGCAACAGTTTGACGTGGGGCTAGAAGTCCAGATGTGTAAGGTGTCTGACAGCAACTTCTGCTTTGGCTTAGCATGAGTCACTCCATCACCCCGATAAGTCATAGGATTTAATAGCCTCTCCTTTCAAATGGAAAGAAATGGTGGAAAATGTGCTGAGGAGTATTTCAAAGTGAGTGGAAGCTGATAAAAGCACTGGAAGTCGGTGCCTGGGACCTGGCAGAGGTACTCAAGACACCTGAGCCCCATTTCTCTATCTCCCTCTCTCTCCTTCATTGACTTTCTGGATGATTTTTAACAAGTTACTTCATGACTCAGTCACCTCTTTCTTCTGCGTAAAGATGATGGAGACTCACCTCCTTGATAAAGCAAGCCAGGTTCTACATTTGATGTGACTACTGCCTGAATAAGAGCTTGAGAT
This sequence comes from Fregata magnificens, assembly GCA_013389945.1. Taxonomy (NCBI): domain Eukaryota; kingdom Metazoa; phylum Chordata; class Aves; order Suliformes; family Fregatidae; genus Fregata; species Fregata magnificens. The sequence goes on along the minus strand of WAAD01013613.1, from coordinate 118,844 downwards.
CACTGAAACCCGTCATACATCTGTGGTGGTCACTGTGCTGATGTGATGTCTAACAGAGTGGCGAAGTGTTTACTGACAAACCAGGTACATCCACTGGTCGCTCAGCAGTGCCTTCCTGGGTTGATACTGTTGGGCTGGGGACCTGCCTCCCAAAGAGAGGCCATTCACGTGGGCAGAGCAGAGGTTTCCTCCCCAGGTCACAGAATTTTGGTTGAAGAGAGGCACCAGAGGGAGGGGGTTTTTTTGCTTCATTAACAGGCTCCAGGTGGCCTGTTAATGTCCCATCGTGGCTCTGGAGGTGCAGGTCAGTGAGCCACAACCTGCTTTTCTCCTCCCTACTTCTCTCCGCAGTCTGGACTTGCTTCTAGGTTTCCACTGTGAAAGCCTTGAGTTGTCTGAGCATATGTTTCCTGGTGTCCTGGGAACGCGCAGCTCTAAGACCACACAGAGCAAAGCTCTTTGGTGACACAAGTGACACAGCAACAGCACAGCTGGGACAAACCTCTCCCAGGGCTGAGAGCACATGCAGGGAGGGGCCTCGCTTTACCCAGCAAATGCCAGTAAAGTCCAGAAAAAAGATCAAGCGGCAAATAAAATTAGCACTGTGGGCTGCGCTTACCCTGCCAAGAGAGCTTATTTAGTGTGGGAAGGGGAAGTGCTGGAGGTAGCGTGACCAAGGTATGTGGGAGGAGGCAGAGAAGGAAAACTGATCCTTCCTACTCCTTTGTGCCGCTTCAAAATATGAGACCCAGCAGTCAGAGGTGGAGGCTATAAATGGCCGGTCAACTGAGGAGCAATAAAAGGACACACTGTGTCCCGCAGCACTTAGCAAGCCTGAGAATATATGTCCAGAAGGGTCAAGAGAGCCGAATTGTGCAAATGAATTTTTAAAGGACTGTCTGTTTTTTTCTAACTACCGATAGCATTTGAAGTTATGATAGCATTAACCTCAGCTCCTGCTGCAGGGCATCAGCTGGTCCATCAGAACCTCTACCTCCCTCCCTGCCCAGCACCATTAGAGCTGGCCATGTTGGCCATGTTGTTTCCGTCATTGTCAGAGGCAGGACACTGATCTGAGCAGAGGACGTGATCCAGTGTGAGGGCTGCCTTTCCTGACATGCCCATCTGCACCCACTCTCTCATCTCCCAGTTTTCTCTGCCACCTAAAACGCTGCCCAGGTTCCTCCCAGAAGCACATTGTACAGAGGATGACCGGCTTCCCTGTGCCTCTCCTGCACCTCTGATCCCAGTTTCCATGCACTGGAAGGAGGACTGGTATCTCTGGGGTGGCAGGGACCGGCACGAGGTGCAAGGCAATGTCCTACCCAGGAAGGCTGCGGGGTTGGGGGTTAGGAGGGAGGTCATCTACTTGCACAAGGACTTGTCTTTCTCTCTTAGATGTGGGCCTGGAGCCCCCCTTCTGAGCTCCCTCAGTTCAGGATGGTCAGACACAGAAGACTGGTTGGGCCCACTATGGAGACAGGCAGCAGATGTGACACAGATCTGGGTTCACATTTCCCTGGAGCTCCCTGTGACTTTGCCCCCCTCTCCTGAAGTGGATCCCAGGACTCAGGAACCCTCTGGATCCGAGATCCAAGCAGGACCTTCTCCTGGGGCAGTAACTAACCCCCTTACTACTCCCCCGATCCTCTGATGGCTTGAGGGGGACAGCAAATGCCTTACATATGCAACAACCCTGTGACCAGAGGCTCCAAGCCGTGCCCAAATGGAGGTGAATGGGAGGTCAATGCTGAGCAGGCAGTGCAGGAGGCAGAGCGGAACAGGCAGCACTAAGACTCCTGTCCACTGCCTGCCCTGCCTGTACAGCCAGTTCCAGGGGACAACAGGGCCAGGGAGGTTCCCTGACTGCTAGGACCAGAGCAGCACTGCCTAAAACGCTCCCTGTTGAAAGGGGTGGGAGTTTTCAGAGCATCCATAATAGCACCTCCATGGGGCCACATCCATTTCCTGGAAACTTTGCCTTTTTCTGTGCTGTGAAGCCCAGGCAAGCCTGAAAAACCAGTTTGGTTTTGTTTCATGTTGATTTTTTTTTTTTTTTTCTCTTTGCACGGGTGCCAGTGCTGCTGTGCCGTTGCTATGTTTTGCGGTGGTTAAGCATGGCGTGGTTCTCATTTCAGGCGCTGACGTGAACCCTGCAAATCTGGAACGAGTTAAACTGGCCCTGCAGTGCTGCAGGGAGAGCGTGGTGGCCGCCCCTGCCCCACAGCCCCCTCCTCGCACCTCCAGCACCCTCGTAGAGAGGCCAAGAGAGGAGAAGCACAGTGACAGCTCCACATTGCAAAGAACTTCAAACTTTTCAGGGAAGGCTGTGACCAACGAAAGCCCCAAAAGAGCTGGAGCTCGGCTCGAAACCTTCCTGAGGACGGTGAATTTTCAGACCCTCCAAGCTGAGGTTGGGATGAGGATGCTGGCAGCACCGTGGCTGGAGAGCGTTCCCAGGAGAGCACTGTTCCCGGGGTGGGTCCCTGGGTCTGACACTCCACAGGGACGTCACCTAAAGCGTTCAGGGCTGCGTTTGCTGTTTCACAAGGCAGATGAACAATATGAGCCCCCATACCGGTCAGAACTGATGAAAAGAAGGGTGCTGTGCCATTCCCACCAGACCCTCAACACCCCACTCCCACCTCTGGGGCTCAGCCCATTGTGGGGTGCACAGGGCAGGAGGAAGGGGCTGGGGTGCATTTCAGCTCGGTGCTCTCCCCGCCAGCTCCCTCTGCGTCAGGAGAAGCACAGGGCTGCTGCTGGGATTGCAAAACACTCGCCTGCGCTGTGTTTGAGGCTGGTTTTCGCCAACGTTACTAGGGTACAGGAGTGACTAATTCTCTCCGAACTTTCAGTTTCAGCCTCAAGCACTACATTTCAGAGGGACCTGGTGTCTGTTTTGTGGGTAAAAAACCCTGAGACAGCTCAGTGCTGTGGCTATCTAGGGCAGAAATATCCATATACAGAGATCGGCCTCATCACCACCGGTGCTGCACTGAGCTGGCAGGACCGAGCCTGTCCCCAGAAGGCAGATGGGACAGGGACAAGCACATGCTCCCCTTTCTGTAACTTTCCTACAGCTGCTGAAGTACTGCTGTTTCTGCAAGCAGAAAAGTGAGCAAAATGCAGTAAGCAAGAGACCTTTTAACTAACTTCTATTCTAAAAGCGATCTCTAGACACTAGTTAGACCTTAATCAGCAACTAAGGAGCAGAAAGAGGGGTGAAGGCCACAAGGACGCAGACGCTTTTACTCGCAGGGAACCTTAGTTCAAGCACCAGCCCGTGCATCCCTCCCGCCTGCTTTCCAGGAGTCCTCAACGAAGCCGCAGGGCTCCCTCCTGCCTGGCAGACACAGCGATGCTCTGTGTGCACTGGAAAAGTACAGCCGCTGCGAGAAGTCTCTGGATGAAGGCTTCAGGGTGGGGAGGGGGGGATTTGCTTCCACCCCGGCATGTGAGAAGAAATACGGGTCTGGAAAGGTGCCATGGAAATGGGTTTCAATAATAGCCGCTGGAGATGGGCACATGTGCTGGGGGTGGGGGCCGCAATGGCCCCGCGCAGCTATGGGAGGAATGTCCCCTCAGGAACTTGCTGTTCCTTCCTGCGGCGCCAACGTCAATGTGCGGTGCAGAAGCCAGGCAGGAAGGCTCACACAGCTCCTCTGCTCCCAGCCTCCTCTGGCACGGACCCTGTGTGCTCAGCCCCACACAAACAGCCCCGAGAGAGGGAGACTGGGGGAGAAGAGGAAAATGCATGGACCTATGCAGCCGGCTGCTCCCCATGGCTGATGATGAGCTAAAGCAGGGCCAGGGGGATGCACACTTCTCCTGATGCCAGTGGTCTCGCAAAGCTCTCTCTCATGTGAGACCGCCGAGGGTCATGTAGGGGGTTCCCAGCACAGCCAGCACTTCCAAGGGTGGGCACGACTGTTGGTGAGCAGCTGCTCCACCTTCTTGTGAGAGGAGAAATCCAGCACACCCAGCTGGTTCCTCTCCCACCCTCTGCATCCTCAGAGAGGGGCTGGGGGGCCACTGGTCCAGCACGGTCACCTCTGCTACATGCTCAGCAGGAGGAGACTGTCCCCTGCCCTCACCACCAAAGTGCACACAGTTCAGGGGTCACCGCATGCCCTGTGCACAGGCACGCTGGTTGGGCCATCACTTTTTATAGCCAGTGAGCTCCAGCACCTCATCTGATCTTTGCAGCACAAGGGAACAGCAGTTCACGCAGCTCAGGAAGAGGATAAACGTTTCACAGCAGCCACCAGACAATGGGGCAAACAGTGCAGTGCATCTGCAAATATGGCCCAGGGTCTTTGGCCATAAGAAGCAGCTGCTCAGCTGGCCACCATGCTCCCACAGGCAGCCTCCTTCTTGCAAAGCCATTTCTCATTCCTTTAGCTGCCTTTCAGATACCCATTACTGGCTTGAAGGGGAAGAGGAGGGTGGGAAAATGGAGATCTCTGGCCAGATCCAGGGCTGGCAATTTGGTGGAAAGCCAGGTTGTAAGGGGAACAGCCTGGAGCAATTGGTCCCACTTCTGATGTGGTGATATCTTATACCCACTTATGTCATGGTGGGAAGGGCAAAACAAGAGAGAATCAGCCCCTCTTCTCTAAGGATTGAGCCTGCTTTCAGGAGGGAAACTGGCTTGTGCAGTGGAAGGGGGAAATGGAGCAACAAGCCAGCCAAAGTTGCAATAGTGGATAAGAGGCTTGGGCAAACACTGTGACAAATTTCAGGCTCTCCAGTGCAAACAGTCAATAGGATCCTTAAATCACCAACATAAGGCACACAGCTCTGCAGCTTCACCAGCACTTAACTGCATCTTCCCTCTGCGTTTCTGTGCCTCCCACTTGCATAAGGAACAAACAAGGTCTCGAAGGCTGGAAGTGCTATGGGACCACATGCAGCACCTGCCCATGGAAGAGAAGTGCCCCAGCTAGTTGCAAGAGAGGAGAAATCCAGCTGTAGCAGTGCACAGCTTAGCATGGACCAGTTTGTTGTGAATGGAAACCTCCCTGAGAAATAGTCCTTAGAAAGAGAGCTCTCTCCCTGAAGGACCCCATCATGACCTGAGTGCTCTGCTCGAAGTAAGAATAGAAGTTCCCCATCTCTCACCTTGTTATGACCCTTTCTGTCCTGATTTAGATAAGCTACAATCCTCCTTAGAAACTGAGCAGTCAGTTTTTTCCTTTCTGCACAATGGGGATGACATTTCTTTAAAACATGGGCAAATAGCCTGACTTTCTCCTGTCACTCAGTATCCCCTCTCCAGCCTGGTCTGAACGGGGTGGAGGGAGCTCCGTCCATCACAGTTGATCACTCGGTGACTTCCCAGCTATCTTCCTGCTCTCAGCCCCATCCTTTCTGCTTCATTTTCCTTGTCTTTATTACAAAAATATTTGATTCTTTCATACTTAATTTCCTTCCCCCTCAATTTTTTTGTCCTTTCTCCCATCATGGAGCTCTGCCTGATAATCTTCAGGTTTAGTTCACTCTCAGCATCCATTTCCTTCTTCACATTGTGGAGCACCTCTGGCATCCAGGAACTATTGCCCCCATTGCAGATTGGGTCTCTCTTGTATCAGCTCTACCTTCTTCCTCACCAAATGGTTTGATGGCCTCCAGCACCTGCCTTTTCACCATCTTGCTTCACAAACCCTCCTTGTTCACCCATCCAAGTCTCCTTTTCTGCTGCCAACCTCCACACCTCTCTCCACCCAGGACCTTACCTCACTGTGCAAGAGAAAACCACTACAAATATGAAGCAACTTTCCTTTCCCTTGTTTGCCTTTGCTTCTTCTCCAGTAACTCCCTCTGTCTCCACTCTTGCCACAAACACAGAAGTTGCTGACCCCCTCGCCTCCCCCACTTCTCCGAGTCACCTTGCATGTCCCCACACCTCCCTTGCTCCCATCCGCATCCCCCCCGACACCTCCCCATTTCTGCTCAGCTCCTGCTTCTTCCCCCCACAAAGCAAACACATTTTCCTTCTCCCTCACCCTAAAAAACACCATCCCTGACTCCACTCCTCACTCCACACCAGTTGCAATCTCTATCCAGGGTTTTCCTGCTCCAAATCCACCCCAGACTGTTCCCCATCCTGCTTCCACCCTTGTGCACAGCTGGACCCATTCTTGTAAAGACCGCTTCCAAGCGAAGCTCAGGAGTCACGTCCCCAAGCTGGCCAGGCCTTTAGCACAGCCACCTGTACCCTCCCTGCAAGCCCATCATCCCACCTCCCCTGGGGAGAGAGAACTCCTCTAAGCACAAAAATTTGGCAAAACACTTGTTGACATTAAGGCAATGGTGAGATCTCATGACCATTGCACCCTAAAAATATTCAACGTACTCCACCAGAAAAAGCCTGATGGATGTGTGCTCTCACCAGCGCGCTGCTTCTGTCTGTCACCAGCTGGTGAACAGCCTAATAAAATCTGATAATATCAAGGCATAGCATCACAGCCTTCATTCTAGAGAAAAGTAAACTGAGGCAGATGAACAGGAGGTGGCTTGGTGAAAGTAACACAGAACCGTTTTGAGAGTCAATGATTTCTGACACTGTCATCTGGTCTTTCCACTAAAACACTACCGAAAAAATATTCTACAGAAATTACATCTCCATCATTTGAAATCATTTGTCAGGACAGTGTCTTTCTAAAGAACAGGCTTTTTTTCAACCAGAAGTTTGGCTTACATTATGCAGGACTTCAACTGCATAATCAAAATAGTCTGTTCTGGCCTTAGAAATCAGTTTGTATCCTTACATCTGCTACCCTTGGTAACCAGAAAAAGTTGATGAGAAACATCACCTCAAGCCCAGTCTGCTAGATCTGATTGCCTCTACCTGCAAACAGTCCTAGTTCTCATTCTGAATTTTATTACTCACTCCTTTCTTCTGTGTTTTTGTAGTAGGTGGAATTATTTTGGAAATCAGAAAGTGGAAAATTTTAATCCAGCCTCAAAAAAACCTAAATATTCCTCCAAAAGAACATCTCAAAGTAAAAGCTGTCAGTCTTGTACTGGGCTTTGGAAATACAAAATATTTCCACTTTGAATTTATGATTGAGGAAAAGCTCTTCCTGGTACACAGGTGAGTGGAGGTAACAGAGCAGTGGGTTTCAGAGAACAGGACTTCGATTAGTACCATGATTAGTGTCACAGTCACGGCATTTTTTTGTGCCACTTGCAGTTGACGAGTGGGTCCTTAGAAGGTAGCTGAAAAATTAAGAATGCCAAACTCTTCTTAAGCTTTAAAGAAAACTCTTTTACATCTTTTTATCTTCTCAGAAGCCTTTGTGTCATCGCCAGCCCGCCTGTGTGTGAGAAGACGAAACACTTCAGACCTCCAGTTTCAGATGTAGGTATGAAGGTTGAACTGGCAAAACCCACAGCCACAGGGAGTCAGTCCATGGCCCTGCACATCACTTTCTACCTGTAAAATAGGTTCTTACAGTGAGCAGCCTGGCAGGGCATGGGTGATGGTCTGGTCTATCTGCTCCAGCATCTGGAGGCAGGAACAGAGCTTTCCTTCCATGAATGTGACACCCCCGTTGTAATGGAACATGCAACACTATTCAGGGCCTTACTACAAGGCCTGTAGTAAACAAACAACTCCTTTTGGTTAATTCTTTTTAGGAATTTCTTTAAGCCCTGGTGAACAAATGGCGTTCTGCTGCCCTTGAGATCTAGTCAATCTGGAGTGAGAGGCCAGTCCAAAATTGGTGAAAGCAACCAGCAAGTTTACAGCTCTGCATTTAGCATCCCTGTTCATCCCTTTCAGCCTTGTTAAATGTTTTGGAATCTCAAACTCCCCCAGTACCCTATTTCAAACAAATGCAAAGCCCTCCAGTGTCCTCAGCAAACCCCAGCTGTAAACCAAACCCAGGCCTTTTTGATTCCTGATCCATGAGCAAACCATTGGCAATGAGCATTCAACAGCAGCAGCGAGCACAGAGTTCTCCCTCCGGGTAAGACCTTCATGACCCCCAGCTCACTCACTTTTTTTTGTGCCTCTCCCAGTCGTGCCCAGCTGTTTCTTTCTCTCACTGCCTCCGAACCCAAACCCATGTGTTTCATATGAAAAAAATCTCTGCATTCCCCACCCAGGAAGATCATTTTGCACCAGAAATAGAGCACACTATACTTGGGATGCAGCCCAGGCATCTTAAAAATAGCTCAGCGCGTAGCTCGTGGTGCCACGTACGGCTCTGCCAGCTGCCTGGACAGACGGACGGTGTGCCAGTGGGCAGGCCCTCCCCACGCAAGGCCATAAATGACCATGGTGCTCTCCAGCAAACCAATTGGTGCCTGGCAGGGAGAGCGGGGTGAGCAGCATCATGCTATGCCCCGACTCAGCGCTGCCTGCCTGCCTTCTGCTGTCCCCAGGCCCCCTCTCCCCACACCGCCCCAGCAGCTCGCCTTGCGGTCCACATTCCTGCTGCTCATGGAAGGCATTAACACTAGATAAAAGTATGACGAGCCCAAATGTAGCACCCTGACGTCAGCCATCCCTGGAGTCTGGAAGGGAAGCTGTAAACAGAGGAACAAAAGGCAGTTATAAACCACCACCTTCGTTGGCGCCCATGGACGAGCGTTTAAAGAATAAAGAGGAACAAGGGAAGGTGTTGAAATTTGGGGGTTGCTCAGTGCTGAGATGTCTGCTAGCTCGGGGAGGGAGGAAACTCTCCTAAGGGAGCAGGAAGAGCAAAAGACAAAGATCGAAAGGATTTTTTTCTCCTTGCAAATGGCTTTGTTCTTTTCTGTTCCTCCCAGTCAGTAGGAAAGGGTGGGAACTATTGTTCAATACTGTGCAATCTGCTGTTCAGCTGGCTCCTCGCACAGCTCCTGGGGCAGCCAGAAATCCTTCAGCTCAAAGCATCCCGCTGACACAACAGTGGTTCCAGCCAAGCTACAGCAGCCAACAGGGTTTCAACATTTGACTAGCTTCAACCATTCTGCTCCACCTGTACTAATCTCAGCAGATGCTGCAGTTTGTGTTAGTGTGTCTTGAAACACCCTGAGCAGTTGGATTCCTCATACTCAGCTGCCAATGAGGCCTAAAGATGTTTCCAGAGGTCATCTCCTCCACCAAGATCCACCTACACCTGGGAGTGGGAGAAGCGGCCATCACACAGACATGGTTATAGGATCCCACCAGGCTGCAGAAGAGCCAGACTGGCACCCAGACCATCAGCCAGGAGCTTTGATCTCCCACCAGCAAAGCCCAGCAACATGGGGGAAATGCCACGTGTGCCCAGACACAGACCGAGTTCACAACTGATGCTATCACAGCCAACACACGTGTAGGACTGCTGACTTTGTTTTAACAAAGACCAAGAAAACATCCTGTAATGTAACATTTAAACCAGCACTTGCGCGATTAAAAAAGAAAGACCCACCACACATGGTTATGTAGTTTATGCCACTTGTTTATATCGACGGTGTCCCCGTTGCCTGGCTAATGGGAATGAGTGCTGGGCACTTTAAACCACTGAAAAGCAGCAAAGTTCACACCTTTCTGTTGCATATTTTATATGTAAGAAGGATTGTACGTGCATACAGGATTGAAAACAATCACATAGATGTAATTTTTTAAATGCTCATTCTGCAAAAGCCCCTGAAATATATATCTGCAATCATCAAGATTTCATTGCAGAAGACAAGAAAGGAAAGAAGTTACTAGTTGGTCTGCAAGTATCACAGAGTATCAGGAAAGACTATTAGGGTTAATGAACATCTGCAGTTTATATCCTCTATAAATTAGAAAACCCTGCCATCAAAACCACATAGTGCTATGACCCAGTTGCCAATTAACAAAACCTTTCAAGATTTGAAAAAAGGACAAGATACTGATGTGGAAACAAATTTACCATAGATGATATTTTGACAAGAATTTAGGGAAGACACTGAAAAGAAACCACGTCTTTCCAGTATGTAAGAGATCTGAAAAAGCCATTTTTAGACATCACCACCACAATTGCTGTGGAACAAAAACAAACCCCTTTCAAATAAAATTAAATTATATCAGAAATTAGAAGTCTAAAAATCACACTGTAGTTCATTATTTTAGTACAGGTGGGACCTACATTTGGCTCTGAGACAAAGACTATAATTTAGAAAAAAATATTGTGTAGTGAGAACCTGCTAATTTGTAGCCAACTGGTTACCAAGTTAGAAGGCAACTACGTCATATTAGAGTCCTCTGGGAGTTTATTTTTAAACGTGGCCTATAGTTTGGGAACCAAAAGGTATTGAAATGAGAGGGATTGGTGTCATACGTAACCCTTTTATGAGACATGAAGCATTTTCTGTGGCACTTGTGATAGCCTCAACATGGTCTATACAATATGGATTTTGGAATGAATTGGCTGATGAAATTACTGTTCCCACAGCCCTGACTCACCCAGCCTGAACACCAAACAAGACCCAGGTAAGATGTAACGGGGTTACTAACATACACTGTTATTAGCTGTGCTTCATCCCCATTCCCAAACACCAAGTATGTTCATGAGCATCTTCTCTTTAGGCTCTCTAAACACCTTTAACCCTCCAGACTCCAAGCCAGCAGCACATCACTGGAGGACACATCCACCCACTGCCAGCCCCAGTGGCTGGAAGCTGCCCACGGGCTGTGCCGGGTGTCTCATATCACCCACTCCCCTGCCTGCCAGCAGCACCAAGGAGGGGAAGCCCAGACCGAGTCATTTCTGCGTCTAGCAGGAAACGCATGCAAATGCAAGAGCTTGAGAACACCGCTCAGGAAACCCCCAGCCCAGCAGCCTCCTTGGGACCTCAGCCAGCCCTCAGCCCCTCAGTTGTGCCGCAGGTGCTGGTGAGGCTCAGCACTGAGGGCACACACAGCCTGGCACTGCAGGAGGGGTGCGCAGCCACACACAGCAGCTGGAAAACCCTGGAAATGGAAACTCCCATGGGGAGGAAAAAAAAACAAACCCACACCTGGAGAACAGGCTGTCCCTCACCATGTAAGGACAAAGAACAAGCCTGCCTTTTCCCCTGGTTTTGGCCGCTAGTCTTACAATGATGGAGCCAACTTGCTCTGTGCCAGACTAACAGTGTCAGATCCATTTAGGACCTTGGGACTGCTCTCCGGAGAGGCACAGGTTTGTGCAACTGCACTTCCAAAATGGGAAATAGCTCTCAAAAACAGGAGTCCTTTACCCACCCCAGCTGCAGAGCCTTGGATCAGAGCAGATTTGGGGAAGCCAAAGCACTGGGTGGAGTCTCATTGGCTACACTGCATGTAGGTGTCTGTCATGGACATCGTTGGACAAGGGAAAGGGTAAGAAACAGGTTTAGATGAGGTTTGAGGCGTACTGACTTCTAACCACACTAGACAGTCACACACCATGACCTTTTCTCCTTCCCCATCGTGCTGCAACTCATCTGCGGAGCTGGAGAGTGGGCTCTCTGGGGCTGCACTTAAACACCATTTCCAAATGACTCTCAGTGCCCTTTCTGCTGCCCTGGAGCCAGGCAGAGGAAAAAACCCAGGTGGTAACCGGGCAAACTAGATTTGCCTGTGTATGATCTGGATGTAATGTTCTTTTTTCAACGTAATGGCATAACACATCCTTGTGGCCCTGCTAGTCTGATACCGGGGGTGACTAATGCAGGATAGTCCCTAAGCTTGAGTACACCCAGCGCCTTTTGAAGCGCTGATTACAAAAGAAAGGCAAAAGCTTTGAGACAAGGGGATTACCCAAGACACGTCTAATCTGGAGCTCTGTGTCTGTTTGTCATGTGATAACTGGGTATACTGTATCCCCTGAGTATTGCATCTTGCTGGGGATATTACGCACGGCTCATGGGCTGTATCCCCACGTATGTTGGCTGCGTACACCCCTCGGCTGTGGGGACCTGTCGGTGGGTGCTGTATGGAGCCCCACGTGCTGTGTTGGGTTACACACTGCCATGACTTGCGCTTTCTCTATACACTTTGGAACCTTTGCACAGTGTTGGTGGTCCAGGCTCTGGCATTTTGGGGCCCCGAAGAGCTTGTCCGCAACTCGCCATCCCCGCTCTGCGCAGTGCACAATGGCCGTTGTTTGCCTTTGGGGCGGGTGAGCAGCCTCTGGCTTGGGAGGAATAAAGCCCGGAGCCAGTTCCTGCAAACACAAAACATGCCTTTTTATCACTTCATGACAAATTGGTTTGTCAGCAGCAGGAAGTGATATTACTGCTGTCCTCACCAAGGGGAAACTCCTCGTGGTTTCCATGGGGATGTATGCAACTGCAGAACTACAGGTTTATATAAGCTTAAAGCCCTACACACGCACGCTGTGTGCCGGGTTTCTAGGGGTCTTGGATCAGATAGAAGGGGCAGGGTCTCAGCTAAGCACTGCTAGCAAGGGGCTAGCAAGCAGGTTCATGTGGGAGCTGGGGGAAACAGGAGTTCAAGGCTGTAAACCACGGTGAACTGTGTGCCTTGATATCCCAAACAAACAAAACAGCGAAGCAGGGAGAATAAATGAGGGGTGAGAAGGGAAAATGCCTCCCTAGCACATCCACAGTGGGCAGAGTTCAGCTCAGCCGTGTTGCCAAGGCGTCCTCCAGCTCCACCACATGTGGGCTCTGCCACTGCCCAGCTCAGCCCCTCGTGCCTCCTTGCCCAGCTCACACCTCCTCCTCTGCCCCCCACCTCGCTGGCTGCCCTGCTCCTTCCCCCCCCTGCTCCCAGCAACCCCACCAGCTGAGGCCATCTGTCTCCCCAAAACTGTGGCACTGAGGTGACGTTTGCAGGTCTCACTCTGATCTCTCTTACTTTTCACTGTTGCTCTTGCCCCCTTCTCCTCCTCCTGTTGGGACTGGGTGCAATCCTGTCCACAGAGAGCTTGCAGGAATCTGGGCTCTGGGCACGATGAGACTGATTATGGGTGACAGCTGAAGGCTCACAATAAAGACTTGGAAAAGGACATCGCATGTCCACAGAGCTGGAAGTGCCTGTCGGTGCCTCACTGGGACCGAAGCCCTGCTGTCACTGGCTGGCTTTTCCGCGATGGGCTTTGTGCTGAAGCAGCTCTCTTTTGCGCCCCTCTGTCAGGTGCCTGCTGAGGTTATAAAAGCTGATCAGCTGCCAGGTAATGAGTTTTATTGTTCCAAGAAACACATAAACAAGCTCCCCTGGCTGACGGGGAGCGGATTTCTGTTTGAACTGCAATTAACAGGCAGGTTTTTTTTTTATCAGTTGCATGGCCAGGGCTGCCAAGGTGGTATTTTTCCACTGAACAAGCTCTGCTTTGAAGGTGAAAGTTTGTTCCACTGTTTACTGCAGGTGTAAAAAGGCTCATGTATTCAGAAACAGCTTTGCATGCTTTACAGGGGGAGCAGTGGTAGGTGCAATCCCATGGAGCAGCACAACCTGCCAAGGGACTTTCCATGGACAAAGGGGTTTTGCAGGATTTGCAGCATGGGACAGACTTTCGGGAGGAATATTCACTTTCAGGTTCATGCATGCCTTAGGAAAATAAGGATTTCTAACTTCGTCTCTTAGTGCCCAGGGATCTCTCCTCCTTTTAGCTGCTCCATTTTTTTTTATCCCTTGGTGTCAGGTTGAAGCTTGGCGATGGCTGACGCGTAGCGCTGACGACAGACCTGCATCAGAAGGGTAGCTCACGTGGAAGAATTTCAGATGCAGCAGTGCATCATCCCATCCTTCAAGGGCACCTTCTCCCAGGAGAAGAGTCCTGGATTTTAGCACCATTAATACTCCAGGTAACTTGCAGGATTTCAGCAGGAGTTTGCGGTGCTTTACTTGTCTCCAGTTATGTGACAAGAGTACAGCTGCTTTATGCTTAAAAAACCCCTCATCTATAAGCTTATGATCATAACTGTTAAAATGCCTTGATTTTACACAAAGAGCCATAACCTGCTGTATCTGCCCAAGCAAAACCATTTTTGACAGGGCAAAAGTAGGATCTGACTCCTTGAATGAGAGATGCAAGGACTGGTGGCTCCCTTCTGGAGTGGATGTAGGACACCCGATGGCCTAGTGCCCCCCCCAGCATCCATCTCCCTGCTACCAGTATTACTACCCTGCCTAGGAAAGCAAGCTACCAGCTGCATCTCTCCCACATCAGCCTCCCCTGGTAAGGGTATGTCACAGCAATGCTGCTCCCTGCATACACATCCTGCCCCACACGCCCCCTGGAAATGTGTTCTGTCACACCAGACAGCATTAACCCTGCACCATTTGCTGCCCGTCACCCTCACCCTGCAGCTCCTGCCCATGAGCTGCCAGGAGTGCTGGTCTGTTAGAGCTCCCCTGCCTGGCTTTTGATACGCTACATAAAACTCTTTTCATTGCCTCAACTCAAGTGTCAGATAAAAGTCACCGTAGTGAGAATCTGCAGCAGGAAAGAATTTATTTGGGTCTGGGTAAGAAAATAAGTGACTTGTTAGTTACCTGATCTCTTGTTATGCCCCGACTTGTTTACAGAGACAGCCCAGCAAGCCAAATACTTCACTCCAGGCATCAGAGGCATTTTAAGTTGCAAAAAGGAATCAAGGAGGCGGGACAGAAAAAGAAAACACCTTGGCACAAACTGACCAGTATTGGAGATCTGTTACCAACAGGTTAATTTTTAGACTTAACCTTTGAAACTTTAAAAGTAAACAAGCAATAAGGAAGCTTCTTCCTCCTTCCTAGGAGAAGGACTATTTTAAATTGACTGTAGCCCTGTGCCCAAGCCTCGCTGGTTCAAACTGTTACAGCTCTGTGGCCATCACTGCAGCCAAATCCACCTTACAGCTGAGAAGCCAGCCTTGGCTCTCTGCCACTGCATACAGTTATATGGGGACACAGAAAAGCTCAGGTTAAGAAGCAGCAGTAGTTTCTAGTCAATTATGTTGTTTAAACCCATTTTGCTATCTAGTTCAGTCAAGACCTGAGGTCAGAAGAGTTGAAAATTCAGATTTCTCTTACAGCTCTTCACCTGGGAGCTTCCACATGAGTTTTTCGGACTGTAAAATGCAAGATCTTAAAGAATGTATCATTCCAGCTCAATAGAAATATCATAATTTATTCTGTTTGTATAAAAAAGTTATAATCATGTAACAAAACTATGTCTTCATAAGAAGAAATATATTATTTCACATCATAAATAAATCAGCAAACATACAACCCTTGGCAACTCAAAAAAGCACTCGCCTGGTGCTTTCACGTCAGTGCTTGGGAAACAAGAAGAGCTGACAGATATACACACACAGGATTACAGTACCAAAAAATACTGAGGTATTTTGTTTCTCTAGAAATGAAACTAAGTTTGTGAAGGCAAAAAAACCAATGCACTAATGTAAAAATAAATAAATAGGACTGTCACATAAAAGGGGACAGCATCAGTGTTGCTCAAAGTGTCCAGGAATGGGAATACTGGTGAGCATGCTACTAAACATGGAGCAGGCTTAGGACAGACAGCAGACAAGGAGGAACAGCTCAGGAAGAGACAGCGTCCTTTGATCTCTGTGTAGGCATCCAGATACTGGCTTTAAAAGTCAGCAGAAAAAGTCAGTAACACCTAGTTCTCCAGCATCAGGTGAGCTCCTGTCCATTTATGACACTGTTCTGGGATGCATGGATGGTTCCTCACAAAACACTAGTGACTGATGACACTGTCCCTGTAGTTATTGCACTTCTGAGACAGTAAGTCTGAGTTCTGACCATATTTTCACCCACTTTTCAGCAGCTCGGGGAAGTGGTGATGGGGCTCTGAAGATAGCTTAAAGCACTGGACGAGGTGTGAACAGGGATGGAGACTGGAAAGTTAAAGACCGTGGTGGTCGATGCTCCTCTGTCCAATACTGACATAGCAGGGCTACCAGCTTCTGCTGAGCAGTTGGGGGCAAGGACCTGTGACTCAAACTGAAGCAGCTGCCCCATGAAGCTGAAGTTTGGGGAGATGATGCTTCTCCTCTGCTTCACAAACTCAAAGGCTTCATCCAGTTTGACTCTGTTGGTCCTCATGAGATAAGCAAGGCAGATGGTTGCTGACCGGGAAATGCCAGCCTGGCAGTGCACAAATACCCTTCCTCCATCGTTTTTAACAGAGTCTGAAAGAATTAAGATACAGTTAGCAAACAAGTCCTACTGCTTCCAGAGGTGGGAAAGCACAGGCTGCTGTTTTACATTTCTTTAATCCATCCCTTCCTTAACCTAATAGGTACACCCGGTGCTTTTGAGACAGAGAGCCTTTGTCCTGAGGGAACCAGCAGTCTAGCTATTTTCATTCTGGGCTCCAATTCCAATTATACTAATAGCTCCTCCAGGTCACTTTAGCAGTCTTGCAAGATTACTTTAATACTGATCCACTTAAATTCACTAGCTCTTTTCTGCAAGAACAATGCCTCTTGATTCAAGATTTCAAACAGCTTTGTGAAGCTAAGATTTTTCCTCCAAGCAGAATATAATTAATGGAAGTGTTCCGTGTATCTCCCCCCCAATGGAATGAAACTCCCCGATCTCAAATGTAGGTTTTACTGTGGAAAACACCACCCAAAAATCACTTCCCAGGGTACACTACCCCAGAAAAAGAACAGACCGTAAAGAGAGCTCATTTACCTATGAAATCAATCGCCTCGTTAAACCAGGAGCTGATATCTGCCTTGTGGTTGTCCTCCACGGGGATACTTTTATACCGGTAGTGCCCTTCAAAGTGGTTGGGGCAGTTCGCCGAGACATTGATTAGCGCTGTGATCCCCAAAGCATCCAGCATGTCTTTTCGGGAGGCATGGTAAGCGCTGCCCAAGTAGAGGAACGGCAGGATTTCCACCGGCCCACCCTGAAACAGAAAGGACAGACAACCGGTCAGCTTCGCCCGGTACTGTTCAAACAGCCTCCGCTCCTTTCGTCGCACGAAAGCGGCAGACCGCCTCGTCTTCACGCAGCGCCGGCTCGCTCCCAGCTCTCGCACGCCGCCCGCGGAGCCGCCCGCCCCCCGCCCCCGCTCACCTGGTCGTAGAGGGGGGTGCCGCAGGAG
>WAAD01013613.1:72535-101006 GCA_013389945.1 Fregata magnificens | reverse complement strand
CATATGCATCCACACGCGCGTATATACATACACATATACATGTACACACTCACCTACGCTCGGGTTACTATGCACACGAACACATGCATATAAACATACACACATATATAAATAGACATACACATGCACACACAAGCACTTACCTACACGCATTTATATATACACACACATGAACACATACAGGTGTTGGCATACATACATTCACATTTGCCTACAGACACGCATATACATACATACACATACATACACGCATCTGCATACATATATGAATAGACACATGAACATACCTACATATGTGCGTCCACATTCATACATATATACATACATATGCATACACATCCATACATGCACACACATACACAGACAGGTACACCCATACACACACACACATATACACAGACGCGCCCCCCTCAAACACGCACCCACCCCTGTGCCCACCACTCCCAGCACAGGTGCCGTGGGACTGGGCCCCCTCGCTGCCGGCTGTGCCCCGTCCCCTGCCCCACGGCTCCAGGCCTGGCTGGGACTGGGGCAGCCTTTGTCCGTCCCCCCCCAGCACTGGCCGCTCCCCCCTTTCCCACAGAAATCGGAGCACTGCTGGGGGCAGGAAGCTGCCGGAGCGGCAGTGCGGGAGGATGTGGACCCATGGGTGCGGGCATGCATATTCTCCTAAAATATGCGTGTAAAGAGATGAGCATATGCATACATATATTTGTATTCATGCATAGACATATATACATGTACAGACATAGCTACACATAAATATATATGTGGATACATATATTTGTATATATATTTATAATGTAAATACATATTTGAGATCCGTTCCCATCATGTTTTATGTGTAAGGAAAAAAATGTAGTAGACCTGCTGCTCATGCAAAGTTCGTTTTCCACACGGCAAACGCCCCCAGAAGTTGGGGCTGTCCAGTAACCAGCAGTGGAGTAGTGGGAGCTCTCTTATTTTCCCCCTCGGTAGTGCATCAGCGCTTCCCAAAAGTTTTCTTTTCGCTGTGGGCGACCAGCTTCCACCAAAACACTCGGGTGTTTCTTACTCAGCGCTTCCAGTCAGCGCCACTTCCACTTCCCCTGCCTCCCCGCAATGCCTCCCTGGCCCCATGCTCCGGGCTGCTTGCTGTCCCCAGCTACCACTGCCCCCCCCAGCTCCTCCTCCCACTTCGGCCCTTTTCCCTCAGCCCTTTCCCAGTGATTCCTCTTCCCTCCTGTGCTGCTGGCCCCAGCTGCACTGCTCCTTCCTCGCTCCTTCCAGCAGTTTTCTGTTTTCCCTTCTTCAGCTGCTCCTTTTGGAGGAGACCTCTCCATCCACCCTTCACCCCAGGGCTCCTCTCCCACCTTCCTGCCCCACCAGCCTCGAGGGCTGCCAACCATCAGTCCTCAAATTTTCCAGCTTCTCCTCCACTGATGTCCCGCAGTCTTTAACCGTCTCGGACCTTCTTCTAAACCCAGCCGGGCTCCATATCTGGCCAAGAGCTCCAGGGCTTTCCAGGCTCTCATGGGTGGCCGGGAGGAGGGGACATGGGGAAGGGCACGGGCAGACAAGTGCCAGCTCCGGCTCACCCACTTATCGCAGGATTGTCTCTGCTCTGCTGAGCAGTGGGGTTTTTGCCAGAACTGCAGTCTCAAAGCAAATCTGTGTTTTCAACACGTTCCTTAAAAATAAACATGGGATTGCACTTTTCATTCCATTTATTTGTTGTTGTTCTTTCAACAGTGGGTTGGAAACAGATTGCGAGAGAAACGCTCATACACTTCAGTGCTAGGAAATTACTCCACTCGACCACACCATCACCCACTCTGTTACTGGGACCCCACAGCTGTCCACAGCGGACCGCTCGGTGCGAATCACGGGGCTCAGCAGTTGGGTGGGTGACACATGTCCCTCGGCACCATGAGCACATGGGAGGTGGTCAGGGAGCATGGGCCGCGCCGCAGGCAGCAGCAGACCCACCTGTCCTCCTCTGATGCGCTCCAAGCCAGCTCCTCGCGAGATGTGATATCACGGTGACACCATGCCATGGCCAAGCTCTGGTGACTCTGAATGTCATCTGTCAAACACCATCCTACCCAGGTTTTTCTAAGGAGCTGAATAGCAGGAATTATCAACGATCAGTTGCTTGCCAGCTTTTTGCAGCAGAAACCAGTATATGGCCACAAGACAGGCCTTCATTCATCAGCTTTTCCTAGAGAAAATTTCATCCTTTTGATATGGACCTCAGGTGTTGACCTTTCTGTAAGTTTATACCCAGGAATCACTTCACTCCTTTGGAGTGTGATGCAGGAACAATTTCAGGCACCACTGGGCAAGAGCACAGGAGAGGCAAGGACTCTGCTCAGCCTAAGCAGAGGAGCCCTGTGGGGTTAGGAGCTGGAAACGTCCTTCTCCCAGGGGACTTGATCGGGATGTTGCACTCCTTCAACCAGCCCAAAGCCTTGCACATTCCAGGAGCAAGAGCGTGGGTTGGGAGGCTTCACTTGAACGCTTTAATGGAAAGCAGTATTTTTAATGGTGCTGTGTCCCTAGTGCCTTGTTAGTGGGAACAGCCAGCTCTGGCTCACGGACGCAGGCATCCCTATGCTGCTGACAGTCTTTCCTCTTGTTGTCCTAAACTCTTCTCAGTGTCCCACACAAAAAACAAAGCTAAAAGACTGAGATTTTTTTTCTCCAGTTTGGCAACTTCAGTTTTTCCCAAGTTGAAAGAAATCACTATGTCTGACACCTGCACAGCTAAGTGAGAATGTGCTCTCAATGACAACCACCTTTCCAGTCATGATGTTAACCAACATCATACAAATATTAAATATGAGCCAGACACTGTGGGCCAGATACCTTGGCTACTCTGAGACAGTGCAGGGAAGACATCCAGCTGAGGCCTTTGCGCAAAGGGAATTTACCTCCACAACAATGATAATTGCTCTTCCATGGACTTATGTAATTATGAGACTTTTGAATCTGGTCTTGTTTACACCCAGTGCAAATCAGGAAGAAAAAAATTCATCACGTGTGGCAGTGTGTACTTAATGACTTATAATCCTAGACTAGCTATTTCCTTGCTTTACTCTATTTTTGTTTTCTTCTCTTAAATAAACCTGCCATAAGAATGAAAGAAAGGAAAATACAAAGCAGGGCTGAAGCGGCTTTTAGGAGCTCACTCTGACTTGAATGACTTTCTTAAGGGCTAGATTTCCTGCCTTAACAAAAGCCAGGAAATACAAAATTAACCCCTTCCTTCAAAACAATCTGTGTTTGCACTCGGGCCACAATGTCATTGTAAGGGTAATAATAGAAATAAAAGCATGAAGTGTGGATGTGGGAGGTGATGCTTTGATTTGAGCAGATGGGACACACTGCCGGCATTCAGCCCCCTTTATCCCCTGGGCTTTAACAGTTCCCATGTTGCTCTGTCAAAATATGTACAAGTCCATAACAACATGAGAGCCCCATGAGTGTGAGCCCTCACTTGTGGCATTAGGGACTTCTTGGGAAAATGACTTCATGGCAATTTCATCATGTCACAGGTGAGTGTGTTGTCTTTGTCTCAGCGGGACCAGACCTGGCTGGCTTTCTCCAGAAGCCACGGGTCTCCTAGTGCAACCTGGTTGATATTTATCTCGGAGGGTAACAGAGGGCTGCAGACAGCTTCTGCATCAACTGACACTGATGCCAATTTGTTAGCAACTTGGTGACAAGTGTAGATAACCCCTGGCCCGGGACTGGCCCATCGCACGAACCGGTTACCCAGTAATACTGGCTATTCAGGCTTTTTAACTAGTCACTCATGGCCAAAATCAGTCCTGAACCGTTCCGGCAAAGCCAGAATTACAGCACCATTGGACCTGACCTGAGCCTGGGTCTCGCTGCCCTCGGTGCAAGTTTTGTCTGAATAAAGATATGAAGGATCAAGCCTCAACACTTGAGACAGAGAACAAAAATGCATGTGGGAACATTTGGAAACCATGCTGGATGCATTTCTTCAGCATGTGTAACATTTTCTCCGAATTCAGTTTCACAACCCAGCATTTCCTTTTGTAAATATTTGGACAGATTTTACAGAGACACAGTCACAAGAAACAGAAGGAAAAAGAAAAGATAGGGGGGGAGAGAGAGAAAGAAGGAGAAGGAAGGAAGGAAGGAAAAAAGGAAGGAAGGAAGGAAGAAAGGAAGGAAGGAAGGAAGGAAAGGAGGGAGGGAGGGAGGAAGGAATAGAAAGAAAGGAAGAAATAGAAAGGAAGGAGACAAAGAAAAGGATTCAGTGATGAAAGGTTACAATAAACAGAAAACAAACAATATAGAATTACTGATGGCTCATACTACAATGAAAACATTGCTTTTTATACATTTAAATCCTGAGATTTAACCCTTTTGACAGGGTTTGGCTGAGCTCAGACTGACTCAGATTCTTCGTGTTGGAGTTGATGAGGTGGAGGAATGGGGAGGCAAAAGGGTCAGTCCCAACAGCCTGAAAACCAGCTCTGGACTGGGGTCTCACTCCTGGAAAGACAAGCTGGAAAATCTGGTATGGCCTTCTTTCTGTGTACCATGTCCAATGCGTAATTATTTCTTCCTGAGTGGAAAATAGTTGGTGTAGCAGCTCGGGTATTTCGACTGAGGACACATCCTGGATACAGATGTACATTGAGGAATAAGGAAAGCCCCTTTCTGCCAGCCCTGCCTAAGGAAATCTCAGCACACTGTTCGCCTGCCCATCCCAGACTCCTTGCTGTCTCCTGTTCCTAGGGCTCTGGGCAGAGGTGGGGGGACAGCAGGCACTGGCAGCAGTGGGTGCCTTTCCTGCACACACGAGGACCATAATGGTCACTCCATGGACTCCAGGCTCTTCACCATGAGCCTTTGTCTGCTCTCTGCTTTTAATGCAGAGCCATGAGCTCACCGTTGCTTCATGATGCCACAGGCAGCATGCCATGTGCTGCCAGCTCCAAAATGTGATAGCCCCCGGAGGCAGCCCCACACTGCAGCTGGGGGCTTGATGTCAGCTCTGCATCTGCAGCTCAGTTACACGACCCAAGGTGCCCAGACAGCGCGCCTGGCACCATATGACCACATACATGTGTGTGTGCCTGTCACAGGGCCTGACATATGGCATCTCATGGCCTGAAACCCAAGACATTTGAGAAGTCTGCAGCGCGGACAGTCCCCTGTCGTAATTTTGCAAGTGGCTCCATGTCTGCTTGAGCAGCTAATGCAAGTCAGGAGTTCTGCTTTCTCTTCCAGTGACTCACTGAGCTGCCTCAGGCAAGTTGCTTAGTGCTGCGTTTTAACATGATTACAGGCATTAGACAGCCAGTCTGGGATACCTTGGATTTGATATTCAAAATCATTAAATACCTGCCTCCAAAGGAAAATCTCTGGGAATTAGTGGCACTGATACGATTCACAGCACTGGGATCAGCTTAGTAAGGCAAATGGTTTAGGCAATTTAATCTGACATTTAATTGCCTCTATTAATCTGCTATGAATCATGCCATGCACTAGGCATAAGGGTATTTATTCAATAAAATCACTGTGTTTGTAAAGTTCTCATATTTCAAGATGAAAGGTATTAGATATATAATAAAATATACTTATGGGAAATTATTCTTCCTACTGCTTTAATGTGTATTTTCTCAGTAACATCCTCTAATGGCTAGTATGGTAAGGCAAGGCTTCAGTGGGAGGAGAGTGAATTTGAATAGAAAACAAATGACGTACCTCACACCAAGAAGCAGGGAGAGGCGTGCTCTCCTATCCAGAAATATGAGAGCCGGGTTTATTGCTAGTCATGTGGTGTCAGTGTTTTGCGGGTGCAGTGACTATGTATGAGCTTCACATTCCCAGAACCATCAGCTCTCATAAAGATTGAGATAAGAGCTGCTGAGGCACTGCCATTTGCAGGTTGTTCTTCCGTTCTTCTTATCTATGGTATCTCTACAGAGAGATGAAGGCTTCATAAATGTACATGGCACACAGTAACCAACAGAAAAGCAGAGGGACTGATCTTGAGCCTGGGATTACTCTGGCTTGTGCCTATTAGGATGGAGCAGAGCTGGGAGGGATACAGCTGGAGTCTGGCATCTTGTTACCTGTCCTGGAGGGAGCGCAAACCTGTTCTCCATTAGCTACAGCTACATCTCTTCCCACCAGCTCATGGGTGCGAGGGTCTATAAAGCCAGTGCAACCAGCTACCGTGGGATTTCCCCAGCATAAAGACCCTGTCTGGGAAAGAGTTTCATGCTCAGAGTCTGTGCACATAACAACTGCTCCCAACTCAAGAATAACTTTGGGTGGATGTAGGCAGCTTGGAATAATCTAGGACTGTCAGGGCTGAAAGCTGCAGAGATGACAGAAAAGTACTTCTGCTCCTCCTGAAGTCCTGTGCTAAATGCAGCAATCAAGCACCCAGAAGGCAGGCCCTCTTGGTGTACTCACACTGCTCATCTGCACCATTTCTACCACCTGCCAGGTCTAAATTTGTCTCACCGTCTAATGGCGTTGAAAGGGGCTATCTGCTGAGGGGACAGAAGGGGAGGATGTAGCAGCAAAAGCAACTGTAAACTGTACGACATAATGTGAGGTTTCTGTTATCGAAAGCCACGATTCCCGCATTCTTGGACTATAGAGTAACCCAATGTGGAGATCCAAGAGTGACACTTCATAAGAGGGTGTAAAAAAATAAAGAAACTTGTCAGGGAAGCAAAACACCAAGAAATTCCAGTGGATATTACATTGCACATGCTCCATCTGAGTCCCTTTGTTATTCATCTACCTTTTTCTGTGCTTTCTTAGTATGAGCTTCCAATATCTGTATTTCATTTCTAACTGTTAAAAAATACCCCCATATCGGTAAATACAGAACTGCTTATTCATTTTCTGCTATGCAGTTTGTTAAAATATTTGCAATATGACATGATTCTCTCATGTGATAGAGTGAGGTGATGTTTGTGTGTAATAGCGGTTAGTGAAAACACAGTATTAGTCATAGGAGAGAATAACACTTGACTGTTTTGAATATGAAAACCTTTAGGCTGTGGAAAAAGCCAAACTTTGGCCCACTGTGTTGTTTTCAGAAGTATATGAGAACATACGGGGCAGAGTGACTCACAGTGTAGTGTCCTCTGAGTGTCACCTCGAGTGGGACGGGGCACAATACCCAGGAGAGGGATCTAACGACCTATTTCTTTGTCCATGAAATGCCTTGTCACGGCCACCTGCCTGCATTGCTCATGCCCCATTTGACTTGATAAAACTCAGCATTGAGCTGATCTCATTGCCTTCCTGTGAAACCTTCAGGTAAGTCTAGCAAGCGCTCGTGCTGTCCTCCAAAGCGTTGGACAAACTGTTTCTTGATGGGGATGAATGAGGAGTGAAGTCATACAGCAGCACTGGCTCAAACGAATTTGCCCAAACATGGGACGTTTCTCCCGGGGGGTGGCCACACGCGTGGCCAAACGCCCTGCGGCTCTTGGAGCCCATCACAAGCTGTGATTTCACCTCGTCCGCCACACAAAATGCTGAGCTCTGTTTAGATAGAGGCCCAGCCAAAGGGATGCTCGCATGAATACACTTCTTAGAGAGTATTTTTTTACAGCTGCTGTGGTGTAAAAAACTCCTTTCCCAATAAAGGGAGAAGGCAGCCCATAAAAGCAACAGGCTGAGGGGAGCCCTAAAATGGAAGGGGTTGAAAGTTGGGAGAGACTTTCCTTTGAGAGTGGCAGCTCCCGGAGGGCACGAGCAGCTGGACAGCCCCACGATGGTCACAGCTTCACGGAGATGCTCTCCAATTTTAAAACTGATCTGATTACCGCAAGATTATGCTGAGAAGCACAGTATCTCAGATGGAAAGTGGGGACACAGGTGCAGGCATTTTCCCAAGGCCTGCCATAAAGACTTCCTTATGTTCTTATATATCTTACGGCCATCTCTGAGAACAGACAGCTCTCAGGTGTAATCGGGTAAATCAATAATTAACATTCCCCCATGTTAATTGGTTGAGCCAGTCACAACCATAATAAAGCTTCACAGAAAACAAGTCAGAATTGAATAACTAAATAAAATAAGGGACTTCTTTTAAACAAGAGAAAATAACATCATTATAATGGAGTTATATTTGAACACAACCCCTCACTTGAAGACCCAGAATTTAGAAAACATGTGAAATGTGAGCCAGGGGCTGAATTTTGCAGTTTGGGCTCTGATCAATTTAATAATTCAAGGTATTTTTTCCTCTCTTTTTCCTCTCTGTCAGGTTCAGGTTTAGTTCACATGCCAGGTCCACGAGTGGGATATGTCACATCAATCAGCAATCACTTTGCTTTCTTAATTTTTTTTTCTTGAAAAAGAGGAACAAGAAGTGAAATTAGCTGAAGGAATTGGGCACATTCTCAAATGGTAAATACAAGAGGAGCATGAATCATCCTCTTATAGAAATGACGAGAAAGGATGGAAAAGGTAGCGGTTTGGGAGAAGCAAGTTATGTTCTACATGGCTGATTCAGCTCTCTGGACTGAAAATGAATCATCAGAATATTTAAATCATATTACCAGTATGAACACATACAAAACCCCCAAGCTCAGGAAGCCTTTGTTATTAAACAAATTTGATAACGGGTAACAAAAGAACAAAGGGACAGCTTCCTAAAAACCCTATATTCGCTCAGCTCTGCAGCATGTCCCAGCCTGCAGAGCCCTTGGAGAACTGGAGTTTGCTGCAACTGCAATCGCAATGCCCTAGCCACAGCAGAGCACTGCAGAGCCTCACAACCCCAAACCCTTCAGAAACCAAAAGACAGACTCTCCTTCACCTTCTAGAGCTTTTACACTTCAGCAGTGACATGAAGTTTTCTAAAACAAAGGAATTACCCACTGGAGAGTACACATCGAAGGGTTCGTTATTCCTGAGTAGCATACCGTTAGCTGATGATACGGACATCGTGTTGGAGACCTGAGTAGGAGGTTTGACACTGGAAGCACGGCTTTTCTTATCTAATTGTACCTGAGCCCAAGTTACAGCATTAATGAAGCTGTAACACATCAGATTTCAGGCAGACTCTATGCAGAGATAACAGAAAGGTTAAAGGATGGTTTAAAATCCCCTTGTTTTCTTTCCACTGTTCCGGCTGAGCTTAGCTCAGCTGGGATAAAGTGATCCATGTGTCCAGGGATGTTTTTGTTTGCATAGGAAAAGCAGTCGGCTCCAGGATATAGCACAGCAGAGGCAGCAAAGCAAACCACAGGACTCTTACATAATGAGTTGCAAAGGTTTTGTAGGGAAGTATCTTGTTGCTACAAAGTATATCTGCATATTCCATACAAGTTTGTCACACTGAAAACTCTCAATACCGACATAAATGTGCCTGTTCAATAGCTGGAGTCCTCAGAGGGATCAAAATGAGGTAGAAATCCATCTCCACCTAATTTTTTGTGTGTGTGTTTTTGTCGAAATCTTTTAGCTTCCTTCTCAAATCTCCAATTTAGTCTTTCAGCACTAACACTATGGAATGAAAGCTTTCATTCTCCGCTAGCAAGCAAGAATCATAATGAAGATTAGTCAAAATCCTGACAAGCTATTTTTAACAAAAGCTGGTTTAATGAAAGAATGTGTATTCCTGAAGTAAACATGGACAGGAAAGGCAGAAAGGCAGTGACAGGCAGGGAGACAAACGCTTCTTCGCAAAGAAGCCTTTGAAACATCTGGAATGTTGCAGTGAAGGGTTATTTACCAGGAACGTCAGCCAGTCCCAGCACAGATGGTTTCCATTAGTGTAAGATCAAGACACCAGCAAGGCTAAAAATATGTGTTTGCTTTTTTAGAAACTGGACTTCATTTTCTGTACTTTAAAAATAATAATCACTCTTACGCAATTTCTGTAACTTAGAAATATTTTCTTGGAATATTGTTTGGCATACTGGTTGGGTTGCAGGCTCTGTGCCATTGCTATTACTCACAACCTTTCCCCCTGAGGACTTTGTGATGTATCTTTTACTTAGAAATAGAAGGATGGCAAATTACGCTGAAACCGATGACTTTTGCTTATAAATTGTCGGTGACAAAATATCTGAATTACTGCTGTGGGCCAGTCTTTTGCCTGGCGTAAATGTGTGCAGCTCCCTTGGAGTCTATCAGAGTACTGTACAAAGCCATCATGGGACTGCGGGGACCACAGAGCCGCTTCCCCAGCACCACACCAGCAGCATGTTCCGTCCCCAGCAGTGCACCTGAGGAAGTTGGGAGTGGAGTGCTTGTAGTCTTCCAGGTAAATCTATTTGTGAATAGTAGATTACAGTCAATGGAAAAAAGTTGATTTACAGCAGGCAGGAGACTGGCTCGGTGAGAAGGAGAGCAGGCAGCTATGGGAACAGATCTTTGCCTCTGTAACTCTAAGTGGAGATGAGAGGTTCTGATTTCTGCTGGCATTGCTTATGAGGCACCCAGAAATACACCAGCCTTGGAGGCATTTGGGTCCTAAATAAGAACACCAGATCTAGCATCACCCATCATAACACATTTTATGTTGAAAGCCCTGATGGTCAGCCAGCGGTCTCCAGCTCTGTCCAGAGCACAGGGAGAGAAAAATGTCATCCCATAGGGAAAGGTTCAAAGGTTCTCACTGCCACCTGGGGTTTTGCAGCTTCAGTTCAGACTTTGAAACCAAGTCTGTCTTCTCCCTGTTAGGGTAACGGTGGCACCTGTCATCTCCGAACATAATGTATGGCATGGCGAGAAGCGTGGCTCAGTGGTAGATGGCAGAGGCACCGTGGGCCACAATAATAACACAAGAAGTACAAGCGGAGAAATGTTGCCTTGGCTGCACGTGTTTGAAGGTCCTGTGCACACTCCTCACTGCTGGCTTAGCTCTGCTACTGAGGGCATGCAGCTTAGAGAAGAAACATGTCCACGGTCTGCAAAGCAAGTGGAGGTGGACTCCAGGTGGACTCCAGGCCCACTCCTCGCCCTTGTCTCTCCCCCTCACACCGCTGCGCTGAATGACTCGCTAGTACGTGGAACTGAGGTGCCTGAACCTGTGGGCAATGGAGCTGGAAAAGCCCAGTCAACGCTACAAACCCCTAAGTTGTGAACAGCAGTAGTACATGATTTGCGGTTTGATCACAATCCCTCCTCTCCATAGAAGCTCAAAGCGGGCACGTCCAGGGCAACAGTAGCTGCTAGGAGTTCCTAACTGCTGGCTTCCCCCTGGGGTGGAAATTAAAGGAAAATCTTTCCAGTCAACCATGTTACTTCTTTAAGAAAACTTCAGTGTTTACTGTCACAGAGGGAAACCTCACTGAATAGATGGTTTTGATTTCCTTTTACACTTTTCTTGTCAATGTATTGCCTTTCCAATGGTAAAATAAGTTTCTGCTTTGCTCTCTCAGCATGGGTTTAGCCCAATGCAAGGAAGTGGGAAAGGGAAGGGAAGGGAAGGGAAGGGAAGGGAAGGGAAAGGGAAATGTGAATGTGAATGTGAATGTGAATGTGGTCTAATGAACAATTCTTAACTAAAAGATTTGAGCTCTCAGTGGAAATACTGAAGAAAATTTTTCATGTCTTTCCTATGACCCCCAGCTGAAAAACAGGTTTTGGAAGAATGCATTTGATAAAATGGTTCCCACTGTCATTGGTCTTCCAGTGGTAACCAATCCTAAGCAGAAGAAAGCAACAGGAATGAGTTCAGCTTACTGGAACTTGTTACTATAAAGCTGACATTTTTGGTTGAGAAAGAGAATTCTGGAGGGTGCCTGGGCATAGAGCACCAGCAGAGCCTGACCATCAGCCCTGGCTTTGCCAGCTGTATTGTGTCCTGTCCACGACTGGCAGCAGACCCACAGGAGCCCAGACACCTCGACTGTGACCTGATGGCTCAGAAACCTTCTCCAATATGCCAGCAACTTTCAGAGTCTGCACACTACGGGCAGCTCACAAAGCATCACCTGCCGATGGCGTTTTTGTCTAAGTTAGGGTATCGCCAGGGACCCGTACAAACACATGAGCCAGTAAAACAGTCATTGCCCCAAAGACCTTGACTTTTAAGCCAGGGTACAGCAAGGTAGTGTGACAATCAGCAAGAAAGCTGATCAGATGATGAGTGCACTCTGTCAGTTAGTTTTGAATCATTTCCTTTTTTTCATTTGTTTTTTACGGTCAGTACTGACAGAAAAAAAAATGTTTCAAAGGGGAAATATGTGATCAGTATTTCTCTCATTGAAACTTTAACATGTGGAAGACTGTTTCTCAGAGAGGCTAGCTGCTGTGGGAGATCCTGTTCAGATCTTTACTCCCAGACAGGTGATCTACAAAAATGAGTTTGTGGGTCTTTATTAGTCTTTGTTTCTGAGCAGGATAGTAGAAAAAGCACCCACTGGTGTCTGTGTCAGTGAAGAAACCTAGTTCAAGTAGGCAACAATAAGAGCAGGGAACTCTCTTGTCTCCCTAAGGAAAACCAGAGGCAGCCTTAGCAGGCAGAGCAGGGGAGATCTGCCACTGCCCACGCTGAACCTCCTGTACAGAGAAAGCATTTGAGCGTGTAGGGATGATTTATGGCACTTATCAACAGCATCAAATTCACCACAGGAAAAGAACAGAAGCAGATAAAAAAACGTGAAAGTCAGAGCTAGCAGGAGAGTGGTGCAGAATGAGTAAATAACCCCCCAAAGTATTCAGTGACAAATTCCAAGTCCTCTCATACATAGAGCTATTTCTTTTTTAACCCGACACTAACCATTTCTTGAAATAACATCAGCCCTCCTCCCTCAGCCCCCATCCAGGGCTATGCACCATTCAGCAGGGCTGTCAGCTTGGCAAGTGGGCGACCTTCTGTGTAATGTATAATTCAAGTATCCAATACACAAATGATTGCAGCAGAGTCAGAGAACATGCAAATTATGTCCCACATCCTGCTGTTAGTCATCCTCTTGGGGGAACTCACCCCTACAGAGCCAGTATCCCAGAACACACTGTATGTTTGCTAATCCTCACTTTCTAAATGTTTCAACAGCAGCAGAAATCTCACAGCTCTTTTCTTGAAAATGACTGTAACCTAAAACTGCTGGAGTAAAATAATCGGTTCTTTCCCTAAAAATAGCAAATGAATTATCCATATTTCGTTGTACTGCTGCATAACAATTAGAGGTATTACTTTAAATTTTATAGCAAATTACATAGAATCTTTCATCAAGGGGATCAAAGTACTTTGCATATTAATTAAATATCAAAATAAAACTCTGAGCTAAGCTTTATTATAGGAGATAGTGAGTTCTAGGGATTCATATGGGTGAAAGGAGATCAGGACACCTGGTGGTTCACTACCTGTGACTTGCTACATAAGCTTGTACAAGCCCTTCAGATCCTTTGTGCCTCAGTTTCTCTGTCTGTAGGGGAAGGATAGTTATATTTTTTTTCAAAGGCTGGAAAAAAAAAATCCTCTGGCAAAAGTGGTGTCTGATGGTTTATGTGGCAATTACAGTGCCAGGGCATTATACGTAGGTAGATGATAGAGAGATGAGCTGACAGACATATCCAGCAGAGTCCTAAAGCTGTTCTCTCTGACAGGCAATTTCCCACTGCGTGAGAGGGCTATTTATCGAACATACATAAATTTACACATGTTCCTTTTCCGGGTTAAGTATAGGTGGCCCGTCCACCTTGGTAAAGACCGGTGATAATTGTCTTTGGCAGGAAAGGTGACACGTCATGATACTGAGCCTCAATTTGTCCCTTAGAGGTGCCACCAGCACTCTTTCGCCCTTTCTCTTTCAAATGCTCCTGAAGGCAGAACAGAGGGCTCTGCCCCAGGCCACTTAAGCAGCACTCACTGTCACAGCCCTGAGTATCTCATAGGCTTGGGAAGCTGCCACTTTCACTGTGACTTTCTAAGATATTATCTGCTGTTTCTATTTGACACTTCAATGCAGTCTAAGGATGAGACTGTCAAGGTTGTCAGGGGCTATCAACAGGAATTAGGTAACAAATCTCCTTTAAAATTTCATTTGAGAGTGATCTACTGATCCAGGCTTCATGCATGCTGCCCTGCTAGTGCTCTATGTGCTTGAGAAACCTTCTTCCCTTCTAGGAGAGACGAGAGGGGCAAGTCCTGCTCATTTCTTAGTGTAGCTGGGACAAAGCAATTAATGGGGAATGGATCTAGAATCAATCTCTAGCATTAATGTCATTAAAAGTTATCCCATTTTACAACATTAACAGTGGCTTATGAAAGAAAGAATCAATACCAAATGCTTTGAACAAAGGTTATTTTCATTTGTACGTTATTTAAACAAGTGGTGTAGAATGATAAATGCACCTATGACTAAACCTGAACAGCTCAATGTCACGAGACCAATGATAAAATTATGAAAATCAGCAACAGAAAATCAACCTGAGAGTCAGAGAGGATGAGCCAAGCAGCATTTGTTTCTTTATTATCAAATATGTGAAGAATAAACCAAAATAAACATTCAGTCTAACCTCAAGTGAGTATGTGATTAGACAGGAGTGCACAGAAGTATATTCTAATCCCAAATTAGGGCAAATACCAGCTTCCATTTGCTTTTTAGCAGATGAAGAAATATTTTTGAGTGATACCTGAGTGCACTAAGATGTGTTGAATTTTGTTTGCTCTCACACACCAGTGTTATATGTCCATGTGTTGGGGGGAGGTCTGTCCTGCTATTGCCAAAGCCTACTTGTCTTGTTTAATGACTTACTGGAATTAAACTTGGTGTCCCCTGCAACAGCAAAGAAGGTATTCCTGTAGACATGCCAGTGCACTGAGATGCTTTTTGTTCTTCTCTTAGAAACCAGAATGGCCCATACTGCACCTGGGAGGAAGGGGAGCGCAGCTGGTCCCATTTTACCAGGGGGAAACGGAATCAGCGGAAGCTGAATGACTGTGGAGGAGAGCAGCGGTCTGGCGTGAGACCAGCCTTTTTGCAACCAAACCAGTGCTCCTCCCCGGGGCTGCCCTTTCTCTTTTCTACCTGAAGCAGTGTGGCATTGCCAGCAACAAGGCCAACAGAAAAGCCACAAACGTCGCTGAGGCTTTGCTTCAGTTACATTTGGCAATTGGCAGAAAGCCACTTCCCCAGACAATGGTCATGCACAGTTTGGGGCAGGCACTTTCTGCCATCTTCACGAAGAATCCCTTGGTAACGTGTTCTTGCAGAGTCTCAGTCCCTACTGGAAGCAAAGGAGATATATTCAGTGACCCCATCTGTTACTAGCATGATGTGACAGGGACCTCTCCCCCTCTTGTCTCATCCTCATGCAAACGAGGCACAGCATGATGGGCAAAACTAAAAGCCTCCAGGCTTCTGGGTTGCCACCACCACCACTGTCAGCACTTGACAGAGCTGTTCTAAGATTTGGCTTGCTAATGTCTGAGAAGTTGAGATGAGAACGATTATGGAAATCAGAGACAGAAATCCAGGACAAATGCTCCTGGATTGCTCTTTATGGTGCATGTTCTCATCTGCAGTCCTTTGTAATTGCAAAAAACGGTGCCTTGCAGATACCTTGAAGAGACTGGAGACAGACATATGCATCTCATCATCAGGAAGTCTGTCTTGATAGTCAGCCAAGATCCAAGGGGAGCGTGCATTATTTATTATTATCATCAGTGCCACCACTAACCTTATTTCGCTAGAGATTTGACTCCAGTATAAATGCATGAAGCCATATCCTGGGGTTGTTATGCCATTTTTGTTAACCACACTGTCATACAAGCCCGCTCAGTCTTCTCTGGGAACTTTCTACATAAGGAATGGGTTACACGCTGACTAAAGTCCTCTGGACACTGCTCTATCTTTTTTATTGCAAGCTGCACTTGAAAGCCATATGATAGGAAAGCAAAAAACTGGAGGTACTGTGAAATGTCTGCAGAGACTGACTGACTACCTGGTTCCCCACAGACATCAACTTTATTGGAGAAAAGCAGAACAGCAGAAAATCAGTAGCAACAAGCAAAAATTGTTTATTTGTGCCGACACTGAATTACAAACCCTGAGATTTTGCATATTGCATGTGCAGGAACATGATGTCAACACCACTGTGCTGCAACAGGAAGCAAAGGATAAGACTTAGTGAACCATCAGCTCTTCCTGAGCACCAGCCCGTCACTATGTTTTTGTTTATGTTATGCTTTACGAAGTAGAGGTTACCAATACAAATAATCTTTTTGGCAATTTTAGCCTTTCTTTTATTTCACAAACTCTTTTAAGCTATAGCCAATACAACTTTTCTTTCTAAATACTTGCCTAATTTTTAGCAAGAGGCATGTATACAAATGCTACACCATCTGGTGTTTCTGGTGTACAGTCACAACGCAGAACTTCTGTCCCTTGACTGGATGACAAAGACAAATAAATCAGAAAATGAAAAATGATGTGCTAGTCATAATTAGTAGGCATTTCAGAATATATTTCTGGAGAAGTTATTTGTCCTAAAGATTTGTACACTTTCTTTATAATTGTCAGATGACTATGCAAATATTAGCAGTGACATGACAACAAATGACATTACCCCACATATGGAAATGAAGCAAAATCTAAATTTATGAACTCTTCATTTTCATTATTCATCTAAGCCTAATCACAAGCACTGGGAAATATCACTGTAAAATCCAGTGAGTGCTTGTTTTTTCTTTTTTTCTAAACTGAAAATCAGGGGGCTGTTTCCTTATTCTGACAGCATACTGAATTTAGCACACACCGCTCATGGTATTCTCTCATCCATGGCAGATGAACTGAAACGTCTGAGTTTCTGGGGCACTGATGCTTGACAGCACAAAGAACGATGCCCCATTAGGAGCATGGCGAGATCCTCTGCACTGCTCACTGAAGGGAACAGACGCCGGCACAATGGAGCCACTGATTAAGGAGAACAATTATGGAGGATTTCCTATTATGCCAAGCTTCAGAGGGAAACAGTAAGCAACGTAAAGGAAATGAGTGCATTTGCTCAAAATGAAAAGGTCAGCCAGCCACAAATTTTCAGCTTTGATATACACGTAACATTTTAACTCCCATTTTTATCACAAATTATACCTTCCCAAGGTCTTCAGGAAGTTGACAGAGAGATTGTGAGGTTATTGGGTGGTGTGAGAACGGAACTAACTATGATTTACAAACTTGTCATTGCAGCATATCCACTTTTGTGTAATGAAGAACAAAGCAATCACCCTAACAGCATCCCTTTTGCATCTTCATCATACAGTTTTAAATAACAGCTCCTGTCAGTATCAGAGAGACTCAGACCTCCCCCTTCAAAATACCCTGCAAAGCTAGTTTAAAAGAATACAACACAGATAGGCAAAAGCTGGTACCCTCCTGTGAATTGCAGACTATGTTGCAACTCTACACAGATTCTGCCAGATGCTCATTCACATTGACATCACTCAAAATTAAATAATAGCAACTGTAAATCCAGCAAAATCTTTGATACAAAATATTGTTGCATTGGAAAAAAAAATATACAGGACTCCGGGGTTCCATCCACAATACTTCCATTGCCTCCCTATCACAACTTACTCTTCCCCAACCTTAATTCCCTTGTTTATAAAATAGAAATAATAGCATTTAGCTTTCTGTCATGGGCCATCGAGAGAACTGGTGAATTTTCACTGAGTGTCTGAAAGATCACCAAATTAGTGTTGCCCGAACAAAAGGACTATTTCAATTAATGCAATACTACCAATGGGATTCATATTATTTTAGTTATGTCCCAGCCTCCTCAGCTTTCACACAGCTCTGAAAAACAACTGTAAACTACTTGTGTTGGGTGAAAACAGGTGCTGAACATGTCATGATGCAGGTGGAAAGGGAGTTTTGCTGCTTTTTAGCTAGGGAAGCACACAGTACACAAAGAGTGAAACCATGGCACTACTGAAGTTAATGGGAATACTCATAGCATAATACAAAACAGCTCCTTGTACAGCATCTATTGTATCTCATAGAGCCTCACTGAGACATAACTAAAATACTAAATCAAAAAGACTTCCAAACACTACCTCAGGACTAGACTGGTAGGACAAAATTTCAGTCTATGGTACCTGAATGTATAATGAAAAATCCATTAGTGACTCACTTTTTCTAAGGATAGAAGGCAGCATACCTTATGAGTCAGCCTTCTGCTGAGAAAAAAGTCCTACCTTCAATGGAGTGGGAGATATACCATTGAAAAGAGCATAATTATCAGCCATTACATTGTGGGACAGAGTGGAGAACAGGCGATGAAAAGAGCAAAAATATATGAAGGACTTAGCTCATGGAGGAACTCTTAGCATCATAAGACTGACCTTTAAACTCAGGGAGAAACGAGAGCTGAATCAATTCATCACCTGTCTGGGAAGTTTACTGCAGACTTGTCTGGAAGTCAAAGCACACATTAATTCTGTAGCTGCAATACTAACAAGAGTAGGGTTAAAATAGGTAGGACTGGTTGCCACAAATAGATCTCTGAAGCAATTAGAAAAGGAAAAAATGAGACAAAGGTAAATAAACTAAATGTACTGAGCATTATCAAATTAGGATGACTGTAATGGATGAGAAAAATTTTGTATAGTGTTTCAGTCAGATAATATCTACAGATAAAGGAACAGAATCATATATAAGAAAAAACGTGCTGAATGCTGAGAAAAAACGATATGGGCTCTGAAACGATTTGAGGGAAGTCACTTGCATTCATCTGAACAGAATTACATAGAGTAAATAAAGGGAGTCACTCTTCTGTGAGCTCTGGGCTAGGAAGGTAGATTTTTTTTTCATCTCATTTCAGCTCTTAAGTCTTACTCAAGCAAAACTCCCACTGGAGTCAATTAAATCTTCCTTCTGATTTTAAACAACATATCTAATGCAAGATAAATCTTTTCTAGTTTGTCAACTTTTTCATACCTTTTGGGTCTCTGCAGTCATCTGCAGTAGTTGGACTATGCTGTATCTGCTAGCAATATACATACACGAGTCATGGTACCCTAGAAATAAGACAGCTAAGGAGGTCAACATTTTGGAGGTTGGCATTCTTCTCTCTCAAATTAGTTTTACGCTAGATTAAGTCCATTGTCTTCAGTAAACTTCAGTGTGATTTTTGTGTAGGTGAGTCAGAGAATTTGGCCCTCCACCTGGAATAATATTATCTGTGGCTTTGGATAGACACAATTCAACTGCACTGCTTTTTCACACTTCCACTTCTCCTCATTGCTCTCGCCTAGGATACGCTGCTTACACGAGGCCATTAGGAGAGGGCATGCAATATTATGCCACTGAGCAGCAGGACTTTTTCTTGTGCTTTGGATAAGTTAAATGACTTTATTAGCTATGTCATAGATGACCCATAAATCTTACTAAAACTGATTGATTCCCAGGGAGAGAATGCTTCACCTAAGTTCACTACTTCCCCCTTACCTGGCTCCCCCTCAGAATTTACAGTCAGTGGCAAAAGGCTCAATCACTTTTGCAACTGACAGCAAAAGGCAACAACAAACTTTCTCCGGGCATTGCTGCTGGGAAGGAATCTTCAGTTCCAGGGGTTTCACATGCAGATTCACTACCAGTTTTGACCTATTGCCCTCTCTGGGGGAACCACACCTCTCTTACCCCATTTCCCTGTCCTGCCTCAAAGACAGAGGGGACATGGGAACACAACGTGAACTTTACGTGGCCTCATTGGTAAAACAGGACGCAACAGAAGAGGTTCCTCATTTACATAAAGCTCCAGTCATGAGTCATCTCTATCTTCTACGGCTCCAGCTTGTCACTCTGAGGAGTCTCCGGACAGCAAGTGAACGTACTGTACTGTTTGTCAGTCATATGCTCACAAACGTCGGCCTGGCTGTTTCAGCACCTGCAGTGGGGAAATAGAAAAATTTGAAATGTGCACACAAAATTTCCCTGCAGTGTCAAAAGTTGTGTGTCCAGCTTCTTGTGCAGCAGAAGGGATCTGTTCATTAACTGTTAACCCACATTATCACAAGCCAACATCTCAACTTTAAGCCTTTGCTAGCTATAGTTGAATGTCCATCAGCTGTCCATCAGATTTCTGTCCTCCTGGAGAAAAGTCTTATATTAATTAACATAATGACTTACATCATTTCCCATGCAGAAAACTAAGGCCAGAGGGCTCCCTGCTCAGAACTGCGTAGAAAATTGGCTGCAAAGCTGGGAAGAGAACTGAGGGATGTTGTCCTGTACAATAAACCAGTGGTTACCCAATTGAGAACATCTTTCCCCATGTCAGCACAAAAGGCCAACACATCTACAACAGCGGGACTAGGTATATGTCTGCTGTAACTCCTCTGAAGACGAGAATGGATTTCAATCTTTTTAAGCTTATAAGTTTCAGGCTTAAGGAGTTCATCTCTCTGGATACCCTCTGTTCTCCATGGAATGAGGTTACTGCTCTGAATTGCCTCTAGAGGAAATCCTTCCCTGCACATAGGCTTGAGAGGGAATCTAGGAAAATTAGTTTTATTAGGCTAATGTTAGCCTTTGCAAATGCCCTTGCCATGAAGTTTTCATCTTCCTGACGCTGTTCACACTACTGTTGCTAGCAAAAAACATCCACTGATATGGAAAAAGGGCAGCAGGGAAATTCCATTGAAATAAGTAGAATTGGAAACTTCTCTCTTTTTTTGCATAAGGTTGTTCCCATGATGATTTCAGGGAAGAGAGTACATGAATAAGAAGATGAGGAAGGGGCAGGGAAACACCAAATACTTCGAGTGTACACCCTCAAAGACTGGATAAAATTTGAAAATAGTTACCGTAGAATGGAAACATCTGGGAGAGAGAATGGAAGAAAGTGAAACACAAATTATGAGAGACTCATGTTTCAGTGCTGGAAAAATCATGATGAACAGGACAGTCATCTTTGTTTATGTGTTTGTTATACCCATACTACAAAGCCAACCAAAAGGGAAGGGGCTAAATATTGTACCACTGAACCCAACCTAATATGCCAAGGTTTATTACCTTGGGGTCAATACTGTGATAGCCAAAACTTGTATATAGATTTCAGAGTCAGCACAGGCCAAAGAATTGCCCTGGACATTACCATTTTGGCAACCAATATTGCAGAATGATAAAATATGAACTTCAGGAGAACAGAACATGGATGTTTTCTAGGCCTTCTTACTCATAGAATCTTGTAAAATGCCTGTAGATCGCACGTCAGGCGATCACAATCTGCCCATGTCTCTGACATATTTCCTTTAGTAGCCTCTGACACCAGAGATGAAAGGGTACAGACATCTTACTTTAAACCATAGGATGCAGCAGAGCCAAACTACATTAACATATGGCAGCTAAGATTAATGTTTGGAAGTAGCCCAGTCTCTGAGTCAGACTGATCCTTTCCGTTCATAAACTTTAAAGTGCCAGGAAAAAAGTAAAGAAGTCCAATTAAAATAAACCCTGTCTAACTCCACTGCGGGCTTATCGTCACGGCATGAGGAGGGCAGTATTTTGCTCTTTCTTCTGCGAGAAGCTTGAGCAAGAAGCCATGAAGTGGCCTCATAGGAGACAGGGTGAAAGGAGTCTTCTTTGGTGAGCATGAAGTCTGGAGACTACTAGGCCTGGCTTCCTCTAAAGGCAGGGGGAGTTTTCTGTAAGTGTTTATCTGTTGCTTTGTTCAAGTCACTTTGGTTTAGTGATTTCTGATTATGCACACTGTCATTTGAAAGGGACCTTTCACTTGAGCTTTGTTTCTGATGAATAAGCTCCCCAGATACACCCCCTCTTAGCTTCTGCCGTAGGCTGAAACTTCTTATCCTCACCTCTAAGTTCCTGCACAAGTCTACCTACATATCTGCTCTCATTTCTTCCCAATTCCCTTCTGCTGGGCATTCACTTCTCAAGCAGTTTCTCTCTTCATTCTTGTATCTTTCCACACTTCTTTGCATGCTCTGTGTATTTACAGCACTCCCTCTGTCCATCTCCATCTCATATATGCTAGAGCCAACACTTTGAGATAATCACCAGTTTGGATGGCAGATCGCTGAAGTCAGCAACAAGGATAGATGCTAGATCAAATCACGAGTCATCTGAAGTTGACCACCCAAAACTAACCCCACTCCAAATCAGAGGCCAGATACTGAAAAATCATACCCTAATAATGACACTTTAGAAATGCTGAGTCCACGGGCTCCAGTGAAACCACCACAAGGCCAGAGACAAGAACCTCTGGCTTCATTCGTTAGAGGGTTAATAAAACCTCTTTATAAAAGACTTTCTCTAGCCACGCCCTGACTTCTGCAACAGATTCTTTAGCACTGAGAAAGCCTCCCCAATCCACTGACCATCATAGGACTGCCAAGTGACCAAGCGAGAATGATGAAAACACAAGTGTCATTTGCAGAAGAGGCAGCCTGCTAGCAAATTACAGAAGCAGCAATTAAAAATCCATATCCTACTATGAAAAAGATGAAAAAAGAGTATGTATCTCTTGTCTGAAATATCCCACTGGGCTTACTCAGCTCCCTGAACACTACACAGTATCTAGAGGAAACCACTGAGAAAGCTGATAAGGCAGCACAGACGAGCATGCCAAAAATAAGTCGGTGAAGTGCTATTCAATATCTCACGGACACGGCCAGTTCCAATGGGTCAAATGATGGGTGAGAACCTGCTAAGCTGCAGTAGCATGACTGGCTGCCCACAGATTGCTGCAGTAGGGTTTGGCAAGTCTTCCAACAAAGCTTCCACTGCCGCCTTTGAAAAACTCCTC
The DNA here is from genome assembly GCA_013389945.1 of Fregata magnificens. Classification (NCBI taxonomy): domain Eukaryota; kingdom Metazoa; phylum Chordata; class Aves; order Suliformes; family Fregatidae; genus Fregata; species Fregata magnificens. The sequence goes on along the minus strand of WAAD01013613.1, from coordinate 78,284 downwards.
CTTGTCAAGGTTTTGGTTTGGTTAACTTGTCTACTGCCTGAGGGCCTTTGTGATGACCCAGTGCTATTGAATCCTCACATACTCATTCTGTTGAAAAATGCTGGTTTCCATGTATTGCTGGCCACAGGATAGCATTCCCTCCTGCTAGACAGAGACCTGAGCACAGCCTGATCTTGCATTTGGATGCCTGAGCTGGCCTCCACAGCTCATACCTAGGAAGAAGCCACCCATTCTGAGAAGGTCATTCTTAATGCAGTAAGCCAGGCACTTACCATCCCCAGCCCCTGCTGAGCTTTTGCACTGACTCCCCACTGAGAGCATGCCGGTGCAAGGTCTCTGGGAGAGATCCAAAATAGCACTCAGGCACCAAAGTGCAACTTATGCAGACTGCTGGCGCCTGTGCTCATGAGAGCAACCCAGGAAAGCTCTGCCTCCCCTCCTCAGCTACGTCAGATGCTTTAAGTGCCTACAGTTTCTGGTGAAAGCTTCTTTAGGCGCCAAAAGGTCTGGTGCCTTTTTGTGCCCAGCAGCCCCACTGCTCTGGGTGGGCTGAATTCTGTCAGCTACTTCTTGCCTAAGTCCATTCAGAAATCAGGTGGGGTTTTGTGCCAGTAAGGACTTAAGGACCCGATTTCCTAGGCATTCTGTGACTGAAGTCAAAGTACACAGCAGAAGGGAACTCTCAGGAGTGCTTACGTGCTTACAGGTATTTAACATTAGTAAGTCATGGACCCCTTCACCAGTATCCCAGTCCCAATATCGCCGCTGTTTCTCAGCTAAGAGCCCTAACCAGGCACCCTGTTCCAACACAAGAAATCTTGCGCTCCTGGTTACACTGTGGCTCAGCTTTCAGAAGCTGGCCAGAGCACGTTTTCCTCCCTTCCCCTGAACGCCCTAAAGTTTCTCACAGCACTCCCTGTTCAAAGGTCCAGAACTGGCTTCCAGGGCAGTGCTCTTCAGCACTTGGTGCGTATTTAAAGTAGAGCGGGTAGCTCATCTCCCAAGCATATTTTCACTGAGAAGACTGATTCAGGTGTCCATGCCAAATGTGTTACTTAAACCCGTAAGCAAACACTTTTTGGTCCTGTATCAGAGTTTCACACTGAGATATTCAGATGCTCCCTTCTCTTAAGTATTTCCTACTGGCTGACGTAGGCATCTCGCCACTCGGTGTACTAGCTATGGGCACTTCAAGTCCTTAGCGTCCTAACTATTCCTCTCCAGTGTACAGGGAATTTAGGCATTTAACTCACTACAGAGCATTCCCCCTTTGAGAATCAGGTGCTAATCCTCAACTCTTCTTTGCTGGTAATCCCAAATCTCATTGAGATTTGGCCCTCTGTTTTAGTGTTCAAAGTCCTCTATTACAGGACTGTGCTCTAGTTAACTGTTAACTTGCATCTCCCTTTGGCCATGACCTTTCATGTGTTTGCAGTCTCCTGAACTACAGTAAATACTAATCAATATAGGGATGCTGTGAAAGCATGAGGCAAGCCTGTGACAGGAGATGAAACTTCTTTGTGGAGTTCATTTCCACAGTGGAAAAAGAAACCAAATACAAAAATGTTCTGTTCACTGTGACTTTCCCATAGTAAATTCCTGGCACCCAAAAATAAAGCAAACAAGCAAATAAAGAGAAACTGTATTAAAAACAGGGTAAATTTTCTAGGGACTTTAAGAGCAGTAGATTCCCCCTAGCATTGCCCAACAATGTGCTTGCCCACTGTCACAAGACAAAGAAGAGGCCATGTGGCTGCACAGACCCCTTTCTCCATACTCAAACATACACACGGCAGCTGTACCAAGCCCCGTGATCTATCAAATAATCAGATTATTTCTTCTGCATATTGAGCAGGAAGAAGAGAGGTGGTGGTTATGTTTTCTTAAGGAAAAAGCTGAGATGATACTCAATAAAGAAGGACCTTACGTAGCAAGTTGAGTAGATACTAATTGATTCTACTGTCCATTTGAAGTCCAGTCTCACAATAACAGATGGACAGCATAACAGGTGTGATGATAATGATAAACACATACCACACTGCAACAAGACTTAAAGCTTGCTTTTTTGTTCCCTGGTATTTGGAAAGTACTGTCAACACGTAGCTTACTAAAATCCTAAGAGGAAGGGCTGAGCTTTCATTACTCATTATATGTAGCACAGCACTTGTATTTGAATTCTTCACCTACATGCGCATCCTGTTCCCTCAGAAAGATTTCCTCACATGCTGTTATTTATATTTTTAAATGCTTTATAACATTTTCTCTTCATTCTCTAAAATGTTTTTTCCTTTTCCTGAACGGCAGTTGTGTTTAATGCTTCATGCAGTCAGCGACACACCCTGCAGAATACAACACATAATCAAGTCAACACGCCCTGCAAAGCAATGCGCTCACTTCAAGCCCCAACCCACCCTGACACGAGTGCTACAAGCATATCCTGTGAATAAATGCACAAAGGGTAAAATCTCGTGGTGTGTACCCTGCCACACAACATCCCAAACAAAAAGCGACACTTCAGCTGGGAGCAAACATACCTCAGTAGCAGAAGGGGCATAAGTGAATAAGCACTGCACCTTCCTTAACAGTCACTGCACATTCCCAATTGATGAACGAAACCTAATTGACCTAAACGATGACTGTATGTACCCAGCTTTACCCTTAGCAAACAATGCTGCTCATGACCCAGTCACAGCACTTAGAATACATTCCCAGTGCAAGAGCTGTAGCACAAGCCAGAGGCTAACATAAAACTCAGCCGTGTGTAAGTAATCACAAACAAAACAAAAGAGGAAATCATACATGAGTGTTACAAGATGTTATATTATCCAAACCCATGCTGAATGGGTAAGGATCGAGGTTACACTTTTTTGGGAAAGAGGAAATTTTGAGATTACAAAATAGAGACAATAAAAATTATCAAGGATTAATATAAAATGTATTAATGTGAAGTTAAAAGTAAAGAATAGCACATCATCTAGAACTTAGGAATAACTAGGAAACCTGGAGAAACAACGAATTTATGGAGTAAGTATCCAGGAAGATGATTCAAAAGCACTTTTTGGCCACTTTTTTTAATAGGAAGGAGGTACCAGTTTTGTTGCTGTGAGGCATTAGTTAGGAATCCAGACAGAGTCATCCATGATCTGATTTACCTATAAGAAAGTGAACTGGAATGAGGAAAATATTCTTTTTTGCAAGAAGAATTATGAACACAATTAGGAATGCACGGATTTGTTTGCTAATTTTAGAGCTGAAGCTGATCTTATTCTCTAGTCTTAGGTGAGTCAATTCATCCCTCTGCTTGAGTTTCTTCATTGATAAAAGAGTTCTGAAAATATTTATTTACTGATTTCAGAGTAGCAGTTTGGCTCAGTTAATGTTCCTAATACAATTTGAAGAGAAAGGGTAGATAGTTTTAGGGCTACTGTTGTCAGGAAAATGTTAGTTTATTGCTCACATGAAAAAGAGAGTTAACTTTTAAATCAGTTGTCAGTATGAGTTACTCATTCCAGTTCTAATGATGTGACAACCACCTCAAATAAACCGGTGCTTTTAGCTCCCATTCTAATACACAACATGATCTAAGCAGCCGCACCCAGCTGGACCGCGGACAAATTCCTGTTCTTATCTCAGGCTCACTGGAAGCCTTATGTAATTAAACAATATTGTGACGAGGGTCTTATCTCAGGGCATTAACTTCTTCTTCCCTTGGCAAGGATGTAAGTGAGCCGGACCCAACTGGAAAGCTGTCCTGGCGCTGCTCTGAGCCCATTACTTTCTTCAGAGTTTGACCTTTTAGTTGCAAATAAAATCTTCACAATGTGAGCTCTTACTGTGTTGTGTTCTTGAGCCTCGAGCCTGCAAAAGGAATGACTCTTCAAGGCCACCTCAAGATCTGTCTACCGTACAAATGAAGAGCTTTTGTAACCACTTCAGCACCCTCTTGGCTCCTGAGAGACTTGATGCCTTGGCACAAGACACTTAATAATAGCTAATGATATCGGGGCCTTGCCGGGAGCCTAGACAAGCACTTGGTTGTGTAACTCTAACTTGATAGGTACTGTTTTGTTTTGGTTTTTCCACTACAGATAGTACCCGCTGGCTATGCCAATGTAATTGGTTTGACCTCATGAGAGATGAGAATTGTCTCATTAATTTCAGTGGGTTGTTCAGTTTTGGAGCACAATACAAAGTGCAGCAGGATTTCGTGGCTGGTCAGCTAGCAATCTGCTGAATATGCTTGCACAATGCGGTTGGATAATTTAGATGTCTGAGATCAAAAAAAAAAACCAAAAACAATTAGGTATTTTTATCTATTCCCCGGGGCTTCTGAGGGATTGTGCCTTGTTAACTCATCTGGGATTCCTCCAGTTTAGTTTTGAATATTCCCAGCATGAATTATTATCTCTTGCTTTGAAAGACTGTGGCATTGATTAACAGCTCTGACTCTTTGGTAGTTTTTCTCTGCTTGTTTCAATCTGAATTTCTTTTTTTTATCCAAGTATGGGCCCTGTTTCTGGGTGAAAGGAAAAAATGGAAGGATGTGAATCTCTAAGTACAGAGATGATGACAGCAGGAAGAAGAGGAAGAAAGCTGCGGAATCAATTAGAAAAGCAGTATGTTGCACACAGCATATTTAGATTGCTGTCATTTCCCTCTTTCGCTTGCCCTGCTTTTAGACTTAAAAGGCAAGAGTACTTAGTATTTTGTTCCTGCACTGTAACCTAACATGCACTGTATGTGAGTGACAGCACTTCTTAATACAGCACTGGTCACACTTTACCTGCAGCAAAAAGTCCCTGATTGATGCTATTAGCTGGCGACATTAATAAGGGAAGGACCTGGGGTGGTGTGTGGAGCAGTGTGGGATTAGCCATGTGCATTGCATTAAACCCAGCAGGGATGCAGTCAGACAAAAGCATCAGTACCTCAGGCAAAACAGCAAGACTGGGGAAATGTCTCCCCTAAGGAATGGGGAGCTTTTTCTTATTTTAATCCCTCGGCCTCCAATAAAACTGCAGAAAGATTTTCAAGAGAAAGTGAAGAGCTATGCTGGCACCAAAGGAGTTCATCCTCTACCGGGGAGGGGTGCATGTCTCAGTGGTGCAGGGGTGCTCTTCCTTCCTTTATGAGCACTTTGAAGTGTCAGACTTTCCCCCCGTCACTGTGGCTCGACTCTGTCTCCAGAGAGAGAAAAGAATACACTGCATTCCCAAGCATAAGCTGTTATTATTGCGATGCTGAGAACGCAAGAGATGCCCAACAAAACCTGAAACACCGCACCCACGCAAGCAGCCACGCTCCAGCCTGCAGGCCTGGGCAGTCCCGCTGGATCGGCTGACAGGCCGTGTCTGCAGGCAGCTCAGGATTGCTGCGGAGGAGCCGGCAGACTCCAATGCACCTTGCTAACGTGGGCAGCGACTGTGGACGGACAGCCGCTCAGGGCTGGGCCTGCTCTGCCAGGCAAGATCACCTCCGGGCGGCCCCGGAGGCCAGGAACCCTGCGGCTGTGGGGCAGCAGGTGCTGCCAGGGCCCGGACAGGTGCCGAGAGGGCCCGCGGGGCACCGACAAGGCCCTTGGCCTGCTGCGGGCACAGAGACGGTCGCCTGAGGGGGCCACGGGGGCAACGGAGCGCTGGCAGGGGCCGTGGGGGGCTGAAGGGACCACCATGGGGTGCTGGCAGGGCCCTCAGGGCTGCGGGGCACTGCAGACAGGGCCCTTCAGAGCTGCGGGGGGCTGAGCGGACCC
>WAAD01013613.1:22561-72268 GCA_013389945.1 Fregata magnificens | reverse complement strand
TGAGGCCGCCCCGCAACGGCGAGGCGGGGGCCGGGCCCGTGACCGGCTGCGGGCGAGGTGAAACCCGAGGGAGGGAGGGAGGGAGAGGTGGATGGATGGATGGAAGAAGTAGGTCTGGGCAGGGAAGGGACGTGGGAAACGGGGAGGCTCTGCCCAGCGAGCGGCTGTTATTATATAACGCTGTTGTGCAAAGCAAAAAGGGGGTGTGCGGAGTTTCGGGCTCCCCCGGGCAGGAGGGGTGGAGCAGCGGGGCCCCGGGGGTGACCGCTCTGCGTGTTGCACAGAGCCCCGCAGCAGGTGTCGGGGTGAAGGCGCTGGGCCCCTTCTCCTCCCACAGCAGCTTTAGGAGGTCACTCGTTTCGGTGAGGCTACGTGTGAGAAAAGCCGCGCGCCGTGGCTCTCTGATGGCTGGGAAACAAGGTCGGCGCCTCCACCCTTGGTTCTGGCATTTTGAGCAGGTGTGAGCTGTGGGATTTGGCCTTGCTGCGGGGTGCCTGTGTCCCGTGGGCCATAGCACTCAGCTTCAGGTACCAAAGCAGAAGCGGAGAAGACCCCTTTGACTCAAACGGAGCTGAAATAGTAACTGTGGATTCATTTTCTTTTTGAGCCATTCCTGAACCAAAGATTTGTAACTTTCCAAATTCATAGATGCCATGGGGAAGACGCACAGATGAGTTTTCTCATGTAGGTTTTACTAGAGCATTAGCGTTACAATAAAAAATACATACTTTTGGGGAATTGAGAGATACAGTTGTTGCTTGGTGCTTCTCATGTAGGACCGTCATGAACCATACATCTGCACCCCTTTGAGATGACAGGGGGAAATGGTGATATTGCAGTTTTTTAGTTCTCCCAAACAAAAGCTGTGTATTGTATTTTTGCTGTAATTCTGAATCAGGCCTCTCATTTATACAGGCTAACAGGATCTTGTGTGTGATCCATGGGGCACTATAGAACATGGAGGCAGTTGCTTCTGAATGAAAACTTGCTGAAGCTGGAAACAGCATCTGCTGGATCATGCGGGATCTGGGGCCCAGAGCCCTGTTTCTGCTTTTGTGTAAAATTTGGTAGAAAAATTCTTCCCAGCTTTGGAGCCATTCTGCCAGCTGCAAATCCCATTGCTGTCTATTTTCAGACTTGTACAATACCTGAACAATAAGGGATCCTGGGTTGTGGCTGTCACTTTGTAATTGCAGATAAAGAAAAAGTTAATTCAGATGTCTTTGAAAATGTGATTTTTGTTGGGTCTCAGAATGTGCATGTAGAAACACTGGCTGACCAAGAGTAATCATCTTAAGAGACAGCACGAGTGCTTCACTTTGATATGGAACAAAGACATTAAGTAAAGGCTGAGTTGCAGAGTTTGTGTTAATGAGTTACAAAAACGTAGAGGCATCAGTTCAGATCTGCATTTTAAAGATTCACAATTGCAGATAACTTCTTTGTCATTCAGATTGGAGGATTAGAAATAGACACTTCAAAGCACCTTCTCAAATAATGTAAGCTTACTGAAGTTCATATTTTCTGCAAAGGTGAATTTTTAAAAGACTGCCGTTGATAACACTAACTTTATATTTAAAGGTACAGAGAAACTATTGTCACGCGCAACAAACCACTTTCCTGTTTTAGAAGCATGAACAGAGTTCAGGACCAAAATTTTTGCAAAGGTTAGAGGCTAACTTTTAGCTGTTGTGGTTTTTGTTCGTTGTGCAGTCAGTGGAACACAATCTGCTGAGGCTGGAAAATTTTACTGTCGTAGGTAAAGTATGATGCATACATTAAAAGAACGTACAGTTACTTCCTGACAACTGTAGAACATACAATACAGTACTCTTAGAGAAGTAAGGTTACCACCTGTAATAAGTTTCTGAATGAAGAGGTGATGTTTTTCATCATGTAAAATGCTAGGGTTTTCTTTCAGAGATTTCAGCTGGATGTTCTCTTTGGCAGGTACTGTTTAGCACCCTGTCTTTAGCACACACTTTAAAGTGGGTGTTATGCCTATGTATGATTAGAGGGTTGGATTGTTAAGAAACTTTTAAAATTGCCCCTACATATCTGCTAGAGTCCAAAATTCAGTGGTTCCAAGTGGAAAGGCATTGTGTTCTTCTGGAGGCCACAGATTTCAGAAGTCTGTGTTGCTAATGCATCTGAAGAAATCACTGTCCTTAACTGCTCTGCTAGGGCATTTGGGAAGGCGAGTTCTTTTTTTGTTGTATCCTCCCTTAACTTAGAGCTTTTATTTTTGATATTTTAGAGTGGCAGGACATTGACAGCTAAATCAGTTGTAGAGGGGCATAGTGGACCGGCTAGAAGTTTGGGACTTGAGCTCTGCCTCCACACAAAATAGCTCTAGGAGGAATAGGTTGCCACAATCTCATCTGGAGAAGATAGGCACACAAATGACAAGTAATGAAAACAGCCCATGACCAAAAAAGTCCCTATTCTTCAACTAAAAGTCAAAGAAAGCATTTCCATCCATGTGACTGGATCTCTTTCCTATCTTCTAGACTTATGGGTTCATATTTGGCCAGACTGAAGAACCCAAAGTGCTTGAACATGTTTCTTGAAGTTGTCTCCATGGGTTAGAGTCTGAGGCATGTTGGTTGGTATCAGATATGGAAGTAGCTTGTTTTGTTACTTGTGCTTTTTTGTACTGTGCTTTTTTTTTTTTCTGTAGGACTTCTGTTTTCTTAGCTTATCAATGGTTCCCTTTGCCAATATAAAATACATCTAATTTATAAATAAAATAATATTTTCACAGTAATTTCAAGTGAATAATAATTATTCTGTCCCAAGGATCTTTAGGATTTTAATAATACTTAGTACTTACCTAATGCTTTTCATTTTTCAAAGCGTTTCATTCACACTAATCTCTACAGTCCTGCTGTGATGTTGGTAAGGAACCAAGTTTTCAGCTTCCACATTGGAGCCTTCGGTACAGGTCTGTTCAATGCATGTCACAAGACACCAGCCCTCCTACAGAACTGCTAAACCAGTTTGTATTTCCAGAAGGCCTGGTTCGTTCTTATTTATTAAAACCTATTCGGCTGCAAGAGAGAGACAGCTTTTTCCTTATTGCCTCTCCCCCTGGTTTGTTAGAACTTGTGTCAGCAAAGCAGCTGCATACCTATTTGATTGGGGATTTTGAGTTATATCGCTGGAGCTGAAAGGGTATTTCCCCCTCGAGCAGTGTCACCTGCAGCATCTGTGGATGGTTAAAATCGTAATTAGATTAAACTGTAAGCCTGGGTCATCTTGAATGGTGATTGTGAGCCAGAAGGTTTTTCACATGTTGTGTGATCCAGTTAGCAGGGTGGCTTAGCTTCAGCAGCAAATGCCAGTGCTGGCCTTTAGAATGCTCTGGTGTTGAGAATTACAGAAATAAAAATGAAGTGACTACTGTGCACTGGACGTGGACATGGTAGAGAGAAATGTTGCTGCAAGTTCTCTTGAATCTGTTCGCTTTTCTTGGCATCTGCCTATTTGCATGAGTTACTGATGGCTTTGTAGCAGATACTGAAACTTCTGAACTGTTTTGGTACCTTTAACTGATTAGACTGAGAAAAACTAAAATAGACTGCTCTGAAATCAAGTTTTTGTTCTGATTGTGGGCGATTCTCAGTTGTGCCCTGGCCACTTTTTTGGCATAGAGTGGCAAATATCCGTGAATCTTTATTTTTATATTTAACTGAGAAATTCAGAATTTATTTCCTCCAATTAATCATCGTGATGTTTTCATTAGGGGTTGGGGGGGTTTTTTTGGTTGTTTTTTTGTTATTGTTTTTAATGGCTTGATAATCTGAATGAAGTAACAGTATGTTATACTTGGATTTTGGAGGTCATTTGAAAGGAGCCAGGCTTAGAAGGGATTTAGATTTAAATGCTGATTTAGAGTGGAAGTTCTTTGCAGCAAAGACTCTTCCATCTGCACAGTACAACGGGCCCCCATAGTCAGCGGTTCTTTGGCACATCTATGATAAATGATACTTTTTACATGGGTATTCTGATTCAGATATAAACAACACTTTTGCTGCTTTGGGACACAGGCAAGTCTATGTCTTATTTTAAATCATATTGTCCAGTATTAACTGAAGCTGACACACTTCCAACGTTATTGCTTTTAGGAGAGGCAGTATGTTTGGTTTTAATTTAGACCTAAGAGTTGTGATGGCTAATAGGCAAGCTGATGCTCAAGACATCTGAACTGGCACAGTTGTGAAACCGGTGATACAGACTGCTTCAGCAACACCAGGGAGGTCTGTTTGTCCACCTTTGATTCCCGACCAGATTAGTGAGGGCAAACTGGTAGATTGTAGGCGATTCAGAGTCCAAGGAGAAAAATCTTTTCCAAACTAAGCAACCCCTTGGACAACAATTTCTCATTCACTTGTGAGCCTAAGGAAAATAGCTTTATTTTACTCTTCGGGCTTAAGAAAAGAAGGAACAAATCTGTGTTTCGTAATCCTACCATTTTTTTTTCAACAGGTTTGTGAGGGTCATGACTTAAAATCTTTCTGTAACCCCTCAAATCTCACTTAAACCTGTATGGAATTTGTTCGGCCTGTGTTTGAACATTTGCCAATTGTTAAGCAGAAATGGTGATTACATGATGTTTTGGCACTGCCTAATAAATATTAAATGTTAGTGGAAATGTACGTATTTACTCAGGAGTTTCAATTTGGAATGTCTTTATGAAGTCTCAGCCAGCTCCGTGTTCTTCATCAGATCATGGTGCTCTGTACTCCATCCACCTCCTTGCTCTCTCCCAGAACGCTGTTTAACTAGCTGCATTAACACACACTAGCTCATTTTGGCAAAATTACTCACTGAACTTACTTTACAAATGAGCTCACGGTGCCTCTCCTATAGATGGTACATGGTGGTGATAGCAGCATGTAGGTGTGTTCTTGGCTGAAACAATGTGCGGAGAACAACAGGGAAGAATAAACGGCTAAGGCCAGCTGGTACAGCTTCTCCCGATTAGATGAGTTGTGTCTGCTGGTTTGTGTGTAGCAATGGCATATCAGAAAGGTTTGCATGTGTCCTGTATTATGCTGTGCATGGTCACGCTCACTTCCACAGCCATTGACGTTGCCACTTGTACTATGATTTTGTTCAAAATCTTAAATCCTGTATGTGATTGAGCCCATTGCTTCCGAAATCAATGTCTACATTTATAACTAGCGGCTGTAACGTTGTTCTCTGTTGGTTAGATAGTTGCGCCTCTACACTTTGAATGGACCTGCACTTTTTCTTGCCTAGCTACTGAAGTGATAGCTTACTGCCTCAGAGTGCCTGGTAACTCTGCAAGTGTATTTTCATCTTGAACTGCAGCCACATCTGGCAAGCATGTTCCACTTCATGTTGTGCAATGTCGCTGGTAAACAAGCCTTCCAAGTGGTATTGCTGCTACCTTACGTAATTACCAAAGTTGATTTTGGTGCCAGGCAGTACCATGACTAACTTCGTTTCAACAATAGCCCTTTGAGGGCACCTGAGAAATTATTCTGCAGTCACAGCAGTCAGGTGGGCAAGCAGAGTGGTACAGATGGACTCTATTGATATTTATGCCACAAATAACTGACTATACATAGCGTGCATGTGTGTAAATATTTCTTCCTAAGTCTCCCTAATGCATTATTTCTCTTAAAATATAGTTGGAGTAGAAAACTTTTCCTGAGTAAGTACAGAAGTATTAAGGTCTGGCTTTGTAGGAAAGTTTTGTATTGTTCCTTCTGAACTTTAACTGTCCTCCTTTGTTCACTCGTTGATGACACAGATGATTTCTTCATGCCATCATAGTTCATTGCTGTGAAAATGACTGAATCATACTGTAAACAGAGTTGAAGCAATACCACCAGCATGGAGTGAGAAGCTGTGGAAGTTGTTGAGCTTGTATTTTGAAGGGTGCATGTATATTTTTTAGGCATGTAATTCAAATGGTGGAGATGGTGAGAAAAGAATAGTCTTGCAATGAAAGAAGAAATAGTAGAATCATCTGGAGTTTTTGTCTTCTATCCAAGCACAAGCCCTGAAGTGTTGTCTAGGTATTCCTGTACTGAGCCAGCTGCCCCCAAAATGGAAAACTTGTTCTGCCAAAAAATTATTAACCACAGTTTTGCCACAATCTACAAAATCCTCCTTATACTGAAATGTTGGAGTATTTTAGTAGTGATCATGGGAGACACACACATAAAAGTAGGGATTGTAATTAGATGGACGGACAGTGCGATTGGCTGCATTTGAATTGTGTGTGTTTGGATGTTTGCTTTTTTGTTCAGTTGGTTTTTAAGGGTGTTTCCAAATGAGATGTATCTAGTTTAATCCAGAGAAGCCGGGAAGATTGGCATTTAATAGAAGAGTCTTCAAAATGCTATGTTAATAGAGACAGGCATGTATTACTACTAACAGAATTTCAGGCAGTCGTGGTTGCTTAGTATTTATTTAACAGTCATATCCTAGGGCAGATCACTTGCCTTCCTAATTGCTGTGCACTTCTGTAGGCCGCTGTGTGCTGTGAATAAAACAAGGTTGGAGACCTTCTAAAACACCAGTACAGCCAGTACTGTAAATATGACTTCGTGTTTTCTGATAAAGGTGAAGTCTCAGAGCCTCACTTGGATTCCACGTCACTCTAAATCAAATGTGACCCTACTGAACTGAAATCTGAATCTGGCTGCTGCATTATAACAAGTTATATCTGGACTAACAAACACTGGTAAACCTGGTCCCCAGCTACAAGTTGCAGCTCTATCTTGGGTCTTTATTAGTCATGTTTTTGTAGTGGAATGGCATCAATACAGGTGTTTCTTGGAAACTGAGCCAAAACCAGGAACTTCACTTGGAAGCCAGATGATACATTTGAGTTGTACTTGCTTGTAGGTAATATGGTTATATGCAACTAAAAAATTGGACTGAGTTGTAGAAGCACATACAGAAATTCTCGTATGTGGATGTTCTTGGATTGGAATATAAATAGGAGAACCTGAGCTGGTCACTGCTCAGGTGACCATTTTTATGATTGATATTATTGATATTATTAGTTTAGATACTGAAAAAGTACAATATATTTGGATCCCTGCTGGATGCTCTGGGAAAGGGTATGTTTGTTGCCCCTAAATCTTGTGTGTTAGGAATGGCTTTTGTCCTACAGAAATTGCTTTGGAGGAGAAGGAGGTGGTGTGTGTTGCATGTGTATACAGCAGTGAACACCGTTGTCTACTCCGTCAAGTCAGGGTTCTGCTATTCTTAACTCTTTTCAGCTTCAGGCAAGCAGCAATCCCTTTCTGAGCCTCAGTTACTGATTTGTTTCAAGGGGACCTTACTGTGTTCACTCACTTCGCAGAGCAGTGGCTGAACGGTTTTTCCTTGAAGTGGTTTTCTTGGCCTGGTCCGGCATGAGATGGTGAGCCTAGCAGATGTCTAGGAGTTTCCCTTATTGATATGGAGAAATGTCTCTGTCATGCAGTAAGGTATGGATTGGCCTGTGTGCTTTTGAGGGAAGCCTTATGAAGATGGAGCTGTTTTCTTCACACACACACCCCTTTTTTTTTTCTTCTCCAGATGTTATATTTGTTCATGCTGTTTTGTACAATCTCTGATTTGTGTGCTGTCCTAGTGCAGCTGGGACTTAAACCTTTCAGAAAGCAGCATCCACAAATAAAATTTACACGGTTCTGATGCTAAATTAATCTTACCATATCTTGTTTCAATGTGTTCAGCAGTACAAGGCAGCAACAGAGTCTTAATGTTTTGTGATTCCTAGAAGCTGAGGGAAAGACTATGGTACAACTCTTTTTTTCCATAGCTGTGTCCTGGTTTTGCTCTGAGTTGCATGTAGGTAATTTCTTGGAAATCACAGTCCAAGTTGGAATTTTGTTAAGTGTCTGCTAGAGATCAGGAATTTGTGTCTGTGGGGAGGGCTGAGGAGTTGGCCTCTGAGGCCAGTAGTGCTGGCAATACCAGGAACCACAGCAGCTGTAGGCAGCGAGATGGAGCCGGAGGAACATGGCAGGAAGTAGAGGAACCCTGAGCCGGCAGGTCTCGAATTGGGAAAGGGAGAGATGTTCAGGACTGGGGAGCTCACAAAAGAGGGAATGGGTGATGGATGGCACTGGAGGAAGTGTCTGGGGGATGCAATGGTGGGAGGCGCTGGGATGTGCTAGGGAGCTGCAAAAGCAAGAATCTCTGAGCTTAAGGGGGCTGAAGGCTCCGCAACGGGAAGGGTTACAGTCTACTTATGACATTCAAGTATCTGAACAATTTACTTAGTTTGGGGAGCATCCATATACGTTTAATCCTGTTCCCTGTTCTCTCTGCCTCCATTCTGTCTTTCTGATCTCCAGAATATGGTACTACCGCTCAGAAGCTCTTGCTTACAGTTCAGTGAAGGACTGGATCCCTTTAAATTCCAGTCCCCTTATTTGAACATTTTTTTCTTCATGACAGTTTTCTCCTGTTTTGATGAAGTATAGTTTGCTCACTTTATTAAAAATACATTTCTCTTCCATCCTTCATTTTGACACCTGCTTCACTGCCTAAAAAGAAATAAACTGCTTGCTGGCAAGACTCCAGCATTGAGTATTTGAGATTGAGATTATAAATGCTTTCCTCCNAAGTGATGTACCTCTTCCTCTCTTCCATTCTTCAGTGTCACCTAAAATTCTGAAAGAATAAGAGTAGAAAATTTAGAACATGGTTGACAAAAAGGTGTTATGCAGGACAGCACAGTGGAGTTGGGGAGGCTGGCAGAAGAGAGAAAACAGGAGAACTAGCTTCTTGGAAAGAAATAAATTTAAAAGGGAGCAGAATGTATTCTTTTTTGTGCCCTCTTTTTGCAAGTGTTGTGGGGAATCATAGTCTTTTGTCCTAGAAATAAATGGTGGTTGGTTTCCTCCCCCCGCCCCCCCCTACAAATCCTGTACCTGCTAAGTAACTAGCAGACCAGATGACATAATTCTGCAGAGGCTGATGCCTCTGACGTTCTCTCAGCCCCTTTCCCTAAATGTCCAGTTACCCAAAGGCTGGATTATGTAATTAAAGACAGCCCTCCTGGCTAACCTTGTTTTCTTTTTCTCAGCACTCCTCCTTGTTTTAGAAACTTCCTCTGTTAGTTTCATTATGTTCTTGGAACTAGAATTAAGAGGGAGGAGCTGGCTGGCAAGGAAACATATTCCTGCATTTCACTCCTGGGCTTAAAAGTGTGGAGAGTCTGCAGGTCAAAAAAAAGTATTATTTGGAGGGTCATGCTTTGAAAACTGGTGTGATGTTGCGAGTGAACAGTCAGTCATACAGAATTCGAAAATTGCAGTGTTCACCTGCTTGCAGTACAGATAAACTAGTTCAAAACCACATTAGCCCCTCGACCTCCTTGTCCAGTTTTTCGCATATCAGAGCTTGCTCAAAGTAGTTCAGGATTAAACAGTTTCCAATGTAATTTTGAAGCCTTGAGAGTTTGTCCATTAAAGCTCAGCTTCTGCAGTATGTGTGTTAATACCCTATTGTGTGTAAATGAGGACTAGCTGATTACCTAATGATGTTTGTATACTATCTGCTGTTACGCAGGTGTTAATCTTATAAAATGTGTTAATAACTGCTTGGTATTTACAAGTATCGGCTTATTAGTCCAGCTTTGAATCTTTATTTGCCTCTTGAACTCACATTCAGGGCCAAGCTTTGGTAGCTGTATATTCAATGTTTACTTTCCGTGTGAAACTTAGATTAACGGGATCACTCATTTTACTTTCCACGTGCTTGGAAGTTAGTGTCCCAATTCACAAAACCATTCTTGATCAAGATTGTTCATAAACATGCACTCTAGGCACAACCCTGTTAGTGAACCAAGGCTTAGCTCTTGCAGTACGCATCCAGTTTGTTTTCATAAGCGCATCTTCCTGGAGCTTTCGTTGTACAGACCTTCAAAGAAGTTGGAACTTTGATTGGAAATCCTTCATATTTCTGCAGAGTTTTTCGATTGTTGATTTCGACGTGTTTGGTGAAAAGTGGGCAAATGTCACCAGGTGCCACTCTACAAAATGAAGAAGATGAACAAGAAGGATTTAATTGACTGGAACAGAAATTACGCAGTGAGTCAGTGCTGGGAGCGGAACAGAATTCAGGTCTGTTGGCTCCTGCTGCTGCATCCCATCTGCAGGATCACGGCGTGGCTGTTCCAGAAGCTGTCCTGAGCTGCTCTCTGCACGTTATGTTCTCATCTGCCGTCAGACAGGAAACAGAAATTTCATTTAAACAAAGAATTAACAACCAGAGTCAGTAGTTCCTATCTTCTTCCCCTGCTGCTGACTTCTTGCCATTGTTTTCCCACTCTATAAAACAGGGTGATAGATTTCACCTACTTTGTTGGAAGAGGAGGCACTACTTTTTGTCTGTGCTGGATTGTGTAGGAGCTAAGTGTTCTTGCAGAGTTGTCAGAGCATGCACTTGCCTTTGGATGGGAAGAAAAGCAGCATGATCTAAAGAAAGGATTCAAGAATGAAATCTTGGACTAATATTTCTCCATAAAAATAGGAAAAATTAGTGCTTCCTATATTTCTATAGAGGAAGGCGTTAGAATAAGGCACCTCTACTTCCTTTGGACTGTTTTAGAGTGAATTTACTGGTGTGTAGAAATTCTTTCTCTGACACATCTGTGGAACGAAATTGTGGATTTTTGTCCAGAACAGGTACAGCAAGGACCGTAAGAAGTTGAAAATGCATCGGGAGTTGCTGCTTTTTTAGAGTAAAGTAAGAGAGGTTTTACTTAAAAAGACATGCTGTTCTTGATGTTTCCCCAATTAAAAACAAAACAAAATAGCCCAAGAGAATTAGCTCTGACAGAACTTCTCTCTTAAATCTTCTCATTTGATTTTAATGCTCTTTCCAGTGTCCCTGAGAGAAGGAGACCCTCTTGTGTTCTGACATTACTTTGGAGGGAATACGGTGCTTCAGATAGCTTCCCTGTCTCTGTCGTTTGGAGGTCTCCAGCCCTCTTACTCAGGGGTTGCACCTTCTCTCAAGCCCATGGTTTCCTGTTTTAGGGGCTTGCTCCAAACTGCTAGTCAGAGCAGGTCTGACTCTTTTGGTAGCAGCTTTCAAGCACCTGGGGTACATAATCCAGCCCACAAAAGTGCTGAGTAGTCCCCTGTGTCACCTGTGCAGCCATCTGCTCATTCCTCTCCTCTCTCCCAGGGGAGTCTGATGATGTCCAACCCCTCTCTGGGTCACTAGGCAGAGGGGAGTCTTGCCCCACTTGTTTCTTTATCATCGTTGTCCCAGATACTAGCTGTTCTCCAGGGCCATCTTCTTTACTGTTTTGATTATTTCAAATATTCTGTCGTTGGGTACATGGAATGGGGTAACTGGTCTTTCAGGCCATCTCTGCATACTCTAGGAGTCAGCCTGCTGTTACACTGTTGAATAAAATAAATTTAACAAGTAAAGAAGTTTATCTTTTTCTCTCTCGTCCTGGTCACGGTAGTTCTAGGTATGGTTTTAACAACTGTGAATGATAGAAGTCCCCCCCAACAACTTCAAACAGGTGCCTGGGATTTTATTTTTATTTTTTAAGTAGGTGGTCTTTTCTTAATCTATCTTATCTTCTTAATCTCTTGCTATGTGTGCAAACCTGACTCAGCTGTGGTGTTTGTTCTACCTTTACATTCCCCTTGGCTTGAACAGTCACATTGAAAACTAAATTGGTGGGTTTAGATTCATCCATTACACAAAAGTAACAGCTTTGCCTTTAAAGATCTTGCTGTGAGTGTCTGATGTGCTTCATAAGAAGGAGCAAAGCCAGAAAGGTATGCTTTGTGTTAGAGGTACCTGTCTGTGTTTGCTGGAGTGAGGGTGCATGTATAAGCCTGCTTGTTTTTATTTAGAGTTAAATGGCCTCTGAAGATGGTAAAAGCTACTGCAGTGACTACCTGCAGCTGACTGCCTGATGGCTTGTGCTGTTCAATTGGTGTGGCAGGCCTGCTCCTACTGCCCAGCATTCAAAGACTGTTAAGGCAGCTTTGTTGACAAAGCGGGGATGAATTGTCCCAAAGTCATTATTTGAGAGCAGTGACCCAAGGAAACAGTGGAACAATTACTGCCCGTTAAACAATTTTCTTTTTAAGCTCTTAGCTAAGTGATTTGATATTTTGGTTTAAAATCTTTTATTATTCTAGTAGCATTGGAGTATTCTATATGCTTTCCTAGTTTGTCTTGGTTTTTCTAGCACCTGGTAGTCTCTTTTTTTTTTTTAATGTCTGTCTCAATTAAAGAAGCATCAAGAGATAAAGTCCTGGGGCAGCAATTTCTTCCCTTCTTAGTCTAGTAGCTACAGCCTGAGAATCTGTTTTACTTCATATTTGCGTTTTGGAGTACGGGGAGGCGGCTGGGGAGTGCCAGTTACTGAGTGTTTCAGTGGGTGCTCTCTCTAAGCCAGCTCTTTTGCCAAGTTGCTTCATGAAACCTCTAAAACATGTCGGTGAACACAGACCCCGTGGTACCTTGAGCTGTTGGGGAGGCAGGTTTTCTCTTATGCACTTTGTACTTCTGATTCTTAAGCTTTGGTTAGATGATGGACATCTTTTTACCTAAGCAGTCAGCAGATTGCAAAGACACAAATGCTCCTTGACACAAACCAGCATGCCTTTGGCGGGAAGGTTTCTCTAGAAATACCAGTGGGTACTGCTGGAAGGATGTTTCCCTTCTGCCATTAGTCTCCAGCCTGAATGATCTTGCTCTGACAACAGTCTCTCCATAGCTTCCTTTTGATTCCGTGAATTCACATAGAAGATATCCAATATGGCCTCTTTTTTTTTTTCCTCTTTTTTCCCTCCCTTCTGCCTCCAAGCTACACTGATTTGGGGGGGTGGCAGAAGGAAGCTTCTGAGACAGGCATGGTGGCTAAATTCTGATCTCTCCTTTGTGACACCAACCTCTGCTAAAGTTTTCCTGGAGAGAGAAAATGGAGTCTATTTGTGCAGTCATCTTTCAATGTCAGATGGACCTAATCCAACTTATATTTATCATGACCGAGTTTCTTCCTGCTTCCCATGTCCTCCTTATATATGATAAAGCATTTTATGCAAAGTGAATTGCTGGATTCTCAACTATAAGTGATATCTCTGCTAAGAGCCTTAATAGCAGCAGGTGTTGAATGAATCATAGTCTGTAAATTCTTCTGTTGTCTCTAGGGATGCTTCTTCCAGAGGTGGTAGCAGCAGTAATACAAGGAAAGGAAGTTGTGTGGTAGCCCGTACTGCGGACTGGTTGAAAGCTCTTCAGAGCCATGGTTCCAGCTCATTTCACGTGCACTTAAACGTGTTTCCTGAAGTGGGGTTGAGGTTGCTCATTCTCTTCTCCCCACTTCACACCTGCCTTGGTTTCCTGAACTGCTAATGCACCTCTTCTGTCATGAAATGACAAACTTAAAAATAGATACAGCTATACAAATCTTGTGGGAAGAGCTGATTGTCTGTCTCTGCATCAGATCTGTAGCTCCTGTAAGGAACCAAATAAAGGTGACTGAACCAACCATCTCTGCTCTCTGAATCATATGTCTGTAATACAGCAGTACAATAGAAATGTTCGAGGAGGCAGATAGGAAATTGTAAGAGGAAGAATAAAAGCGTGTAGAGTGACAAATCCCAAGGTTACGTCCTTGTCTCCAGGGAAAATTAATCCTTCTCAGAGTTAAGGATGCTTTGTCTCTTCAGTGGCAGCTGAATAGAAATTGTTAGTTGGCTGGATTCACTGTTGTCTACATGAAGTAATTAGAGTCTGGTGTAATTCAGAAGGATGTGGCCTAAAAATGAATTTATTTATAATGTCTGAAGGGTAGATGCTCTCAAAGAAGAGAAGACACTAGATGTTTTCTACCTTGTTATCAGACAGAGTTGACTCAAGATAACTTTTATGGAAGATTAAATGGATGCTGGCGTAGGCTTGACTGTCCAAGGTTGTGTTTGGCAGCTGTCTTGCTCTTTGTGTACCTTCTACAGTGCATGTAGTTTTCATCAAAAGCAGTCTGGGGTTGTTGTTTTGAATGAATACACATTCCTAGAAATGCACTGTGCAGCAGTTTTTCTATCCATCTGAAAGAAATAGAGTGCTTTACCTTCTTTTGACAAAAAGCACCTCCCCCCCCCCCTTAAGAATGAATTTCTTAAAACTTAATGTGTCTACCCTGCCTGGGATACCTCTGTGTCATTATATTTCTTGAACATGGCAAGTACAGTGTGTAATGGTAGAAATTCTCTCTTCCATGTTATAACTCCATTTACTGGTGAGTATGTAATGAATGGACTTTGTAAGGAACAGGCAAGCTCTTTGTTACATTACTCAGGAATTGGCGTGTGTGTGGAGAAATACTGACATCAAGCTGTCTTGGATTCTTGATATTTGAGGCCTGCAGCCATACTCTGATTCACTTTTCTTTGGTTTGCAAGAAGGACTTGACAAATGGGAAAAAACAGCAGCAATATTGCACTTGAATAGATCTCCAGTTTGCAGGAGCTGTGCTACTTGCTGTTAAACTGGGCAAGGGCATTACCAGCACACAGGTAGAAGCACAAGGGGAAACAAGTTTCAAAAACTGCTTTAACCGTCTTGATTCCCCTGTGCAGTGGCAAAGAAACATTTCATGCATGAAATGATTCTTAAAAGGCCAGCCTAATCTTGTTTCTCTTTGTAGAGTGGAGAGCTTGGCCTACAAATTCAGTGTTACCTGGTGTGCCAGGTTTTGGAACTTGCTTTCTTGGTATACAAAAGGGTCGGTGGTTTTAGTGTGACACAGTCTTGCTTTTGAAAAGGTTTTGAAAAGGCAGACTTATTCCTGCTTTCTAACTTACACAGCATCTTGGGAGTGAATTAATTTGTACTGCGGATATTTAAATGTTATGTGAGAAGAGGGAATCTCAACAGAAATCTGAGTGATACAGCCTGTATTGATGCCCCACAGCCTCCCGCTGAAGTGCTGACTGCCACTGAAGACAGGGTTTATTATTTCTTTACTCCTTCGTGTTGTGATTTAAACTTGAGATGATGTTTGACCAAGGGCTTTTGTTGATCCAGGAAGCCATCTCAGCTTGGGAAGGTGTATTCTTCATTTCGTCAGACAAGCAACCTGTCCCTCTGTGTATGTGTCAGGTGCCTTGCCTTTCTCTTTTCCAGTCTGCAGCCCCTCTGTTTTTCAGAGCAGTTGTGTTTCTTGCCAAGAAGGAAGCAATCGTGGATGGAGCTTTTGCTGACCCTAAAAGCCCTTTGGGACAGTTCAGGCTGCAAGGTTTCCCTAGTTGGCTTTCTCTTGTCTGGATTTTCCCCTGTATCTTGGAAACCCTAGGGACATGTCCCCCATGCCCTTTTTCTTCTCTTTGAGTGACATTATGGTATAGAATCATAGAATCATAGAACCATTAAGGTTGGAAAAGACCTCTAAGATCATCAAGTCCAACCATCAACTACCACCACCATGCCTCCTAAACCAGACCCTGGAGTGCCACGTCTACACCTTTTTTGAACGCCTCCAGGGTTGACGACACCACCACCTCTCTGGGCAGCCTGTTCCAATGCCTAACCACTCTTTCGGTAAAGAAATTCTTCCTGATGTCCAGTCTAAACCTCCCCTGTTGCAACTTGAGGCCATTTCCTCTCGTCCTATCGCTAGTTTCTTGGGAGAAGAGTCCAACACTCGCTTCACTACAACCTCCCTTCAGGTAGTTGTAGAGAGCGATAAGGTCTCCCCTCAGCCTCCTCTTCTCCAGGCTAAACAGTCCCAGTTCTCTCAGCCGCTCCTCATAAGACTTGTTTTCTAGACCCCTCACCAGCTTTGTTGCCCTTCTCTGGACACGCTCCAGCACCTCAGTGTCCTTCTTGTACTGAGGGGCCCAAAACTGAACACAGTACTCGAGGTGCGGCCTCACCAGTGCCGAGTACAGGGGCACGATCACTTCCCTACTCCTGCTGGTCACACTATTCCTAATACAAGCCAGGATGCTGTTGGCCTTCTTGGCCACCTGGGCACACTGCCGGCTCATGTTCAGCCGGCTGTCGACCAGCACCCCCAGGTCCTTTTCCGCCGGGCAGCTCTCCAGCCACTCTTCCCCAAGCCTGTAGCGTTGCATGGGGTTGTTGTGACCAAAGTGCAGGACCCGGCACTTGGCCTTGTTAAACCTCATACAGTTGGCCTCGGCCCATCGATCCAGCCTATCCAGATCCCTCTGCAGGGCCTTCCTTCCCTTGAGCAGATCGACACTCCCGCCCA
Organism: Fregata magnificens; assembly: GCA_013389945.1. Lineage (NCBI taxonomy): Eukaryota > Metazoa > Chordata > Aves > Suliformes > Fregatidae > Fregata > Fregata magnificens. The sequence continues at coordinate 56,016 of WAAD01013613.1, read as the reverse complement.
GAAATAGATATCTGATAGATAGTATCTGATAGATTATGATGGAGATGTTGCTCCCTTCTCATAATGAATGATCACTTGTCCAGCACTGGGTCTCCAACATCCAGCATGTTGGAATACACTGGCTCCGCATTTCTTCAAATTTCTTGTTGCAGTAGCAACATAATCTTTATAGTATTTTCAAAGTTAACTTTTTGTATCTGTACTCGATAATTCCCCCTTTGACTAGTTCAGTCAAATCTGCTGTAAAATTTTCATTTATTTGATTAACTTAATAGTGAAGTTACATTTCTGCTGTTAAACGTGTTGTACTTGCAAGTCACTTCAAGTAGAGTTACTTGTTAATGAAGCAAATTGGTTCAGCAGCACCAGGCCATCTCTTTTTTCAAAGAGCTCTCAAAGCTGCTGATGTGTAATAAAATGAAGGTAGTTGTTCACTGTGCGCTGGACTCGTTATTGATAGTGAGTAATGTCACCAGGAATTAGTGACCTCAACTTCAAATGTGGTATCTGCTGAAAAATAGATGCCACTTCTAAAAGCTGATTAATATGGGAGGTAGAGAATCAAGCGTTGTTTCAACACCCTCATTCTTCCGTGTGAATCACAGCCATGGACCCTTGCTGCTAAGACAAGATGACATGATGTATTTACACCACCATTGACCTGCTAAAGGTGGAATGTCAGCCATGATACTGATTTTTTTTTTTTAAATAATCTTTGACATCGGAAATGTAATTTGCTGTAATGAATGATTGTGTTCTCTAAACACCATCCCCTTTCAGTACGTGATGCAGAAGTACCTATGATAGAGCCAGTATGCTTCAAAAAGAAGAGTAATGTTTAAATATTCGGTTCTTCTGGGGAAAAACATAATCTGCCTGAAGAACAAAAACATTTTTGCCCTGTCTGTGAGCACTAAAGCTAAATTTTTGAATCATCTGTGGAGTGGAAAGGGGTGAAAATTAACGTTTGCTGCTGACTTACGGTGCCTGAATTCTGTTCTGTGACCAAGTGCCGCATGTTGCACTTTTGCTTGGCTTCTTGATTAACTGGAATCCAAAATACAGTCCAAGAGCTGCAAAACAGTCTTTCCCTTGCCCCTTAGTTAAATCAGTAAAAACAGACCTTGCAGGAGGGTACATGAAAACATCTCACTGCTGCTCAGTCCAGAGTTGTGTTTCAGTGCTCCACAGACAAAGCTAAAGCATATGCTGTCTCTTTGCAGTGACTCCACACAGCGAGTCAGTAGCATAGGGAGATTTATAAGCTATGCTCTGAATGTCTGCCCTAGGTGACATGGCCAGTGCATTGCTCCTTTGTTTGTGCCAGGGAGGGGTGGGCACGCTTGAGGGTTACCACAAATGCTGTAAACTGAAGGAGGAATTAGTGTTCTTCCTTCTCTGATATGAACTCTTTTAGGTGTAAGAGTTTCCCTTTGCTACAAGACATTCAAATTTAACCACTGTCTAGTTAGCTATACTTAGAAGTATTATTTTTTTTATTGCCTCAAGTTCTTCACTTCTTGCTCATGAAAAAGTTAACAGCATCTTAGAGCTGTTACTGTAGTATTTTATTGACGGTCTTTTCAGACTCCAAAGATGTCAGAGAGGATTTTTCTGTTCGGAGAGGTGGTAATCTTCAGTGAAATAATGTATTTATTACTTCATTTCCTGAAATATTTCAGATTGAGACTTGAAACTGTTCAGGTGTATATAAAGCACACCCTGGCAGGAAGCCCTGCCCATAGCAGCTCCTGCTGAGGGAGTGAGCTCATCCCCATTCTCCAGGCAGGCATTTGAAGTATCTACTCTAGAAAAAAACGCAGTGTTTGGGGTAGACATCTTCTGCCCTTCCTGTCCCCATCTTGCACTGTCAATCAGATAGGTTTGAAAGGAAAGTCAGGAATCACCCCAGGGCTGATGATGTCAACTTGCTTCATTCTGTTGGGTTTGACCTATCATTGCCTCTGCGTAGCCAGCCTTGGACATGATTGTTTGTGGTTGTCCCACTCAGATGAGCACTACTGCATCTGCCTCTGGCTTGTTAAACACTTTGATACTTTCTGTGGCTCTAGGAGATCCTGAAAAGTGAACACGAAGAGCATATACTTCTATCTGAAAAAAAAAATATATTTGAATAGCAACAGCCCATATTATTCTAGACATAGCTTTTGAAGTCCATCTAATACTTACTGGCACTTGAAATCTGCCTTCTTTTTGTTGGGCTCCATTGAGGTGCCCCCATCTGCAATTTTACCTCGCTGTCCACTTGTGCAACTGCAATAAGATGAGACCAAACATGTAATTTCTATGTTTCTGAGAGGACTGTTGCACACCAGTCCATCAGACAGCTGGAGTTCTGCCTCAGACATCACTTAATCATGCTAAGGTTTGTGAATTCTCTGTTTGAACCTATTTAAGAATGATCCTTGTGCTGCTCTTCTTTACGGTGCTGTTTGACCAGTTTGTTGACATTCCTGTCAGGGAGGTGAGAAAGTTTTTGGTTAAGTCCTTTCAGCATTGGATTGAGAAAAAAAGGACTGTAGCATTCCCCAATGTTAGTTATGAATGTTGGTTCCTAAGAAACTCTGACATTGCCAAACAGCCTTTTTTTATTTCTTTGTTTGTAACCATGCTCTCCATTGAAAGAAAAGACAATAGATACATTAGATGTGTCAGGGAATTCCTTTGTTATACCGATGACAGCCTATTCTATCTTTAGCCTTGTATTCTGGTATTGCAAGGTCCAGCCATGCCTTTATGAGGATACGTATGACCTGGAGGAAGAGCTTTCCTAGTAAAAAGTTAGTCGTTTCCACTCTGCAGCTATGTTAGTTGATTGACTCAAAGATATTACTTTGCCTTACAAGTCTTGCCTTTCTGAGCGAAGGAAGAAAGTTGCCAAAAGCTGGGTATAAATAACATGCTGGTCGTCCTGTGGAAACTGTACATGTGCATGCTTTGTAAGCGTAAAGTAATGCATGAAAGCAGGGTAAACTGCTGCAGAGTACTGCAGGTTGAGAGAGCTCACTTAGCAGTTACTGTGAGGCAGTGAACATGCTGTAAATCTACACCCTGGTTTCTCATGGTCATTTTGGATATGACTACAAGACTATAAAAGTGGATATTCACAGTGTAGTACAGTGCGTCTCGCTGTGTTATGAGCTGGCTGGTATAAACTTTCTGAATATCCAGTCTTCCTCCAGCATTAGTAATATCTTCCACTGCTTTGAATGTGCCAGTGTCAGAAATCTGTAAGGCAGCTTTTGCAATATATAGAGCACGAGGTTCCTCTCTGTTCCAAGGGTACAAATACTCTTCCAAGTGACCAATGCTCCAGGAACCTGGAGGCTTATTGGAATTTTTACTGCAGGTGCTTGCCGGAACATCTGACCTGAGGGCAAGTAAAACCTGTTCCCCTTTACCATGCCTACAACTCCATGGCCTCCTCCCTCATACATTACAAATAATCTGTGGTGTCTAATCCTCATTCTTTTTTTCTTCCCAGGACAGTGTAAGTGATCCCCTGAAATTGCTTTGAGCTCTGTGACATAGGCTTCACCAGTGGCAAAAGGAGAGGGGTTTGTCTAGTGGAGTCTGGAAGTTAATAAGATATTTTAACCCTTAGGTCGGATAGGAGCTATGGCTTTCACAAATCTCTGATTTCTTGGGGCTTAGGGTCTCCTGTTGCAATAACTCCTGTCAACTTCATAGATTTGTTTGAGAAGTTTACTTGATTTACTTATTTATTAGAATTATATGTAATTAATGAGGCCGCCTTTGGGGTTCCATCCTCTACTTACTGCTGGGATCTCATATCTCTTGTGTCTCACAAATATACTTTTCAAGTTGTCATTGAATCCTCTGCAATTTTTATCTTCTTTTAACTCAGAGTTTAAATCAGAGTTAACAAGATAGCTCTGTTCCCTGGCCATGCCAGCATCTCCATCATTCTCTTCAAAGTTTTATGTCTTGCTATCCTTTCGGGCTTCCGACTTGCCCTTCTCTGGATGTGTAAACCCAATTACTGTTTTCACCATCCTGGATCAGGCTAAATAAATTACTTTCACAAGCTGTGGCCAGTATCAGATGCTTTATGGGAAGATGCCTAGTACCCTGAAGAGTATTTTTCCGTTACCGAAGTATAAACCCTCCTAATCCAGAGCATGTATTTTTCCAAGCAGATGAATGTTCTCCCAGGATACATGCACGTACCCAGTCCTTTTTCTTTGGTTTGGTAGTCTCTTAGAGTTACTGGTATCGTGTCAGTGAGCAAAAGCTAGCCAACAGTGTCTCATTCCAAACCTGTCTCTTTCCATTCCCTTGCTGTTAATGTTAATTGTTTTGATCATTTCAGCATCCTTCTGCAAGCTGAAATACACCTCCCCTGCCTGCCTTCCCTTCTGCTGCTTTAGTCAGGTTCTGGATGTCATCCTTCAAGCTTCTGCATTCATCCATAAGATCTCAATTGAGCTTTCCTCCTTCCTCCGTACCATCCAGTCTGCTGTCATTGCCTCTTTTGCATACGTTGTTGACTCTTCATTTTTGTGTTATTCCTTAGTGTCTGTGCTATCTAAAAATGTGTTAATTCTACAAAACAAAGCCATTAAAGCTTTGTGCAGTTCTCCTGGGTTGTTCTGTACTCTTCTTGTATGTGCCTCTAGATTGTAAGTTCAAGGCTGGGATGCTGTTTGCCTGATGTTCTTTGCCTAGCAAGCTGTGTACGCTCACTGTGCTCATACATTAAGTGATTCTTGAAGTGCGTTATGGGCCTCCTGTGACAACTGTTGTGAATGTGCTGTACTGTGCTTGCAGGGAGGCTTGAGCCTGTAAGTGTAGACCCAAGAGTTCTGAAAACTCCAGGAAAATCAGATCCAGAGACTTGCTTAAAGCCCTTTTTAGATGTGTCATGGTAGTAGAAGAGAGAGGGAATGTAACATTGTGGTACAAGAGATGGGAAGCAAAATAACACAGAGAGGGTGGACTGCCTTTTAAGTGCTTAAAGCCAGGCGATAAATGTGGCTAGGAGCCATTGATCGCTTTCTGTAGTGTCTTTGCCTAATCCTAGCTTACTTATGCCATGTAAAACTTAATTTGTGGCGTTTGGGTGTTACTTACGTGATAAAAATGGCAGTCTGAGAGGAGAGAACCCTGCCGTGACATCAACTTTCCACTGAGTTATTTAAAAAGCTAGATTTTTATTTTTTTTAATCCTGTGATGGGTCATCATTTTAATACTAGTAAATATTTCTCATTGTAAGAACAAATTTCCTTTTATAGTATCCACATGCTGCTGTTTTTACTGAATCCAGCATAGAGCTATTTCCTATTTCTAATTGTTCACTCACACTCAGCAGTTCTTGCATGTTCATGTGCGCGCACGCTCGCTCTCCCTTTCTCAGCTCTTTTAGCCTTGTTCATCTATTATTGTGACTTTGGCGAGGCGGCGCCAGCTTTCAGCATTTAATGGGCTGTGAGCAGGAATGATCAGCTATTTCCTCTGCCTGTGAGACCATGATGTCACCAGCTACTCTGGGTTGCTTTACCATCTGCTGCTGCCGTTGCTTTAGTGTATGTGGAAAGAATGTAAACAGCACTTTCCAGATGTTGTCAGGGCAGCTGGAGAGCCATAAATGGACTGTTTGGTTCAGGAATATTACTAATCTATTTAGGAGACAGTGGTGAATAGAGTCATAAAAACATATAGCTCCAATGCGTATCCTGTGCAGCATACTCTGTCAAGTGTATCACAGTGGGTTGTTGGAACGGTTAAGTGATTACATAGCGTGTTCAGGACTTGAGCTGGGTAGTTGAACTATCTTTATACCTGCTCTCTTTCCCTCTCTTACCCTTCATTCCTCCAGTTTCAACTCCTGAATGAAACACAGCAACAATGTCCTTCTAATCTCATGCAAGGCAAGTGCTGTTTTGTTCACCCAGAGTGCCTCCAAGTTGTAAGAGATCTCAACAGATGAAGAGTGAAGAAAAGAAAGATGATCTAGTTTTTAAACTCTCGGTATAATATTTGGTGTAGTAGAAACTACTGAATAAGCATGGGGGTGTTTCATCTCGGTGCAGTATAGAATACGAATTTGGAAGCCGGTGTGTCTCATGCCTCTGCAGGGCTGGAAAAAGCATCAAATCTCACCCACTTGTGGTATATAAAAAAAAAAGTCTATTTTGGGGGAGAAGCAGTCACTTCCTTCTTTAGGGGGGGTGTGTGTTTTTAATGCATTAATTAATTTTTATTGAGTGGTGGAAAAACTGATGTCAGAGCTGCATTGCGGCTGGACACACAGGAACACAAGGTTGTAGGAAATAATACATCTAACATCATAAGGACAGTGAAAGTTTAACCATGGAGAGTTTAAAATAGCAAAGCTGAGCCGTATGGATATTAAAAGATATGATTGAATCAAAACAACAGTCTAATATTAAACTAGATTTTGCTGAGGGAGTAGCAAACTTCTTGGGTTAATTTCTCTTGTGTATCCAGTGTCCAAGGGTAGGTTTCTTGTCTCAACACCTTGATTTCTGGCTTTGGTATTCCCATTTTCTGGCTATTGCAGGATACAAACTACAAGGGGCAATACAGGTTGTCTCTCACTGTTTTTTTGCCAGGCCTCTTTATTCAGGAGTCTGTAGAGTATTCTTTTCCTTTTACGGTGGTCTATAAACTTGTCCAGCATGACTTCTTCCCTGGCACCTCTCACAGTTCAGATTGCACAGATCCATGACAGCAGGGCGGAGGGAGGCGGAGGGAAGTGCTTTGGCAATTGGAGCCAAGAAGGAGCACAGTTACATAATTGTACAAAAGAAAAAGGATTTTTTTGTTTTGGTTTGGTTTTCCTTCTCATATCCTTCTGCGAACTGAAAAAATGTTGTTGGAAAGCTGGATGGAAAAACTTCAGCATCATTCATCCCTGTGGGGACATGAAATGTATTGAAATGTTCCACCTGTTTTATGGCTGTTGCTTTTCCTCTTTCAGGTTTGACATCTACAGGAAGGTGCCAAAAGACCTTACACAGCCAACCTACACAGGGGCTATTAGTAAGTAACACTTCTTTTTTATGTCCTTGCATACCCCTGGTCTAAAATTAAAGATCGTTTGGCTTCTCTGTCTCCAGGGAATTTTTTTAAAGGGATATTAAACACTGGAAAGGGTATCCTTTGCTGCTGAGACAGCTCATTTTGCCCAATCTGTCAGGTCGTACTAAACAGTGGAGTAGTTTGCATGGGTTCAAAATCTCAACAACAAAAAGTAGTAAAGATATATTGTCATGAAAGGGAGCTCCTAAAAGCTAGTGCTGAAATACCCACTCTGCTCGCTACTGAAGTAGTTAGAGAGCTTTTTGCTAGTGTCTTCCTGTGAACAGAAGCTGTGAGTCTGCTCGAAACACTGGTGGGGGAGGGATGACTGCAGATTTTTTTACCTCTCTCTGATTGGCATCCCTTCAGTCAGTCTGAAAAAGCAGCTGGTAACAGTTGCATTCACAGTTAGTGTACCCAGGCATTTGCTTGGTGAAGAGACTTGAGGAACCAAACTATTGCAAACAGGGAATCCAGGTTCTGGATCAGTAAGGAGCAGCGTGGGTGGCAATATGCTGTGGCCAGTGGTGAAGATGATTTGGGAAACACGTATTTCTCTCACAATGTACTCAGGGGATTCATCTGATGTTGTAGGTGGGACTAATGAGCAGAGATCTTATTTTGTTATTTGTCATGCTTTTAGAGAAGAAAAATTGCTTGGTCAGAAACCACTGATAGCAATCCACTCTCACTCCCGTGTATCAATACATAGACTTTGGCTGATATAAATCTCTTGCCTTGGGCCCCTTTTCCTTCCTTCCTCCTCCTGAGGGAGGCTGTAGGCTGAGTAATACAATTTCGCACAATTATATGCAGTGAGCGCACTGTGCAGAGTGGTAAACATTGATCAGGTTGATCCTGCCAGGCCTGTAATTGGAGGCCTAATACAGCTTTCCTGTTCCATTGAACAGTGACTTCCTTTGATCATGTAGCTGTGCTCCATTCATCCATTCTTGTAGATGGGTCAGTAGCCTTGTATGTCATTGCTGACGTGAGTGATGTCATATCCCTTGGTGACAGCAGGCATCAAATAGAACTGAGTCAGTAGCAGTGAATCAATGGACACAAAGGAAAGCCCTTTGTGAGCTAAAGAAACTCCTCACTGTGAGGATGGTTGAAGACTGGAACAGGTTGCCCAGAGTGGTGTGGAGTCTCCATCCTTGGAGATGCTCAAAACAACTAGACCTGGCCCTGAGCAATCTGCTTTAGCTGACTCTGCTTTGAGCAGGGGAGTTGGACGGGACGATCTCCAGAGGTCCCTGCCAGCCCCAGCTATTCTGTGCTTCTGTGAAGATAGCACATTACTCTAAATATTTACTTTCAGAGAGTCCTTGTCCTCCGCGTTCTCCTGACTGCTGAATTACTTGTATGTTGACTCCCTTTTAGGTTTGCTAAAACTGTAAACAAAGGGCTTGAATAAAACTGTTTGCTAATTTAGAGGCGTATGAGATTTAGTGTTTTGAAAGAACACTTTGAACTTGTTAGTGATCCTGCCTTCTCTTCTGTTTTGGAAACTAAGAGTTCCCACACTATAACTGGGCTCCCTTTGAGAATTTGTCTTGTTATGAATCACCTGCAAAAGAGTATGTTTTAGAAACAAAAAAACCATCAAAGGCCATCCAGTGTTAGGCTTTCTGATCTGCAGTAAACAGCTCAAGTGATAAGTCTGTTGTGGGAAGGCTTGAAGGCTGTGACTCTTACCTGAAATTATTAGCTGACTTATTTCTCTCTATTGTTATTTGCAGCTTCTCAGGCTTTGATTTTCTTCTCTAACTGGTTCTCCTTCTTTTTGTCAGAGTGTTTTTAGACAGGCTGATATAAGCTTTTGAACCACACAGTCAGCCAACAAACTGTGGTGGCTCTGCATGTGAGGATCTTGTGTGCAGCTTTCCTAATGGACTTTCTGTCTGACCAAGCCTGTGACTTGTAATTTGAAAGCCAGTAATCTTGCATGTTGTAGGAGGCCATGAATGAGACCAGCCCATTGCCATGCCAGTCTGAAGCCTGGGAAGGTTGCATAATTTCGTGATAAATGCTTTAGGGAAGTCAGCTTGAAATAACATTAGGGGCTTGGGGGTAGGGGAAGGTTCTGCCTCATAAAAATATCTTTTAGAATCTAGTAAATGTGTGAAACAACTACGGCTGCTACTGTATTTTGGCTTTTTTTAAGTCTTCCAAGGTTTACAGAGCAGGTATAAAATAGCCCATAGTAGCTGACTATTAATTAAAGCCCTTCCCACATGATTTCTGCTGAAACTTTAGTTCAGTATCACTTCTGGTGCTAAAGGCTTTCTGGAATAGGAATGGATTTACTGCAGCATTCCTACAGTTGTTTTTGAATTGTAAAAAGGCCTTTTTTAAAAAAAAGTTTGAGGTTTATTAGGAAGAAGGAATAGATCAGATTACAGAAGAAAAGAGGTGGAAGGTACCAGCTCTGCTTCTGACCACCAGGGCTAAAGTAGCCAACTTGTCTAGGGAAGCAGCAGCTTAGAGAGAGTAAGTGTTAGGGTATTTTGGTGGAGAAGAGCAGGTGATCTCAAACACAGACAAGTTCAGAAGCCAACTGGAGGGTTATTGAGTCTTTCTGTTATGTATGGGTTTGTAATTTCAAAAGTTGCAGTGAACGCGGCATACAAGGTGTTTCAAATCTGTGTAGCAACCCTTCCGGCTATCAAAAATTAGTAGGAATGAAGGAACCAAGAACAGTCCTTTGCAGTTTAGTGGAGTAAGGTTTGTATAGAACAACAGACCCACTGCTGTGGACTCTGAAAAGTGTGCGGAAGTTACTCATTCATTTTTCTCAATAAAAATATTTTCTTTCAGGCAGCATTGCTACCGTGTGCCACTCAGCCAGTCATGCCACTGTTGTCCCTCTTCCACCAGATGCTTGTGCCAGCCTTTGCAGGCCTTCCCACCCCTGCGTAGTGTGACTGTGATGCCAGCACACGGCTGTTCTAACAGACCTGACTAACGTGGTGACAACTTGGCCGTGTTTGGGTATGTAGGCAGCAGCAGCACATGCCCTGGCTGGCTGACAGTTGGCATCTGGGTGGAGAGGAGCAGTCTGACTTTAGAGAGGGGCCTGCAACTCAGGCAGCTGCTGTAACAATCCTGCTATTTAACAGTCAGTGTGGATGCATAGTTTGCATGCACATGTTGTATGCATACATGGTAATGTTATCCAGAAATACTTTATGCTGTTTGGAGGCTGGAGTTTTAAATACACATCAGGAAATATCAAAGTTATGATTCACATGGCATCTGTAACAAGACCCGTTCCTTGCACTTCATAGCAGTTTGCTCCATTGAACAATAAATGCTATTAATTTTATGCCTTAATATAGACATGGATCCATGTTCTCAGTCTGTATGATGTGTTAAACACTTTGCATTTCTTTCATTTCTTGTGGGGTGGAGAGGAAGAGTCAGGAATGTACATAGATGGGATATGTCTCAGAAGGGATATGTACAAAAAGGTTAGGTTGTCAAAGCTTGTGTAGGAAACAAAAGCTTGGGAGAATTTCCCATCCTTTTGGGATTACTGATTAGCCAACAGCAGTGTGTTCCAGTGCGTCTAACACCAGCAACCTTTGATGTATTGATTGTGTTACCATATTAGAGTTTTAAGAGACCTGTCTTAGATGGTCCTTCGAGCTCTGTGGGAACATCATAGTGCTCTTGCAGTTAAGCTAAGCTTTATGCATTAATTGTTTTATTCTGTCTGATCCTAGCCTTTAATCTACTTTCTCAAATATAATACAGTTGTCAAATGTGGGTGGCAGGAACTGCATATTTGCATGGAAGCAAGTAAAGGCCTTCACTATGAAATAAGTAGCTGAAGCACTGTGTGTGTAAATTCTTATGCTGGGAACATCATATATGCCTGCAGCTCCACGCTAAGGAGAGGAGCTCACGTTCTGTGTCTGAAAAAATGTTGGCTCAAGAGGCAGCTTAACACATAAGACTTTCACATAAGTCTCATGCCAAAGACACCCCCTGCCCTGAAAATGTGTGTGTACAAGAAGAGTTTAACACAAGAGCGGCCACGCTAGCTAGGTCAGTGCAAATGTCCATGTAGCCTAGTATCCCATTGCCAGGAGTGGTCAGCAGCAGATGCCTGAGGAAGAGCATGAGGACAGGTTAAACACGTCGCGAGGCTTCAGTCAGTTGGCAGTTCCGAACCTCTTGAGGTGGTTCCTTTGTGTTCAGTAGCCCTCAACAGATTTCTTCTTCAGGGCATGCCTGATTCCTTTTTGAAATCTTATAGACTTTTTTTTTTTTTTAAAGCATCCCCAACACCCATAGTCAAGAATTTTCAGAATTTAGTTAGGTGTTGTGTAAAGGAAAACCTTCTCTTGTTTTTGACCTCCCCGTTCCCTCCCATTCCCGTACTGGAAGAGACAGTGAGTGGTTGTTCCTCGTTTATCTCCTTCAGGCTGCTCATGATTTTATATACCTCTCTCATGTCCACCCTCAGCAATCTCTTTTACAGGTTGAAAACTGACTACGTAGTTTGAAGACTGGCAAAAGCATTGAGGAGCTTTGAAAGTCAGTCCCTGCCAGGTGTTTCAGGGCATTCTTACAGGATTTTTTTAGGTATAGGTTAGTGGAATTCTACTGTACTGTATTTAGTAAGTATTGTCACAAGCCTTCACTGCAAGAGCTGGATTGGAAGATGGACTTGAGGGACCAAATACTTTGTATACTGGAAAAGGAGAAGATAATGTGGTGATGGAAATGGCAGAGAAGAAAGTTAAATTGGAAGAGAGAGAGAGAAAGCTCTGGGAGAGAATTTACAGTTAGTAGTACCAGGCTTGCATAGAAGTGCTGGAGAGCAGAGAGGTCTAGGTGGTGCTGTGGAAAGCCTTTAGAGGATGATAACAAGCAGAGAGGAATATGAGAAGCAATTAAAGAAGAAAGGGTTGTCTCTGTCAAACGCTGTCCCCTGCATACTGCCAAAGAGACCTTGTGTCTCTGCTGTTCAGTGATTAACAGTAAGAAACACTGGATCAACTAGTCTTGTGCCTAGGTTGCTTTTTTGGTGCTCTTATGTAGGTATATATGTTCTCATAAGAATTTGCTGCTGTGCTTTAAGTAGACCTTTCTCCTCCCCCATGCTGCAGGGTGCACCATGCTAGTGGCTTAGCTGGGTTACAGCAGTGTTGTTCTTCTGTGTCTTGACAGTCAAGACTTGGAAGCAGCTGTGTGACCTTCTGAGGTTTCTCTTTAGAAATGAATGTCCCCTCTTGCTTCACATTTTCCTACTGGTCTTTGACTTTGTTTTTCCCTTTTCTCTCGTTCTTCATTCTAGCTAATGGATTTTTTGGGCATCTCTTTTAATCCCTTGTACTTTTCAGAGGGTCAGTAAATTAATCCACCCTTGAAATGACTCTGATGAGGAATTCTCATTCCACATTTCTCTTTCCTCAGAACTATAAACTGACTAATCTGAAGAATGAGGCACAAGGCTTTAGGTCACTCGAGGGTCTGTCTTGGTGTTTGCCTTAAGTACCTCCTCTTTCCTTCCCTTGCCTCTCACATTCTCTAGCAAGGGAGTTTGGACAGGCGCAATTGCATGATGAAATTGCTCCCCAGCCAGTTGTTGCTTGAGCTTCCTGAAGGAATGGGTATTCAGGCTGTATAGGTCATGTGGAATAAAGTTGAGGAACAGGGTTTTTCTTATGTATTTCTCAATCCTAATTAGTGCCTATGGTAAAGTGGTCATTTCCAAAGAGTGCTTGGTCATTGTACCTCTGCTAGGATTGAGGGGTGAGCCAGATTGTACTCCTGTTGTCACAGCACTGGAATAGCACGCCATTTCCTGGTTTACTCTTTCATATAGTGATTCATGGTGAACTTGGGTGTTTTATTTAATACAAATACACACTGCAGCCCTGTCTCCTTGAGTTGACACATCCCAGCTCAATAGGTTTTACAGCTGTCCTTCCTTCCAGCCCCTTCCGTGTGGGTCAATGACTGTGTCACTGCTGCATGAATGTCACTGTACAATGTTTTGAATAGTTTCCTGATGAAGAGTAACCAGTAATATGCCAGTTACTTTGGGTTCCCTCCTTTTAACTCTAGGTTGGCATTCCTAGAAAAGACAGGGGACGACTTGTCCAGGTACTTCGCATGTCCTTCACTGGGAATTTTCCCTCTCTGAAGAGTCAGTATATCAGCAAATGGAGAAATTAGAGAAGTATCAGGCATTGGCTAGACTAGTCCATTATTGCCATGTCCCTGCTGTACCAGTTCTATCTAGTGGGTAGTGCAGGCTGTGAGATGACTTACACATAGCCTTAGAACTTGATAAAGAACAAAAATGTCTCCTAATCCACAAAACACTGCATAGCTGATTGTATGCTTTTGAAGCAAGGAGGTGTTGAATCTTTTTCCGTTCTGGAGGTTTTAGTAGTCATAAAATTATATTTGGAGCAAGGGCTCCAAAGAAATCGTATTGTCAAGCAGCTTTGTCAAGATGGAGGGAGAGCTGGCAGACCAACATTGTGTGCTGGAGATGGAGAATGCAGGAGCCATGGGGAAATGGAAATCATGATGGAAAAGGTGGCCCAAGAATTAAGATACCCAGCAGGATGTTGGGTATTGTCATGCCATTGAACTCTGATGGCCTCATCTGGGTCATTTTCTCTAAAGAGTGTTAGTTCTCAAGTGTATTTGGGTGGCATATCCATGGGGGGAATAATATGCCTGTGTAAAAGCAGTTTGTGTCTTTGTTAGAGATATGAAACTAACCTTTTCCTCTCTTTGCCTCTTTTCCAGTCTCTGTCTGCTGCTGTCTCTTCATACTGTTTCTCTTCCTGTCTGAGCTCACCGGATTCATAGCCACTGAAATGTAAGTAAAAATCATGTTTTCCTTTGTTTGAACATATGTGCATATATGATTCTTTACAGCTTTACTCTGTTATCTTGGAAAAATGTGCCTGTAATTTCACTAGGTCAGTTAGTTGTCTAATGGTTTTTGGATTCCTTTTGGCTGAGTCCGAATTCTCAGTCAGTCATTCAGCTTTTTAATTTACTAAAGTATACTAGGCAAACTTGGCTCTAAAATAATTTTGTTAGAGAAAACTGTTCCAGACCTGCTTGATTCTTCATTAGCTACATACTGGATTTCTCTGTTGAGCACAGTGGATCTTTTTCATGTGATCACAGATCACACCAAAGGCTTCTGACCCTTTTCAGTTCTTTAGTCATCAGATGTAAGGTAGTAAGAAGATCAATGCCAGTCACTTGCAGTTTCCCTCTTCCTCCTTAGGCTGTTGATTTCTTATCCTCATCTGAGATTTGTTTCCCCTCTCCTCCTGAATAGGCACTTTCGTCTGTACTTGTTTGATTCAAAGTGATTCTCAAAAACTTGTGTATTTTTCATCAGTGATACCGTATGTTTAAATGTGTGGTGCCTACTGGTTGAATCCACGTGGTCTCTGCTCTGAGACTGTGGGGTCCCATTGCAGATATGGTGGGATCTCTGATGACGTTTTCTTTTCCCCTCGCTTCCCTGTGGATAAAATGGGTATCACATTCTGCCAGTCTGTTTTGGGATGTTTTGGGAGATGCTTTTTGGAAAAATGAATTGCATAAAATACAAATTATTATTAGTTTAATGTTAATAATACCTTTTTTTTTTTTAATGTCAGAGCTGAATCTCTGATACATGCAGATAGCTTTACTCATGACTGAATTTTATCTTCTTTCTTTTCGCCTGTTGAGCCTTACTTGGAAACTTAGTTGACAGGTTTTGTGCATGAAGACAAGGTGTCCCAGGTAGCCTCTTTGGGACCTTGCTTTGAGCAAAATGTAAATAATTTCCGCTTTTAAAAATTGTTCATAGAACAAGTATTTTAGTTAATGAGATCCTTTCCCCCCCCCCCTTCTCATGCTCCTCCTGCCTTGAAGTAAACTTTTCTTAGTAACTATTAACATAAGTACCTTTGTTTTGGGTTCTAGGAAACATTCTCCATCATCCTGCTGATGTGGCAGTGAGCTCACTAGACTGTGATGCACAGTTCCTGGATAGTTAGGAAGGGTGGAACTTCTGTCAGACTTACGTGATGGTCCAGATAGCAACAGATGTCACTGCTGAGCAAAAAAGCTCTGAAACGCGTTGGGCTCATGCCGTATTTAAATTGGCCATGCTTTACATGGCTTCTGATAACCATGTGGCTTTTTCATTGTTTTTGTGCAGCTCTGACTCGGGTCAAGAATATAATTTCAAGAATAATTTTAACCTTGAGTAATGTTTAACCTTAAGACAGTGGTGTAAGCTAGCTCTAGCTAATTTTTTATGCCCATTGCACATTTACTTCAGAGATGGTATCTTAGGTTTCTTACTCACTCGCTGCTTCTTTGAATTCAGTTCTGTGCATTCGCTTGTAAAATACCAGGGTCACTTTATCAACCCACTTCTCTCAGGAGCTGAGCTTTCTTGGTTTTCTTGTTTCAAAAAAATAGAGAAAAGCTAGACAAATCTCTTCAAGTAAAATAGTGCTTTTTCTTGCTCTCCTCTTAGATCTCATTCTCTCATCTGGTTTTCTTTTTTATTTTAGTTAATGCTCTACCAGAGGAATTAGTAATATTTACCTAATTTTGATCCAATTACTTGAGTGCACATGCCTTTATGTAGTGGTGGTTTCCTGACTAGAGATTTCTTTTTGAACAGCAAAATTGTATGATTCTCTGAGGCCTCTTCATGCTTTTTTCTTAACAGGATGATGCATTTTCCGCAACGATATTAGAGGTGCTATAAGTTCCTGCATGCTCAGCTGACAAGTTTCTCATTAAAACCTCAGAGAGATGGTAAACTGTTTTTCCCAGCAGGAACTGCGTGGGGAGGTGGTGTTTGTAAGCAATAAAGCAGTAAAATTTTAGAGAGGATGTCATGGAAGAGACTGAGACAAATGAATGTAGGAAACTGATTTGTCATGGACCATCCAACACAATAGCTCGCAGAATATGAAAACTTCCTTCTGATGAGTTATAGGTCATCGAAATCTCTCTTGCTGGGAACAGATCACCCACAGCATTTGTGAATAGGCTTCCCCTGTAACAGTGGAAATACTTCAAAAAGTCACATAACAAACTGCTTCCCAGTTCAGCAACTTCTAAAGTAGAAGTAAACTTTTCTTTTTCCATTTCTTACTCATCGCTTTCTCTTCTGGGAAGCCCAGTACCTTAAAGGTGTTCAAAGACGTTGCAAACCTCTTGTGCTTCTCTTTCATGTGTGTATTACTGCTAGTGCGCTGCAAGGCAGTATAGTCTCATCGTTTGGAATAAGGGTACAGACGTGTGGAGCTCTACGTGGTCTGGAACAAACAGTGTGAGAACTCTGTGCCACCATTTAAACTGGGTGGTAGCAAATAACAATAACAAAAGCAATAACAAAATCTCTAAGTGAGATGTTACCTCACAAAGATATTTTGAGCCTTGTACTTTTCAAGTACTTTTGAAGATATGGAAGATTCCTCATGTGCAAACTGTTCAATTCCCATCAACTTTTATTGCAAACTTCGAGTTTCTTTTGCATTAAGTCTCCTACAACAGATATCTCTCTCAGCTTGAAGTTTCCTAGTGTCAGCCAGGATCTGAATGATTAACTAGAGCGTGCACTTACATGGGGTGAGCTTTCCTGCTTTGCCAGTGCCAGCTGTACTATGAGACTGCATCAGTCTTTCTCCTCTTGTGTCATATTTCCCTTAAAGCAGTCATGCACTTGACAAAGCCAGATTGCATGGGGTTAGCTGCACATTTTTGATGGCAAGGTGAAATCGAGAGCACTTGGCCTGGTGCCTTACATCAGAGATGTACCAGGTTCGCTGATGTGGACTCATGCTTACCTCATAGCCCTATTATGCCGAGTAATTGTGCGTTGTGTGTGCATTGACAGCCTGCTTCAGGGCACGTCAGCAGCAACCTCAACAGCAGTGGTACCCACAGGATTAACTGTCTAACACTCACCAACAGGAGGTTTCTTTGGTATCTGCATCTAAAGTGAGAGGTTGGTGTGGTTTGCTGAACTCATGCTGCAACATGAGGAAAAGAACATCTGCTCCACACCACGCTAACCCTAATACTTGCTAGCTTCTACACACTGTTGGACTTTCTTCTACATTCATATGATCGTAGCAACTTAAATTCCTGGTATTACTAGAAATCTCAGTTTGGTCACTCTTGCCCAACTTCAAAGCTGTTTTTCCTTGACCAGCCCATTGTCTTAGCGTTTATAGTCTCAACTGCTAAAGACTTGTCTGGGTGGCAGAAAGCCAAGAAATTACACCCTCATCTTGAGGATAATAGTCATAACACTAAAACCAAACAGATTACCTATGTGGAGAAGACAGTGTGCATCACAGTAGCTATGTCATAACTCATGTGGGCATTTCTACTGAGCACCGAGGCTGTGTCTGTGCACAGGAGCTTACTTCAGTTAGGAATCCGAACTAAGACACTGTATGCGTTACAGCGGACGTGCAGGAAGTTCATGTGGCATAGGTAACACGTTATAAATGCACATCCTATTTTGCAGCTGACTAGCTTCCTGTGTAGATGAGCCTTGAGTAGGGTAGAAAACTCCTAGTTTCTCATCTTCTAGATTTATTGTGTAACCCTAACAGGCAGTCCTCTGAGCAGCCATGAAGGAAATCAAAGTTTTGTTCTTAGGTGGGGCTGCATCCTTTTCAGGAAAAGCACAGTGAAGGTTCGGTGAGGGAAGAGGTTTTTCTTTCTTTGCTCAGCCACAATCCATCATCGCAGCTGAGAGGAGGATGAGTTTAATTCTGGAAATCAAGGATCTTCTTGTTGGGTTTGTTTTTTGTTTTTTGTTTGTTTGTTTTCTGTCCAGACTGAGAGTGACTGAAGACTTAGTCCAAAACAAGAACTTAGATCAATCTCCTCAATTCTGTAAAAGACAGATAAAGAAAAGGAGGTCCATGCTCCACATTTGAACCTCTGCAAAATTGACAGTATCAAACACGGTTGTCCCACTGAGCAAACTACTCAAATGGCTGAAGAAATGAAGCTAAAGTGTTAAATGTGTCTGGTATTTCCTGGGCAGGATCAGTAGTAGATTGAGAGCTGAGAGTATATTGAGGGCTAGAAATTGCTTGGCATACCTGTAATGGCCTTCCTCATTCATCTTGCTGTTACGTTGCAGATCAAGAATGTAGAAATCACCTCTCTCTCTTCTAATTAACTCAGATCAGTGCTAGAAGTTAATAGCTGGCATGATGATAATCCTGCAGTTTTATCACAGTAATTAGGTCATGAATTATGTTCTGTAGGACAAATAAGAGTTTTCCAAGTATTCCATCATTAAGGAGGAAATATGTAATTAACTAATCTAGTCTGCCTTGCACTGGCAGTCAGGGGAAGGGGTAGGAGGGTATGAATATGATACTTGTGGTATGAATGTAGCTGCTCAACAATAATTCATCTGCCACAGCACACTGTAGAGAGCAACAGACCATTCCTGGCAGTGTTTTCTTTTTCTTTCTTTTTTTTTTTTTTTTTTTTTTTTTTTAATGAAGTAACTGGCACTGAACAGACTAAAGTGACAAATTTGCCACTTGGAAGGCTGTGCCCCCCTGCAAGGCAATTAATTAATCTGCAGGGCAGAATATCTGTAATAAAAATACTGCCTTTGCATAAAAGCATAAATCATCAGCAATGTCCAAATCATTTGTTCATTTAAGGTGACCAGATCATTCACTTGGGACACCTGTTTGCTTTAATCTTTATGAAAAATACCTTGGCCAGTCTGTGAATATCACACAGCTCACCTCTTATGCCGGGACCACATCACGTGCAGCATGACTCGACTGTTCATGCAGGCTGTCAGGTACCTCGAATGTGGGAGGAAGCAAAATGCCAGGAGTTTCCGAGACCAATGTTGCTTGTTCACGCTGGATTCATTTGCATGCCCAAGACCGATCCTGCAGTGAAGCAAAATTGTTATCATGCCTGCCTTCAGAGCTTTTTTGTCCCTTAGCTCTCCAAGGTATGTTGAATGTGACTTGTGACGCTTGGCCCATGAAAATTTCTCGTAACAACCTGCAGGATCAAGCTGTATCTGCTGTAAGCAGCAGAGTGTGATCCTGGTGCAACAGTAGTTCATTCTGCTGGAAACTGTAACCTCAGAGCATAAGCCATCTGCATCAGGAGCACAATGCTAAAACTCGTATGTTCTGATCCAGGTCCCAGACACTAAGCTGGAGGTGCAACTCCAACTCCACCAGCTCATCCAGTTGAGGCAGATGAAATGCTGGAGCAAGCTAGACCAGCATAGGGAATACAGCCTACTAGTCGGAGGGGAGAGGGAGTTGTAATCCTGCTCTCACCATGGACTGACCTTGAGACAGACACTTTTCTGTAGAAGGATGTAATACTTAGCTGCCTACTGCTCAGGGGTGCTAAGAAGCTTAATTAATGTTTGCGTAGTAACTTGGAGATTACCTAATAAAAGGTGTTATATATTTGTGAAGTGTTGCTATGCCGTTTGTCCTAATGTACATGTGTGGGTTAGCAGGAAGTGGAAGGTCATGTCATGATGTCATTTGCAATTTCTGACTCAAATCTACATTGACGTCTTTTGAACCCTTCTCCTTCTTCCTGCCTCCTGGAGAACTGTAATTCCTTCCTTTGTAGGACAGTGTGTTTTCTGTGCTTCACAGCTGAGCCAGGACCTAATCTGGGACAAAGACCTTCTCAATGAAGAACTGATTGAGATTCAGGGCATAGAAGGAAGATTACAAATGGCAGAGCAATAGACATATACACAATTTATTACACAGTAGAGAATTTGCTGACCTGCTTGTTGTTTCTTCGAACAAATTGAGAAGAAGATGAGTTGTTTGTTCTTTGTTGGGTCTTCTCTGGTCTGGCACAATTGAGAAGGTGGTAGTGCAGGAATCTCAGCTTCGGATGGTTGTGTTTCTGGAAGGTGGTTGATTAGAGCTGAAATGGCAAGCGGAGCCAAGAGAGCTCGCCTGAGAAAGTCTTTTGAGAAGCTTTGAGCTCCCTCAAGAAAGAATAATTATTTTCCCTCTTAGTCTTAGGGTCCTGGGGAACAGAGTGCCTCCTGGAAGTTGGAGGACAAGGTAAAATGCAGCTTGCTGGAGTAAGTGGTTGTATTTTCTGTATGGCTGATGACTGGGGAGGAGGGTGCCTGGTTGTTTGCTGTGAAAGAGGGGGGAAAAAAAGGCTAGAACTTGAAGCTGATAGTAGGACAAGGACGACAGAGGACAAGGAAGATGCATTTAGAGAGCACCCAGGCAGCGTGTGAAGCTCTGAAAGATCAATGCAGTGTGTCTCGTCTTGTATTCGAAGGGCTGCAGGCTCTTCAGCTGTTGAAGTGCTGAAGTGTCTAATGTTAGTGGCCAGGGCTTCTGGGTGGAAGTGAGTTACTGGGAAGTTTTGTTTCTGGGGAAACAAAGCTGCTGTGTCATAAATCTAAGTCCTAAACCATGGAGAATGGGTCTGGCTTTCTTTGGATAAAATCTTACAGAAATGCTGAGCCCTCTTGCTGGTTTCCCCCTTTCATTCTCTCTCCCGTGCCATTTGCATGATCTGCAGTCTTAGCCAAAGAGTCCCTCCAACTTTTTCTGTGTAATGCTGGAGATTTGTGAGCAAATGGGATAAGCAGCTGAGAAGCCCAGCAGCACCACTCAGGAATGTGAAGTATTTCGAAGGGGCCCTTTCTAGAAGTGAAACAGAATCTGTGTGGATCACGGCTCCTGCTGCATGGAGAAACTTTCCTCCCTTTCCTTGAATCAGTGGTGGGAGGCCCCGTGGAGGGAGAGGTCCACCTCTCACCTGTCCTATTGCCCTCATTGTACTTTCATAGCTCTGCACCTCATCTCTGCTTTGTTGTGCCACTTTTATTCAAATAGTCCTTAACAGCAACCAGTGAAATACCAACTCCTGCGTACTTAGGGTCTTCGGAGGAGGTACGTGCCATCTTTGGAGTCACAATATGACCCTGTGTGCTGCCTCTCTGAACAGCCATAAAAGCAGCTGTGTTTACATTGTCTTTCTGCCTGACCTCGGGTTTTACTTCGCTTGTGACCATCCCAGATTCACCATTAAGCACTGTTACTCCTGGGACACTTTATGTTCCAGGAGGGACACCTATAAATTAGAGCCAACTTCACTTCTTCCACTGGAGACGTTATCCCCTCAGGGAGAGTTGCTAGAGGTGGTAAATAGTGCTTTTCCCAGCATCCCAGGGTTGGCCAATTAAATAATAGGAAGGCTGTGTGCAATTTGGCTTCTTGGCCCTGGGGAGGAGGATAGCAAAGGAGGCGTGAGTGCCAGTTCTCTGCCAGCTGCATCCAGACTTAGGTGGTGGTGGTTCAGGACGAGATCCTGGAAGGAGCAGCCTTGACCCTGGAAGTTTGCTTTACCTGTGAGGTTTCCAGAATATATTTTGGGAGTGAAATTTCCAGTTTGTTGAAAATGGTGACGTTTCTTCTGAGGCTTGCCCCAGTAAGAGTAACCTGTGGTGTGTTGTCATTGTGCCCTTGGTTCCCCATAGTCAGAGGAACCTCAGTAACAGAGCAGGTCAGCGCAAAAGGTGCGCTTTGGAGCCCCTGATAAGAAACCTTGTTGGGTTTGTTAGCTTGGGCCGTCTGCAAGAGTTGATGCTGCCAGGAGGAGGCAGTGGCCAGAGCTGGGAGCGAGAAGCAGGGTTCAGCAGGCAGGGTGCTCCATGAAAGGTGGCAGTGCAGGTCCAAGGGAGGGGAAGGAAGGACAGACTGTCACGAGCTGTCAGATGTCTAAGGAGTGATAGATAGGGTTGTGAAATAGGGAACATGAGTAGGAGAGGGGCAGGGGGCTACTAGGGAAAGAGGAAGAGGAGGAAGGGACAGGTTGGGAACCGTTGGTCCAGTGACCGGAGAGCAGGACAGGAAACCGGTTTCCTTTATCTGCGACTAATGGGCTGTGTGACGTGGACAAACTGGCCTACTTCTCTTTGCCTCAGTGATCCAGTCTGCAACTGAGTGACCTCACTGCTTGCCTTCCTATGTAAGAGCTTCCATAGGCTCCCTGTGGACAGTTTATTCTTTCACTCCTACCAGCAGCCACTTCTCACTCACTCATCACTGAAAGGCTTTTGTGCCTTTGCTCACAGACCATGTCTGGCAGCACGTTTTCTGACAGGTCTGGAATTGGAGATCAGCAAATACAAACACTGACCTTCCTAGAGCTTTCCTCCAAAGAGCTAGGATGTTCAGCTGAGCTGCTGAACCTGACACGCTTCTCTGCCAGCCCTGGCGCAAATGCTCCTCTTTGCCAGTAACATCAAGTTGCCTGTGGCACTGGCTGGGCATGGCCCACATCTCAGACGGCAGAGAGCTGGGAAGAAGCCAGGTGCTGTTATGAAACAGGTTGGCTGGCAACTGGGATCTTGATGGGAGGACTCGGGGAGCGCAGAAAGGTGCATTGCTTTGGGGGATTAATGCCTGTCCTGGCTGGAGCTGCTCCTCCTCACGACCATATTTGGACATATGACTTAATCCCGATCACTACCCAATCTGCCAGTAATAAACACATAGAAGATTTAATGCATTCCACCCAGGAGAAGAGGGCTCAGCCAAGAAGCTTCTAACCAGGTCACTGATGAGCAATCTTTCCCCTCCCTTTGTGTCATTTTTATTAATCACTTGAAAAATACGTTGAGTAATGATTGCAAGCAACTTGTCAAGCCAATTAAAAACAGAGAAAGGTAGGGCTGTGAAGCTGAAGACAAATGCTGTGCTGGTTTTAAATGAGTGTCTGTAAACCCCACTGACCTGTGAGTAATTACCTGCAAAAAAATTGGCAGCTGTGTGTTTCTCAGTGTGAAGGCTTGTTTCTTCTGAATTCACAGGGCAAACAGTTCATTATGGTCCAGAGATGTATCACCAGGGCAAAATCACTTTGAATCTGTCTTGTAGCTGCCCTTAGTCTGGTTTGTCTATTAGCATATAGACTCTTTGGCAAGGGCTTGTCAAAGGGTTTCATGCACTTTGAGCATTGAATAAAAATAGTACAGGGCATTTACTAGTAGTGAAGGTAGTTTATTTTATGTAGCTTGCCTGAACATAAGTTCTCATAGCTTTATAATGTGTCCAACTGGAAGATTAATTGTCAGATCTTCTTATTAGATGGGGCTGAACAGTGTTGGACTTTGAGGGAGAAAGAGCTGCTAGGTAATGTTGCCATCTTCTCAGTTCAGTGTGGTGAGTTTCCCTGGACGGGATTCTCTAGGACCGTTCAGCTAATTCAGCTGTGCTTGTGTTGGGGTTTTTTGGGGGTTTTTTTTACATGTCAGATGGATTGTATGTGCCAACAATAAATATTTATACTCTTGTATTCCTTTTACTCTATATCTGTATTTCGTCTTCTGTGAAATATGTGCCAGCACTGTGGGTGCTATGAAACAACATTACTGTTTGGGAGACTGTTGCATAGTGTGTTAGATCCTGCTGTCCAGGATGTTTCTTCCCATCTGTTCCTGGCTCAAATCCTCTTCTCCTCCATTTTAGCCGTCGCTTTTGGTTACCACTCATAGATTGAAATGAGATATTAAGGAGAGAGATACAAGTATGCCATGCTGGCTTCTCTTGCCACTGCTCTGTCATCTGGGTGGCAATAACAAAAGGCAATTCGTTACACAAATAAGCTTTCCTGTGGGATAGTTGAGAGCGGCCTTTCTCTAAAACTATTTATGGAACAAATCGAAAAGCACATGCTTTCCTCTCCTGAAAGGGGTAACAGCCTAGGTATGCGGAGGGCTAGCACGCTAGCCTGCTGCCTCTTCAACATTAGGTTCTTGTTTTGTATCACTTCTGGAAACTCAGGTTAGGGAAGGGGGCAGGAAGCATAAATCAGAGCAGGAGTTTTGTTTTCTGCTGGTACAAGGGACTTGTTTAAACCCTTCTGCACTTGCCAAGCAAGAAGTAAAATTAAATCATGATTTGCCCCCATGCAGTTGTGGAGGGCTTTTCCTGCTCTCTGTCTTATAACTCTGTTGCAGCTGTCACACAGTCAAACCCCCTGCTTCAAAGTCTCATTTTTTCCCTTCCCATGCAAGTTGTTGGGTTTTTTTCCAGTGGAAAGTAGCTATATGCCTGAAGCAGCCTGTGTTTTCTGTCCTCCAGAGTTAATGAGCTCTACGTGGATGACCCAGACAAAGACAGTGGAGGTAAAATAGAAGTGAATCTGAACATCAGTTTGCCAAACCTGCATTGTGAATGTGAGTACCCCTTTTCACTTATCAGTTTTTCTTTGTATTTTAAGTAATATTTGCAATGGGCCCAAACTGGTACAGTGGCCTGTCTTCTGTAACAGGATGGATGGAGATCAAGTAGCTGCAGCCTTTGCCAATACCCCATTGCTTTCTGTTCCAAGCCAGGACACCCGTTTTCTTGGACCCTGTGCTCGCTCTACAGCCCGTGTTAGTGGCTGACCTCCCTCGCTGGCTTCTGTCTAAATCTTTTTTCATAGCAACCTTTTCGTGTCTGGGAGCAAGAAACCTCCTAAGTTTCATTCGTAACTCTGAATGCACCAGCTAGTTGTTAGCTTTTCACAAATCACCTGCCTTGTCTACCTGAAGTTTTTCTATTTGTGTAATCGAGATTGCATTCAGCTGGCAGGGCATGGGAGGTATATTTATGTCAACTAGGCAGTCTGAAAAGTTTGGTTACAAAGTTCTTTCTGAAGAGCTGGTATAACAATTAATATTTGACAAATGACGTTACTAGCACAGTTCAGTCAAATGTCAGGAAAAAAAGATGTGGATTTTTTCCCAGTAAAAGCAGTGCATGCTTTTCCTATGCAACCTTCCTGTTGTTTCTTTTGTTTTGATTTTTTTGTCTCCTCTCCTCCCACCCATGCAGTAGTTGGACTAGACATCCAAGATGAAATGGGAAGGCACGAAGTGGGTCATATTGACAACTCGATGAAGATACCTCTCAATAATGGGGATGGCTGCAGGTTTGAGGGCCATTTCAGCATCAACAAGGTGAGTGGGAATGACAGTGGGTGAGTGTGCTGGCTGTGGAAATGCTAGCAAGATCCATGTGCAAAATGCTGATGAAAATCTGTGTGTCAGTGTCTGTCCTGTAGAGTGTACGTTCATGTCCCTAGACGGTAGTAAGGTTAAGTCTCTTGGTGCTGCAGAACAGTGTGGGGAGAGGAGGCTGTGTAGTTAGACCCATAGAGAATGTGTTAGATCAGGCTTTTTCTTCATCCTCCGAAACAGGTAATCGAGATAGCATTGCTTAACAGCAGAGAGCAGCTCTGTGTTGTGGCCAGTGCTGTCTCTTTCAGTGCATCAGCCTAATGTTTAGGGGATGTATGAACTCCCTACAAACACTGAATGGCTTCTATGTTTACTCATCATGACTTTTGCACCTCCAAAATGTGACTCGCTGTGCAGAGGTCTTTGGCAATGTCTCTATCAAAGTGCTCTTTTGTTCCGAGAGCCGCAGAATGACAGGAATGTTCCCTACTAGAGGGTGCCAACGTAACAGAAGTGGTTCCGTGCTGAGATGTTTGGAATACATGCACGCAGCCTCTGTGCACGCTTTGTCGGGATGCTCCACTTCTGTCTCAAAGAATGAAAATCCAGGCCTGGAGGAGGCTCCTCTCTGGGATGGGTGTGTTTAGAATTGAATAATCTTGCTATGTAATGCTGGAGATGACTAGCTGGGGTGGGGGAGGTAGTGGTGGGGCCCACTGATGTCCTAAGAAGGGCACACCCTTTATTCACGCCTCCTCATGTACCACAGGCTACAAAATCCTACTTCCTTCTTTTCCTCCCAGGTCATGTTAAATCGCATCTAAAAATAACAGGCAGAACCTCTTACTGATTCTGTGGCATGGAAAGGATTAGGGACTTAAAAAGAGGACATTTCTTTCCTCGCCTCTAAGCCACCAAGATTACTCGCAGCTGATAGTCTACAAAACTGGGAAAGGGCTTCTTGAAAGGTAGTTCTTGTTCTGTTAATTCCTAAAGCACAGAGCTGAAATATTTGGGGTTTTGTCTACTAGATGTGATGTGTTCTGCTCACCAAAGCAACTCAAAAGGGGGTTGCTGTATGTGGCAGTGAGGAGCTCCCTTCACTGCTTAATCTGTGAAAGGCCACTAATTGCGTTGTCTCATATGGTGGTTGGGACTGCTATCAGAGGGAGGGGACCTGACCCAGGACTTCTGGCTCTGAAAACCTGAACCTCTCATGTATGAGCTGGAAGTCTGCAGTCCCTTGGCAGAAATTGTACAGGCTTCTGTATGAGCTGGTATCTGGAGTGGGACATGGCTAGGCTTTGAAACTTGACCAAGGGTGGCACTTGGGTGTTATTCTCAAACCTGAAAGGGGAGGACAAGGTAACAGTGAGATGATTGTGTGTACTACTTACTGCAGAGTCTGCCATCCTGTTTACCGATCTTGTGTATGACACAGCTTGTGTCCACACCTGAAAGTGTTCCCAGGAGTGCACTGCTGTTCCTCAAGTCATTTAAATTAGCTTTCCTGAAAGCACATGGAACCAGCATGTGGCCTCCCGTGGCCCTGCTGGTGAGGTGTCTCTGCAGAGAGCACAATGGGCACTAGTTGTATAACCGTCCTCCCACTCTTTTCTTAGGCCATGTCAGATTGCTCCTCAGTGTTGCTTAATTTCCCAGCCTTTTCTCGACAGGAAAAAATTCTTGCACCTTCCATAACAGTAATTGAGCTGAATCTGCTGAAAGACTTCATGGAGTAGGGCTAGTGACCTGAAAAGTGTGTGCATGCTAGAGTGATCCCATCAGAATGACACCAGTGCTCATTTTCTGTCTTGGAACTGAGTCCTTAGGTGAAATCTCTGTTTTTCAGAACTTTGTATTTCCCTCCATTTAAAAAATTAAAACCAGAAAATCCTGTACTTGGAAGGGCTATTGCCAGGTCTAGAAGTTGAAGATGTAGCTTAGTTTATATGGGAAGCCCCATTGGTTTTGGTGGGGTTTTTTTCTCTTTCTGTATAAAACTCATTCTTACGCACAATCTTCTCAAATGTCAGGTTGCTCATGACCAGTACTACAATAAGAATATATCCACAGCTTTCTTGGGTTGTTCTGCAGCAGTGGGCCCATTTACAATGTGGGAGTAAAATGTTAAGCAACTGTTTGTTGCCTGTCAGAGACATGAATCTTATTTTAATAGGGATAAAAGACATAGCCTTAAGTGTTAGGAATCCCTAAAGTTGGGAGTGATCCACTCATCACCTCCTAGTCAGCAGCAGTAGCAGTGTGAGGTTGCCAGACTCTTGGACTGCAGGATGTAACCGATCTCCACTCTGTATGCAGTATGGTGATGTTGGTCAAGTGCAGGAAGGTATTTCACAGCCTTTCTCTGACGTGACAGAGGTTGTCCACCGCTAAGTAGATACAGCGTGCCAGGCTGGATGGATCCAGGCATTTCCGCTTCATATCACAGAGCCTAGCAATGCCTTGAGGGATAAAATGTGAAATCCTGTCTTCCTTGTCTTGACTAATTTTAGGTCCCTGGTAACTTTCACGTGTCAACGCATAGTGCCACTGCGCAGCCTCAGAATCCTGACATGACTCACGTCATTCACAAGCTCTCATTTGGGGACAAGTTACAGGTGAGTTCTCTTCCCTGAAAATTCCCTGGCTCTAGGGGAATGAATGCAGTGAGAGTGACTTTAATATTAGACACTTTGGTTTTATGGAAGGGCCACGTACAGTGTGGGGAGGACATAAGAAAGGACTGCCTGGGTAAGCAAGCCCATCCCTTGCATTCATGCAGTGTACACTCAGTCCGGAAGAGTTTGAAAACTGTTTACATGCCACCACTTCAGGAAGGAGCAGTGTTCGGTCATAGAGTAACTTTGCTGTTTTCATCTGAAGCTGAAAGTGCTTTTGGAAAACTATGCAGATATCTTCCTGCAGGGAGTAGAAATGAGGATTCATGGCTTTGCAAAATCCTATGCAGTAATGTTTTCTGTATTAATACAGCAAACAAATCTTGACTGCCTCTGCAGAGGAGCAGTGAGTATACTAAGGGAAGATGTGTGCTCGCTACTGTCTTTACCATGGCACCAGCCAAGTTCTTTTTAGTTCACTTCACTGTACTTGTGTAGCAGACACCTATTAGTCAAATTTGTTCTATGAAACACAAGTTAGACTTAGAACTGCCAGTTCCCTGCTGGGAAGAAGCTGAATGTGTGTACTTGCCCAGTGGATAGAGTTTCACCAGGTGTTGCAAGTTATGTAATAATTCCTGATTTCTCAATAAGGACAGATTACAGCACTTCTCTAGCCTACTTCCAAGGAGCAAGCATCATAGGTGGGAGTTATATATGTGCACACCCAGTTTGCGACTCACCCTAAACATTGCTTACCTATAGTCTCTCTGTAATCTTCTTTCCTCAGCACAGACGTCTCATTAGTCTGCTTCTTGTACACCCACTTCCAAAACCCTTTTTCATGCTAACAAGTCTAAGCGTTGCTTTGTAGTCTTCTGATTCTGCTCCCGGCTTCTTTTAGGAAATATCTTGTGTGGGAACGCTGAAATATTAGCATATAAATAAGCTTGGCTTAATGTCTGTAAAGCACACTGAGATTATGAAAAATATTAGGTAAGTGCTAATAGGGAGTTCTGCAGTTTGCGTGGGAAATCAGTGCTCTAAGGTAGCGTTCCCATTTTTTTATCATGGAGTCTTTGAGTAATGGAGCTGAAGTGTGAATCAGCATGAATGATATGAGAAGCCTGGACAGTTGGGGGCAAAGGAGCAAGCGTCTTCAGTTCTGTTGGTGAGAAACCTGTCTAGCAAACATGTAGTTGGCTCCTGATTTGTACAAGTTCTGATTAGTATTTTCAAAGTTCAAAATAACTACTCATCATCTCTATACACAAGAATGGAGCATGTAGGTGCTGCTGATCCTGTAGGCAAACATGAGTTCAACAGCACAAATTAAAGAAGGATGTGTTCACTAAACAGGTGCTACCAAGACTCGGCAAGCAGTGTAGAGAGCCAGCAAGTATGGAGAGCTTTAAATCTATTTAGATACACCTTTGAATATTTTGGGTTGTCTCCAACTGCTTTGATGTAATATATGCTCATATTTCTTAAAGAGGGTGAGGAGCTTCTCATTCGCTTGTGTCATGTGCTGGGACTTAGTTCTTTGTAGGTTGTTACCAACTCTGCCAGAATGATCCACTAATGTACATGCTGTGTTCTCCAGAAAAACCAGTCTGTTTGAAATAGAGATTTAAATCTCGTCTGGCATTGAATGAGCTTCAGTTCTTCAATAGTCATTCATGCACAATAGATGCACAATAGTGTCAGACTTTTTGTAGATTTTTCCCTCATGTAAATGAGACCAACATTAAAACCAATGAGGGTCTTGCATGTCAGGTAACCCAGTAAAGAAAGATATGTGAAAAGTAGGAGATTATACGTTTTTAATCATAGAATTCTCTTGAGTGCTAGGTCATGGTGTTGAATAATCCTAGTTTTAACCTTGTGAGAGGTCCTGTCTTCCCTTGCTAGTTGCAAGGTTGGAAGTTACTTTAGCCTGCTGTTGGACTCTGCCCGAGTTATATGTCCAGTTATGTGTCTTTGCATGTGTTTGTAGAGGTTAAAGCCTAGGGTGTTCAAGGCCCTGGCAGCCATCTTTTTGAGGTCCATGTTGCAGAGGAATAAAGGGTTGGCACTGTTAAACCACTGACTAGCCTCCTGTGCCACTACTCCAAGCACTGGATTTGGCCCTGGTAGTGCAGGACAGTCCTGAGAATGTCTGGCTAAACAGGCTTGCTTAAGTTCTCCTGTTGCAAAGCAATTTTGTGGCCAAAAGCTTACTCCTTGTTGAAGTCCCTCCAGGTACTTAACAAGGTACAAACAAGTATGTTCCCCCAAGGAACACACCTGTGCACTTTGTAGAGCAGACATTAATTAGCAATCTATGGACAGCAAGTATTGTAATGGGAGTCTAGAATATTCCACGAGGAAAATCATGGTAAAACATCAGACTGGGAGTTACAAATGCCATCCATGTTGCAAAGACAAGAGAGGCAGATGCACCAAAGGACCTGATGGCACGGAAGCAGGCAGTTGTGGAGTTGTCTGGTGGCTTTGTCTGTGTGGAAGCTCTGTAACTCACAGCTTTACAAGNTGTGAAATATTTGAAATGCTGGCAGACTGAAAGGCACTGTAGAAGGTTCAGCTGTTGCTTTTGCTCTGTGCTTGTTACCAGCACCTTGCCAGTTGAACTTGTTGATGATTTTGTCTCTCTAGAATTTCCTTTCTCAGGAGGGAAATGGATTCAGTTGCTGCTTCCTCCAAACCATCATCTACTCCATAGCATTCAGAATAGGGAAACAGCCATTAGGATGAGACAGATACATCCACATGCTATCGGTTGTTGAGAGGGTCTGGGAAGAAGATTGCATTGCCCTGTTATTGAGGTGAAACTCTGTCACACCCATGACCAAATACTTCTTCCGAACTCTTCTTCCCTGTTCTCTGGCTTAAGGTCAGGAATTTCTAGGCTGTGGAGTTGTTTGTCCTTTCTGTATAGCTTACTGTACATTATGTGAATGATGCAACCTCTAATCTACAGCTGTTACTGTGGGGTTTTCCCTGTCTAGAAAGTTCACAAATTGATTATTCAGTTGGTGGACATCAGACTCCAGATCATTGTATGTGGAAGGCATGGGATGCAAATCCTGTTATTGTGGGCAAACAGATACTTGCATGCCTGGGACCAGCTGCAGGAAAAGCTGAATGGATGGCAGTGTTGGCCTGTGTCCTTTCCATCTCCAAGGGCATAGTGTGTGTGATGTGAAAGCTGGGCTAATGAGTTAAAGCTCTACAAGCCCAACTGCTCTGACATGAGCTACCTTTACAGGAGAACTCTTGAGTTTTAACCTGAATATGGCTCCCATTTATTTCCCTTTCAGCCTGATAAATTAATTTTACAGTTAACTATGCAAAGCTCTTAGGAAATATCTCACAATGAAATTTCACAACTGTACTCTTCCAACTGCAATTCCTTTACCTTTGGAGTGGTTTTGGAGTTTCATCTTGTAAGACGTTGTGAAATCAACTTTTTTACTTGGAACCAACCTCTGTGGTGATGGTCACTGAAAGATATTTCAAGTCATCTTTTACCGGGTTGAGGCTTTGTTTTCGGAAAGGTTGAATCAGGCTGATCTCCTTGTTACAGGACAGGATAGGGAAGCAAAGGTCAAGAGTACCAAGTCAGAGCATAGTTTCTTCATATGCCTTTTTGCTTTCCAGGTCCATAACGTTCATGGAGCATTCAATGCCTTGGAGGGAGCAGACAAACTCAGCTCAAATCGTACGTATTCGTGGTGATTACAGGTCTTAGCCACTGTCTGCAGGAGGGAAAACAGGGCCATTCATGCAGCACTGGTGTATCAAGAAGTCTTTAATCTGCCTCTAACCAAAATGATCCAGACGTTTTTGACTGACATTTCCATTTTCTCCAGTACCATAGGGAAGTCTTAGCCCAAAAGGTCCTTTGCAGCCCTTCTGCAACATGGACATTGTCTCCAGCTCTGTTAAGACCGACTCAGAGTTACTGAGTTTTTTATCTATATCCTATTCCTATAGCTTCCCTTTGCTGCTGTCACCACCACCAGAACTCTTCCTTGTTCTTGTGTTGCAAGTTAGCTCATACCTTAAGTTTTACCCTGTGGCTGGAAAGATAGATATTTTCATTGCCATTCTTTATGATCAGCAACACAAAAAGAAATTTCCAGTGCATGCTACAATTCAGCGTAGTTTTTCTCCTTCAAGTGTTCAGGTTCCTGCAGGATATCAGTCTTGTCCACTTCTTGGAACGAAGTTTCTATGGCTGTTCCTGAAGCTAGACAATTGTGGTTGGTTGGTTGGTTTTTTTTTTTTTCCTCCAGGAGGCAAATGTCATTGTGTTACACTTGGCCAAAGGATCCTGCAGACAAATCATTTAGAATTCTGCTTTAGACCTGTTTCAGCAGACACAAAAAATGGCATAAGCCATTTAAATCATGAAAAAAACAAATTAATAATTGTTAAGCAGCTGAAGGAGAAGGAAGAAGAAAAAGAAAGTTGGGCGCACAAGGACGGGGACT
This sequence comes from Fregata magnificens, assembly GCA_013389945.1. Classification (NCBI taxonomy): domain Eukaryota; kingdom Metazoa; phylum Chordata; class Aves; order Suliformes; family Fregatidae; genus Fregata; species Fregata magnificens. Next base: position 23,796 of record WAAD01013613.1, on the reverse strand, counting down.
ACACAGGTTGTGACGCCTTAGCTTTATCTGTTAAAAGAAGCTCAGTGAGCTGCAGCTCTAACCTTACCTAGTTCTTGATTTAATCAGGACAGCTTTTTGTGGTGCTGATAAGTCTTATCATTTATAGCTGCAAGCAGTTAGGAAAGTTCAAGTGGCCCAAACTCATCTCTGTGGGTCGTGGTGCTACAGAAGTCTTAGAATGGTGGGCACGTTCTGGTGTCATCCGAGTACTTTACAAAGTTTTGTACAAAGGACATAAATGTAGGATGTGAAATTGTGAGGAGGGAGATACCTTTTCTGTGACTTACTTGTTTTAGTTGATTTCGCACATTAACTTTGAAATGTTATGTAGGCTGTGATTCCTTTCTCTGAATGTTGACTTATACTTTCCTTTCCTTTTCTGACTGCAGCTCTTGCATCTCATGATTACATACTGAAGATAGTCCCAACAGTGTACGAAGACATGAGCGGCAAGCAGCGATACTCATACCAATATACTGTAGCAAATAAGGTAAAGAAGCAGGTAGTTCTCAGAGAAGCTCCCTATTGCAGCCCAGTGGATGCATGGAGGATCTTCAGTCATCATTCCTCCTCCCTCTTGCTCCTTTGCTCTGCAGCCGTGTGCATTTGTTTGTGGGTGAGCAGTAGCCTCTGCTGGGAGAAGGAGGAACTGAAGCTCTTCAGAGTGAGCCTTCCTGTTGCTGGCATTTACCAAGGTTGGGATTGTGAGGGCTTGTCAGAGCAGGTGGTGGTATTGTTTTAATTCTATAGAAAGGTATTCTTACTCCTGACTTTCTCATACGTCAGTTTAAGTGATCTAGATTTCTGTAAATTGTGTGGAAGGTTTTTACATGCTGCAGGAGCTCTTGTGATTTGTGTCAAGATGCACCTGGATGGAAACTGCAATCCAAGTGAACATACGAAAGAGCACTTACACATGGTTTTATTAATAAAACAGTCTCAGTTGTGATGGATGAATCAGACAAATAAGTTAGCAGAGTTTGTAGCTTTTTACAAATGTTGATTTCAGATATTAAGCCACTGAACCTGCAGCAGCAAATATGTACTGGTTGACTATTTCACAGTGCCTACTTTACTATAGTGGGTTATGATAGTTGTTGTAACTTTATAATTCTTAAATTAATTTACATTGAATGTGCAGATATTTGTATTTTAATAATACAATGTATTGAACTTTAAAAAAAGACCGTATTTACTTTTTAAGGTAAAAAGCC